>JAZAYU010000387.1:0-429892 GCA_038501625.1 Corbicula japonica | reverse complement strand
GCACCCGACGTAACTTTAGTTACTTTCGAAAACCCCCTTTATGGGCGAAATGGAATATTTATGGGAATTTTTGTAAGAATCTAGAACCTCGATTTGTTTCTTTATCCCTGTCATCGTGTTCTTGCTGATTTGACTCCAGGTACTCTGGTCTCGTTAAAATCATCGAGTACCCGCCCCTCGGCTTCTCAATGCTATGAGCTTCTTATGTTTTATATTTTTGTGTGCTATAGCGTGCAACATTGTTGAGCTAAAGGGTGGGTTGGAGTTATTTCCCCAAGACAACAAGATATGAGAACCTGTTGGGACAAGTGTGAGATCGGTGCACCATAGAACCTGGATTAAACCCCCAGTGGCAAATTGTTTTCCCGCTGACCGTTCCAACTCGGTTACCCCAAGGGTTCTTTTTTTCGTTAATTGTTTGTGGCGTCTTATTTGAATCTGACATACTTCTATAAAACATGCTCTCTTTTCATCTCTTCTTTTTTGCTGCGTGCGGAGGCAGTGATTGTGAGTGTGGCGATTCCTGATATGCATGTTTCACTTTTTAAACAGATTAGGAATGTGATAATCGTAGCCCTTTTATCATTGAAGAATATGTGAAAACGTATTTCAATGAATTTTAAAAGGATTGTGGTACGATCAAAACAGGAGATCGATCATAAGACTAAGAAAAGTGACATTTCAGCCAATCAGATGCTTGAGATTTGAGACTGGTCTCCAGATTTAGTTTTATGATCTTGGGAACAGGAGATCGATCATATCTAGTATAAATGCGACACTGCAAAATGTAAGATTTCTGGACTCAGATGAGATTTTTAGCTCTTATTCAAAACAACCGCTTAACAATAACCTCTTCACCTATCCACCCACGAAAAGGCGCTGCCATTTAGTCAGGATTTAGTTCACGCACATGATTACCACTTGTAAGTAGTAGTTATAATCATTTATTACAATTTGCCATGACGAAATAAATTTAAAAATTAAAAAAAAAAACAGGCACTGAGAAGGCTGTCCTTTTAAAGGAAAATCGTGTTTTTGTATCATATGATGTTTATTTGTAAGTGTGTTCGTTGCTTAAGTTATCTCACAGTCACCATTTGAAGTAAGCTTTCTAATGTGATATAAGTGGAGAACAGGGACACGACTGGACATGTTTGTTTGATTGATAATATCTTATCAAGTATAACCGCTTGATTTAAGTGTATCACTAAGATAGGCCTATTGACCCTACTACATGCTTTGAATCCGTACTTTTTAAAAAACCTTTTACTGCATAATTATATACAGGTGATATCGCCGCTTTGCCGCTGTGTAGATCCTGATCAGCCAGCACAACCTATCTAATGAGTAAAGGGTTAACCTTAAAGTGTATCAGTTACGTAGATAGGTCTTTTGACCCTACTACATGCTCTGAATCCGTACTTTTTAAAAACCGTTTAATGGATATATGTAATTTAAGACCAGTGTGGATCTATTTAGACAGCACATCCGTGCCATCTGATCTGGATCTGTACTGGTCGCTTCTTGGTCAGACATGACATAATGAATCTTACCCCAAACATTGTAGATCCTGATCAGATGGATTTTTCGGCCCTATCTGGACCCACACTGTTTGCTAACAGGATAACCGCCATTTCCCGACGAGTAAAGTGTAAATTATTTGCTTTTGAAAAAGAATTAAAAAGAATACAGCAAGACCTTCTTTTGAATCTGGACCTTTACAACGATTTTTTTATATATATATTTTGTTGCTCGATCTTAATTTTAATCACTTGTTAACCCGTTTGAAAATCAAATTGACCATGCTCCAAAGAAATAAATATACGCGAGTGCAATATCGAGGTCCAAATTAAGTTTAATGACACTTGTTGTGAAGAAGTTGTGCCCGAGGCCATGTTTTCGTTACCTCTTAACAACAGGAAACCTGCCCGATGACCTGATGTAGGATTTAATGTATGTGTTATTTATCAATTTTATTCCGAACTTTTCTATTCCGGAGAGTTTCCTACTTTTTAATCCGGATATACAGAAAAGTGCGTTACAATCCGGTGATTTGAAAGGCATGCAGTTTAAGCTATTTTTAAGTATTTTTGTTGTCAAAAAATCTAACACAAATCCGTTTTCAAACCTTTACTTTTTGCTTGTGGATATGTCACATCATCTCTACTGGAAAAATACAACCATAACTGAATCAATGCAGACAGACATGACAGGTTTGGTTCCACGATCCCTCTGTCGGTGATCCAAGTCTTCCGGGCTAGGCCAGGACCCAGCTCGTTGGTTTTATCACATTAGGACAATAATAGACGTCAGCATAAGAACTAAAGGGAGAATAATCACAATCATAGCCAAAAACAATTCGCTCGGAAGACAAGTCACTTTTAACAAACTAGATGCCTGTTGGCAACATCAAAAGCACGTACATACGGACGGACGAGTGCGACTCTATTTGCCTCGCACTTTGTGGGGGTGGGGGCATAACAAGATTGCTCAATATATGTTAAACTTGGACTGGACAAATCCAGACAGACACACTCATGGAAGGACAGACGTATGCACTAGCAACATACACCGAAGGACCAACGTGAAAACCAAGTCGTCCACCAAACCAAAAGTAGGCTCGACAAAAATGTGTTGGTGGACTTACCCAATTTAACTGAAATCCAATAGCGTTGTGGTTTTCAAGAGATGATTTTAATTAATTAAATAATTAAAAATAATCAGGTTATTTTAGACTTTATTTCATAAAAAGATAACAAAAATACTGTAATACACATTTAAAGTAATACATAAAATGCCATTATTATTATTATTACAGCTTGATTACTAAGTTTCAGCTATTTCCAAAATGAATCACTTATAGAATGTTACAAATTTTACAGTTGAAACACTAACAGACTTGAAACAGATTCCAAAATGAGTATCATCCTTTTGTTCAAATCATGAAAAAAGTAGCACCATTTCACATATATTAAATAATTTCGTTTCTGTCAAGACTTTATATTTAATGAAAACAGATTTATTGAACAAATATCCAAATTGTTTGATAAATTTGTTTTTCTTAAGTTAAAATATATCTAGAGTACTTGTAATGCACCATGAGAACACAAGTGTTAAGTGTAGATCCAGATCAAAGTAAAGATTCACACTGTCTGAAAGGAATCAAAACTGTTTTCCAGATGCATTTAACCCTTTCCTGTACAGAAACACCTTTATTGCTAGGGCGAACAGTTTAGATCCAGATCAGCCGGCACATCTGTGCCGTCTGATCAGGATCTAAACTGTTCGCTTTTTGATTCATAAGGTTATTTCTGATCCAAAATGCGACCAGTGCAGATCCTGATCAGACGGCACGGATGTGCCGGCTGATCTGGATCTACACTGGTCGCACATGCGTAAAAATGCGTATATATCCAGGAAAGGGTTAATAAGCTTTTTAGATGGCTTTTTGTAGTAGTGACTGGAAAACAGTATAGACCCGGGTCAGACTGGAAGATGTGAAGGCTGATCTGGGTCTACACTGGTGGCACAGGTTAAACATGTAAGCCCAAATAAATCACAGTGCATCACAACTATCTATCCTCTATAGCACATATATTTCCAAATGTTAAGCTGACTTAACAAACAGCATGAAATCAACATGATCTGGATGTGTAATTAAGTATTCACCACATTCTGTTACAGAATGATAAAGAATATCCCTTTAGTGCAAATAATGTTCATATACCATAACAAATCCTAACACTAAACAAAACAAACTCTGTGTATGATATTTCACATTACATTACGAGAAATATTAACACAAGAACAAGATAACTAATACTAACTTGATGATGTAGATATGTCATTCTTGTATTTACTTCTCTATTAACCCTGGCGCAGCCATTGGGGAAACAAAATAAACAGATTTTGAACTACTATGTGTTTTAAAAACCTTGACCCTTTTGTTTGTGGCATTTAAATTACACTTTGTAAAAGTGGACCAGTTAAACCATTAAAAAGTATAACACAGATCCGGATCTGATTGCACACATGCAGTCAAACCAGATATTGCATTATGAAATGATGAAAACCTTTCTACCGATAAATCTAATATTGCCATTCTAGTCGAAGACAGTCACAGACTTCCATTATTTGAGTTACAGGTGTCATTGATATAGATTTTAGTATTGATATATTGATTCGATAATTTAGTTTATACATCTACATCAAACATCATAGATAAATTAACCAAATATTTCGATTTCCCCCACTTTTTTGACAGATAATCATGAACAAGATGCGTAGAAAGAACCATGCGGTGGGAAAGACAGTGGAAAACTTCCATAATTTGAAAATGAGCATTAGCATCTAACTGGAAGCCAAAGATTCAACATCATTTACAACAATGACACCACTTTTCCAAGTACAGATGGAATTACTTTAAAAAATGTTTAACCTTTTACTCCATGGATACCACTTTTATCACATTTGTTTTCTGAACTGGATCTACACTGTTCGCTTCTTGGTCAGAAATAACCAAATGAATCAAAATGCAAACGATGAAGATTCTGATCAGACTGCACAGATCTGCAGTCTGATCTAGATGTACATCAGTTTTCCATGGGATATAAGCCATATTAAATGGAGTAAATGTGTTACCATTGTATACAAATTATCTACATAAAATTTTAATGGTAACAGTAAAAGACAGCACTTTTCTAGCAAATCTCAGCATTCTGACACTAATACATTTATCTTCAAGAATAACAAAACGCAAAATGAAAATGGCTGACGGATTTATGTTTTACTGGCTTTTATGATGTACGTATAATAAAAACAATCGGAAGTGTTGACAGAACTTATGTAATACAAGCAAATTCACACCGACCAGCAGCGAAATTATAAACAGGAAGCGTCAGCACAAGCAGCCATGACATCTACAATACATTCAACCAGTTAAGCGTAAACAATAAACAACATAGGCAGATCCAGAGGGGGTTTGGTACGGTTGCTCAAATCTCCCTTTTTGGGGCAGCAGTATTCAATTTTTCATGAGGACTTTGGCCAGAAAGTTGGAAATTATCATCAAGCAACCCTAAGACTGCTCTAAACAAACCCCCTTTTACCAGAAATCTTGCATCAGACCCTGAACGAATTATGGTAAAGTAAATGTTTAAAAGCCTGACATGATAGATTTGTATCAAGACTCATTGTTCTGCTAATGCAATACAATTCAGATCTATTATTTCAGATTTTAAAACAGCAGTTTCATCACAGACTTTTAAATTCAATGCCTTCTCTATCTTTTAAATGTTTGATACCCTATCTATTTGTTAATAATATAAATGTACACAATATGAAACAAAAATTAAAGTTTTAACTACAACGTAATCAAATTTGATGGAGATTTCATCCCGTCTGAACTTTCACTCGATGTGGATTGTTTTTTCGTAACTTCACTACTGCAAGACTGTGGCATACTCGTAAGAGGGGTCAGACCTGTGTGTCCTAAACTTCCTGTCAGGGGAGTTAATCCTGTATGGTCAACCATTGTGTCCAGTGTCATACTGTAAAATCCGCATGATGGGGTAGTTATAGAAACACCAGCTGAAACAAGTTCATTTTTTAAGTCACGTTTGAGTAATGGTAAAGTCGAAGGTCGCGAAGAGGACAAATGTACTTCTTTCTTTGAATTGCTGGCACTTGTTACAACAATAGCGGGCGACACTGACAGATTCTGGGGTTGATCTCTATCAGCTTCCTGCTTGACTTTGACAGCCGACTGGTTTCCGTTGACTTTGCAGATGGGGTTATGTGCTTGTAGAATGAACTCGAGTTGATCCTTTTCCTGTTGTAGCGCCTGGATCTCTTGCTCAATTGCCTGCTGGTCTTGTTCAAGCTTTTCTGTTTCCTGTTCAAAACAACAAGAACATATTAATTTTTTACAAGAGATTAATGAACTGCCAAAAATGCTTGAATGCTTGCAAAAAAGTTTATATAGTCTATTTAATTAAGATTATTTAACCTTTACTCCATAGATAAAACTTTTATTACATGACAACCAGTGCAGATCCAGATCAGTTGACACATGTCATATCTGATCTGGATCTAGGACGTCTTCTTGGTTGGAAGTACCTAATGAACATAAATGCAAATAGTGTAGATCCGGATCAGACAGCAAATCCCTGTGCCAGATCTGGATCTCCACTGCTGACCATGCAATAACAGCCATATCCCATGCAGTAAAGGTTTAACCCTTTCCTGGATATATACGCATTTTTACGCATGTGCGACCAGTGTAGATCCAGATAAGCCGGCACATCCGTGCCGTCTGATCAGGATCTGCACTGGTCGCATTTTGGTCAGAAATGACCTAATGAACCAAAAAGCGAACAGTTTAGATCCTGATCAGACGGCACGGATGTGCCGGCTGATCTGGATCTTAACTGTTCGCCCTAGCAATAAAGGTGTATCTATACAGGGAAGGGTTAAAGCTGTTAAAATCATTTTCCTGTACATCAAATTGCTTTAGAAAAGAAATTGTCTTCACAAGTCAGTTCATAATAACAGTATATATGGAACACACATTTAAACTAGGACAATTGATTTGAACTTTAAGCAGATCTTAAAACTTGTTAACAGGACATGAAAACTTAACTTACAGATCAATTTGAAACAATTCACTATCACTATGACAACAGTATCTAATTCAGGAACCAACACTTACCATCAGTAATCTGTTGGTGTGATCAACACGCCGCTGACGGCATTTTGCTGCAGCCACCTTGTTTCTTTCACGGCGCAAGTTTCTTCTGGCAGCTTCTTCTGGTGAAATCTGTTGAAGAAAATTTAATTTTTATATTTAAGTTTTCTTTAATTTATTTTTTTTAACTACAACAAAAATAAACAAAAATGAACAAACAACAAACATTTCTCCTTCTGTTGCAAAAGAAACAGTACAAATCCTGATTTACATGTTTCAGTAGTGTATACTATATGTCAACATAATTAAGTAATGAATTGATTAATTAATTAGTAAATTAAATTAACTAACAGTTCTGGGTAATGCTGTTGTTAAACTTTAATCTTCAACCATAAACTTAATTGAAGTTCAAAAGTTTGTTGCGAAAAAAAACAACCCAACTGTACTTTCAAAACCTGTCAAGTGTCTTGTGTTCACCCATTCATAAATTTAACATTAGACTGAGCTCTACCTGGATAAATCTATATTTAGTAACATTACATCATTTAAAACCAATCACAAACTAAAGGTAAAGGCCACCATTATTTTAAACCCTGGCCTTAAACTACAATGTACACTATGAGTCATTCTGTTTAACAGGTTCACATAACTTTGCTTTGGTTAACAAACAAGTTTAAAAAAGTCAGGTAGCCAAAGAAAAAGAGTAATGCTTGACTGAATTTAAAAAGATTTCATTCTGGTACTAATAGCTGAATGAATTTAAACATGAATTTAGTTCTTTTACTAATGTTAATGTATTAGCTGGTATATTACTTAACATTGCAGCATCTTGTCATGATATGGTATGCAAGTTATGAGGTTGATTAACTGCGGGTGACATTGTTGATTGATTAATCAGTCTTTACATTCTTGTAAATATGCGAGGAATTTATACCAAACAGGTGTAAAACCACAATATTTACCATCGATATGTTTGATTTGCACCCACAATTCAATTTATGTGATTTTTGTTGTTTTTAGAGTATTATTAAATTTTTTTGGCAGTAATATGACACTCTGGGCTCAAGATCATAAAACTGATATTGGAGACCAACCTCCAAACAAATAATTTTGTCACTTGTCTCAAACCTCAATTTAATAACATAGGGCCCAGCTGATCTGATTGCAGCTTGGGTGTCTAAACAAATAACCAAGAACTATTGAGAAAGTGGTAAACATGATTTCTACAAAAATCCCAAATTCCCAATGAAAACTATCCGAAACCCACAGTATAAAACCCAAGCCTTCAACTAAGCATTTGTCGAATCGTATCAATTAAACTTATTAACAACAGCAATTTACCCTTTAGTCCAGATCAACAGGCTAACTACATGTAGATCAATACTATTCACTTTTAGATCCATCCAATTATTTATCACCCAGAGGTAAACAGTGTAGATCCTGATCACACTGCAAAGACATGCAGCTGATCTGGATCTTATCTGGATGCCTATGGGATAAGCCATATCCTGGATCTAGGGTTTAAAGAAATCCAGTATGAACACTTGTGTTGCAACTTCATATTTTTGCATATTATTACGTAAATGTTTTCAAGAACATACAAACCTCTTCGTCTCTTATTTGTCTTCTATGTGTCTTTCGTTGTGGATTCTCAATTTCGTACTTTGACATGATTGTTGTAGTTTTGTCTCCAATCTTGACTTTCTTCGGCGCCGATGGCAAGTAATCGTCACAGCTGCTACTGGTGTCGCTGTAGTCATTGTCAGACTGCAGTGCCGAGTGAACGATTGGTGGAACGAAGCCACTTTGTGTGATTTGATTTGGAAGAGTGCGGCTTGGTACTGACTGCAGCTCGATGAAGGTCTGCTCCAAGTTGCTCAGGGTGGTTGGAGTAAGAGTGGAACCGGTACCTGTGTTTCCATTGGAAAATGCCGGTGTAGCATACTGAAAACAGATAAATTAATTTTTAATTGTATGTTGTCAGCTGATAAAAATTGACACGGAAAAAGCACATTGGAAATAAGCTACAGATAATTTTATATATGTTTTGGTTATTGAAAAAAAAACAACTAACTAACCCTGCAAGAATAATTATAATTCCACATGATGTAAATTCCTTGCAATATATATTTCTTATATGTGTTAATTAATAAATATGAGCACTTAATTAATTACTGCTATGGATGTCTAATTCCTAAATGAAACTGTTTAATTTGTATCACTTATATAGCTGACGGTTCGGAATATGCATTTGAAATGAGCTAAGTGTCTACATGTCGTCGTTGTTAGTCAAGCTGTATACATGTAAGGATGATGTCATCCCCCCTCCTGCCTACTCAAGCAGAGATACACTTAGGTGACCTACTTTCGTGTAAACAATTATTGTACTTATATTGGCGCAAACTTTAAAGAAAGCCGACGCGTAGAACAAAGGATTCCCGGCGGTTTTAATATGTCCGGTAGGTAAGAAATGCAGGTTGTGATAAATATTGCTTAAATATGTGTCTACAAAACAATTTAAAACAGCAAACGAACGGAATTTGACAAAATCTATACAAAATTAACAATAAATGCAAAAATCTTACTGTGCTGACCGCTCCGCCATTAGACAAATTTGACAGTATGCTCGCCACGTGATACTTTGATTCTCCTTCCATTTCCGTGTACATTTTTACAATAAATCCTTTTAAAACTTTACTTCACAATGTTAAATCAACTTCGTTATATCTTATGTACCCAATTTTTTGTAAGTTTTGGGAATCTCTCTTTCTCAATGAGTCACACACTTTTGATCAAGGAATACACGAACAGAACATTTATACAAAATGACTTATCCACTGGTATGACTCACTGTTACTAATAATAGAATGTTACTTCATTTTGCTAATTGAAGCGTAACATAAGTACCACGTGGTCCGCCATATAAGGTAGTGTTGTCATGGCGCGCGCTAGATATTTACATACTGTAATTTTATTGGACAACATGCCAAATTAAAATGACGTATTTCAGCATGCGCAGAATGAATCGTAGTAAATAAAAATACTACAGGGTTAAGACCTGAAACTTTATGAATGATATTTTGGCAATTGTTATGGCGTTTAGTATAATTATGCTTACATAAACAAATCATGCGGTGCTTTAAAATAAACAATAAACACACACCAAAATGAAATTGTTTACTAAGTGTCAATTGCCGAAAAATATAAATATTGAGAAAACTTGATATTTGATGATGTTTAAAGGCGAAGATAGGTTTGTTCAGTGCATCAAAATATCGATACAGGTTTTTGAGAAAGAAAACAAGGGAGTATTGTAGAAGCTCATTTTTCTTTTGTACCGTGGCAATACTTCGAATATAATTAGCAAAGCCATCAATAAATTTGGTCAGATTAATAAGTGGATCTAGGGCGAAGGGCTAGGAAACATTGGAACGCTTTACTTATGATTTCGGCTAGACCTCCAGTATTCCGGGTCTACACGGGTAACAAAAAATTGCTATAATCGGTTCCTGCAATAACAGGTTAATTATCGTTTTGTCACATGATAAAAGGTTAATTATCGTTTTGTTATTTGAGTATAGATTTAATAAGTTGAAACCAAACCCAAGAAAAACAATTGAAACTGCTGGAGTTGCTTAACTCTAAAGTGAACATTTTATAGCGCAAACAGACCCCATCCCCGCCCTCCCAGCTCTGTTTAACCATACACCAGAAAGCAGAAACAAAAGGGTGCACGCTTTTTAAAATGAAATAATAAAATATATTTATTTCTTTTCAGATTTCATATAGATTTAATTTTATTATGATTGAACAACATCTGTTTAAAAATAAATAGTTGGTTGATGACATTTAGCCTACAATTACTGCAATATATGTGTTGAAGTAGACTTTACGAAATAAAAACAAAATAAGTATATGAATAAACGTGTGTTTTCTTTTAAATAATTAACATATTTCTTTCTAATTGACTAAACAGCTCTGAACCCCATAATCCATAAAACTTTAGTTTAATTAATTGATGCGATCTTCTGCTGAAAATCCTATAAAGAGTTATTGGTTTTCTGGGGCCAATTGTCCATGTGAGGTAGATTTGCAGTATGACATGTGCAATATGGAAACGACACAATTTCCGGGGTCGGATTCAAGACTTTAAGGGGTATGTGGGTGGGTTCGTTTTCGGCAGTCTTAGGGTAGTTATAAGATATTTTCAACTTTCCGGCCATAATTCCCACGAAAGATAAAGTTTCCCCTCAAAAGGAATTCGAGCAACACTAGGTCTATTGTAGGCCTACCCCGTTTGGATCCGCCCCCGATGACACATCAGGGATGTCAAAGGCAAAAATTCTAATATCTTTGAAATACGTCGGTATGTACCAAAACCTTTGAGAAAGATCGTAGAATGCTATAGGATTGAGTCAGGTTCGAGTTCCAAGCGAGACCTATTTCTTGGTTTAAACTTTTGATTCGTGTGAATTTCAAACGAAATGGCCCGAACCCTTAGTAAAGGAGTTATCGCCCTATTTATTCAAATTTAAAATATACCTTGGCAACCATATGGTGAAAACAAGTTGCCATGCAAATTTGACAAAAAATATAGGCGTATTTGTTATTTGGGAAAATACAGCTAACTTTCTGGAGGTGAAAGTACCGATGACAAGGTAATTGTAACGTTCACATTACCATTGGTACGTTCACGTTGCTAGAATAACAAATACAATTCTTCAAACTGACACGGCACGTGTTTTATGCACACTGTTGAACATTGCTGCCATGTACAAAGTTCAGGGAATTCGAATAAGTATTGCAGTTTTTATGCCCCCCCCCCCACGAAGTGGGAGGCCTATAGAGTTGCACTCCACCGTCAGTTCAAACGTCCGTCCATACGTACGTCCACCAAATCTTTTGGCACAATCTCCTCATCAGGCGGATTTCTTTCAAACTTGCACAGATGACCAAGCAGGATTTGTAGATGATCGTAAAGAAAGGATTTTTTCCTGCGACCATTTTTTTTACCAGAGTTATGACCCTTTGTTACAAATGTTGCAGCAGTGGAGGCATCAGTGTCCGAGGACACATTCTAGTTTTATATAAAATTGCTGACCAATGTGATGGAAGAGACCAAACCCGATTCATTAGAAAATCCTGGAAAAATACATTGTATGTACACGAATGATAAAACAGGGGAAGACCGTCACTAATGTTGTTAGAACTTGTGGTACGACCCTTTTTGCCATCAATTGCTGTAAATTGTATATGTGATAAATGTACCTATTTTAATGCAAATAGAATACTTTTTTAAACTAATGACAATACATTTTCCAAAATTGGTTAGAATGACAAGTTAGTAAATTTTCCCGATTATGTATTAATTAATTCATATTGTAAATCAAACTTATCAGCGTATTTGAGGTCCATAAATCCTAACTTTGTTTCCTTGTTTAGGCATGAATGTTCACAGACCTTTGTTCTTTAAAAAAATGCGTACTGAAAATATTGGATTGGTTTATAACAAAGCTGGGGAAAATGTTGACCTTTTTGCGTTGAGACAATCAATGGACGCTTTTTTTTTAAAAATATTAACATTAATCATTGATATAATTTATTATCATATATAAAATTATATTTTAAAATATTAAGATGTCATGAAAAATGAAAGAGGTGGTGTAACGTGTTTTTAGTTTACACGTGTTTAGAATTATAACCCCTGGTTAGAAGTATTGGCTTCATCCATGTTCGCAATAATAAGCTGATCTAGACGGGGCGGGGGAAGGGGGGAGGGCCCAGCGGGCGGGCGCGCGTCCACTCTAAAAGTGTACTAGTTAATTTTTTATTGTAAACATCAGACAGAAATGTGAATGCAATAAAAATACAGCGCACTATTCCATATTAAAATAGTTACGTGCACCTTTTTGAAGGAATTAATTTAAATAAAATGTAAAAGTTTTCAATTATTTAGCATTAGTGAACTGATTTTTGGCCTTACCCGACCTAGTTTTAATCTTTTAATCCACGACTAAACTAGTTTTTGACAGGATATCGTGGTGTTAAATAACATATACTTAACCGGTGTTATAACTAAACCGATTATATTATTTATATTTCTCAACGTGGAATTGGAGTATATTCGTATGACTTGAAACATAATAAGATAAATAAGTTTCACCTGTTTTATGAAATAACCATCAACACGATTACCTTATTTTAACTTCTCAGTGAGAAGTTAGAGTATATTCTTCAAACTTGAAACATAATAAGATAAATCAGTTCCATGGAGAAGAGTTCATAGAGTTTCGCTTGCTCTTTAACCCTTTCCTCCACATATACACCTTTTTACGTATGTGCGACCAGTGTAGATCCAGATCAGCCAGTACATCCGTGCCATCTGATCAGGATCTGAACTGGTCGCTTTTAGGTCAGAAATAACATAATTAATCAAACAGCGAACAGTGCAGATCCTGATCAGACGGCGCGGATGTGCCGGCTGATTTGGATCTACACTGTTCGCCCACGCCATAAAGGCTTATATATGGAGGAAAGGGTTAATCCATTTCGCTATAATTATTGATCGTCATCTGTTTATTTCTTGTGCATTTCTGAATAAATATTGTTTAAACCCAATCAGTATCACATCTTTTTTATGAAATAACAATAAAATTCACTACATGCCTTTGGGAATCGCTGGCATTAAATCAAGGTTGGAGTAAAAATAAAAGTCTCAAAATAATCAGTAGCGTGAATATTCTCCTTTAAAGAATATTCTTATTTAAATATGGATTATAAAGTAATTCTGAAAAATTCTATTCAATTCTGCAATCATGTTATTTATTAGCTGTTAGAAAGTAGACGTTTCAGTAGTTTAGGCCAGTTTCAGTATATCATCTTTACAAAGCTACGGTCGATTCCGTGACATAGCTATTAACCCAATCTCAAAAATGTCTTTTGTTTATCGAAGGCCTGTGTGGATTTTAATGGCAATTTGATAAAATGAAATACAGATGAGGTCTCTTATATCTTATATCTTAAATTTGAGAGTGTAATCTTGTTTTATGTTCAGCACGCCCGTAGCCACGCTGGGGTAAACCGAGACTTGCCTCGGTAAACATTTGGGAAATGACTAAAAAGTAGAGAAATAGGGGAACCATACACCCGCATCTCCCCAGAAAAATTTTTTGCCTCGGTGCTTTTGATGCTATAGATTCGGCCCTAATCAGTAAAGTTAGAACATTGGTTAAGTGTACATTGTACTTGTGAGCTGATGATCGGTGAAATGAAATTTGACTTGCACCGCTACTTAATCAAAGTTTAACAATTATTATTTTTGTTGAGATATCATACAAAGTGCAACTTACGCTCGTATGTTTTGAAAATATTTAATGCACCCAACTGCAATTTCATTCAAAGTCTATATCGTTAACGAACCCAACCCCTTCCCGTTGTAATTGTTTTCATTCAAATAAAATACACAACAAACAACCGAAGAGAAAGTAATACGGCAGTTTGGATTATCTCTTTTAAGCTTGGAAGATTTGTCGCCCTTTGCGAAATAAATTCTGCCTTGTACGAGGTCTTTCTCTGTAGAAGGATATACAAGCGCACGGTTAACACGCGACACCGAAAACATGAATCATTCCAGGTGTTTCACGAAGCCCGTGCGCAGTTCTTTCCGATAGAAAACGGCCGTTGCACGAGACCAATATCCGGCTTACAGGCCGCCTAACTACAGTCTGGTCACACCATTTGAACTTGTGAAAAGAAATACGACCACGACGACGTCCTGTATCGCAGGCAAGAAGACAGCGAGGCCATGACAATAATTCTCACACAGAATTATAAAGGTAAATTCAAATTCAAATGTTTGGTGTTTTAATGCCAATGACAAAGGAGCTACTCGATACAACTGTTATGGAATATATTAAACTTGCCTTCTTTTTTACTTAAATATGAAGGAAACTGGCTCTTATTCAGGAGGGGTTTCAGTGGGTTTGCTCGAGCCTCGTGTGGTGGCAGAACTATTTAAATTTCATGGGGTCACACTATGAACATCATCCGAATATAACAATTTTCTCATTTAATCGAGTCTAACTCCCACTGAACATTACAGTCAGGAGTTGTTAATCAAGATAAAAATGTTACAATGTACCATATGTGATTTATTGTGTTTTTTTTACGAAATCATTCATCTAATTTGCAAGCATTCTACATAAATATATACATTTGATGAAACAATAATGAACACTGAAACATAATCATAATATTATACATATATTTAAAATGTTTTGCATAATAAAAGTGCATCAATGTGCAAGAATTTTACATAAATATATACATATAATGAAACAACAATGAAAACTGAAACATATCGTAAACATATATTCAGTATATTTTTCATGATACAAATAAATCACCAGGTGCTACCGTGAGAATATTAAACGAATCTGAGAGAATTCGTTGGTTCCAACTCACACACATAATCATTTTTTTGTAATTAAGCTTTCATTGTTTATTGTTTTAATTATTTTTTGTCAGTTATATTCTTGATTCTTGTCTTGTAATAAAGACATTTCTAAAGTTAAACATAAGTAATGAAACAACTACTGTGGAATCATTGAAAATTGAAAAATCGCAGGATGAAATTTCGCTGAGAAGGCATAAATGACATTTTCGCGGGGACATAAATTCGCGCAGTTGTATTGTTTTCATACGAAAATATTCAATTTTTCTGTTCTAATGGGTTTCGATTTCGCGCACAATCTCTAGCGCGAATTACTCGAAAATTAAACCACAACAAAACGGTTAAGGTATGGGTTTATAGTCTGGTATCTATATTACAACATATTCACCCGACTTTTTTAGGATATTTCTGACCAAAAAGCGAACAGTGCAGATCCTAATCAGACTGCATGGATGTGCCGGCTGAACAGGATCAGCACTGGCCGCATACACGTAAAAAGGCGTATATATGAAGTAAAGAGCTAAAATATTATCAACTGAACCGTGGGAGGACTGTTCTGCATGCACCAGCGGTTAAAATATTTTGTTTTTTAAAGACTTAATCCAAATTTAAACTATTTGAATTATTTAGATATTCAATGAAGTTAAAAGAAATTAAAATAATACAAACCCCAACCTTTTTTATTTAAGTTTAATAAATAAGAGTTACGCACCGAGGTTCGAAAGCAAGACCCGCTGTAAGCAGACTGGGCGCAAGATCACGAAACTAAGTTTGGATATCAGTCTAAAGTCTCTATTTCAGCCAATCAGATGCTTGAGATTTGAGATTAGTCACCAGCTTTAGTTTTATGGTCTTGGGTCCTGATTGTTCAACAGCGCCGCAGTCCTTTACGTATCTTCAATGCTCTCATCGAAAAGGTAGAGATATTTCAATTGTATTCGTATTGTATATTTGTATTTGGCATAGAGTACAGTAGATTTAGGACAGCGAGTACATTGAATAAAAATTCAAAGTCTCTACAAGTGTATTTCTATTTTATTTTCGTTTTATTTCTTTAAATCAATTGTACGTTAACATGGCATGTTTTGTTTTTGCACAATAACATTCACTTTGTCTTTATATAACTAACAAGTCATAAAATAATAATTTCACTCGAGAAAATTTGCCAGAAGAACGATTTCAACAAGATCCAGGTGTACTCTATCCCCGAGCGATGTAAGCTGGCAAACACTGTACGCGAAATACCGCAAAATGAGATGAAAGATCCTGCAATATTTAGGAACGCACAACGAAATATGTCGTCATTTAAAGAGTTATTTGTTGTTGTTTTTTTAAAGTGATTCAGGGATAAGCGAAACAATTAAAAAACTTGCATTGAACCGAAAGCCTTTTCTGCGTGTGTCTGCCTTGGTCGTGCGATTTCCAACCCTGATAATGCCATAGACTGGTCAGTGACAGCAACATGGAACTTGTATAGTGCCAACAAAGGCTAACTTCCGTGACCCGAGGCTGGCATTTTTGTCAGTGATACAATGTAGCTACAGCCGGCTTAAAGACTCGATGTGTGATTCGATGCGGTGACCCGTTGTAGCCACAGAAGGGACAGAATATTTCTTACCTTTGTCCTCTCACACCAGACCGAAACTGCTCTAGGTCAATGATGCAAGAGCAAATCTGGTTGAATAAAATTTTGTATTGAAAAAAAACTTACCTTGCAAACTACGTATTTCTTCATGTTTTATCCAGGTCCTTTATCGTACTAGAGAACAACAACTCCTCCTGAAAATATAAATGAGTGATTTCATACCGTATTTTTATAGTATACAAAATACCCGCTTTGTCATAGCTACGTCAAGGCTATATAGAGAATTTTAAAAGATGTCCGTTTAAGAAAATATCGAACATAGTGACGCCATACACCTGGTCAAGCTGTTAGCGCGTTAGTCAGGTTCCCGATCCTACAACAATATGACTGTAAAAGAATCGGGAACCAGACTATTAGCACGTATTAAAACAAAAAGAAAACCCGTTAACAACCGTATGGCGTCAAAGGTGCCAATGCATTGTTGTTGTTTACCACACTCTACTCTAGCGAATATCGACGGGGCGCACAGAGCGCGCGCACGCTCTAAAATTGTCTGTTGTTCTTTAATTTTAATGCCAAAATTAAAGACGAAATCTGGATACAATAAATTAAAATGCACTATTTTAAAATTAAAACAACTAATTGTTCTTTTGTAAATGATCTCAAATATCACAAACCCATTGAAAAGTTGTATTTGTTAGGTTTGTTAAGATAACGCGAACATTCTTAATTGTGCATCCTAAGTGGGCACCTTCTAGCATGACATTCTGGATCCGCTCCTGCTTATGCGACATATAAATAGTATTTTCCTAAGTCTTCTAGTGGTAGTCTTTGATTTGAAATTCGAGTCCAAAAGAATACACTGTCACTGTATTTTTCGTCACTGGTAATGTCAAAACATGGTCCAGCTTAAGTCCTAATAAATCGGATATTCAAAGCCAAATCGCTTTACAAATTAGACTTTTCAGTGTTTGTATTTACAGATGATTTTCTGTAATGGAAAGAAGTGCGAGCAAAGAGGCGGGGCTGGAGACACGTTCATATCATCAGCGGTATAAAATCCACATCAGTGGTAACACATTAGGAATGTTCATCAGCGTGTTCTAGCCCTTCACTCCATATATAAGGGCTATTTTGCACGTGCGAACCTGAAGGTACACACTTCTAAGCAGCAGAATACATACTATTGGAGTCTTGCTTAGTCAGTGTTATTATCAGTAACGGAAACATTCGAGAAGTCAACAAGTAACAGATCATTAACAATTACATAACATAATGTAAATATGCAGTTATGTATAACCCTGCAAGAACCGAGAGTGTTCATCAACACTATACAAGTAGGGTTCACAGTGAGAAATTTCAGCAAGCACTAAAAGTATATTGGCATTTTTAGACAAGGTTACACGTTGGAAAATACGGGAACCGCCCACTTGCTGTTTCTACTCTGAAAATGTCGAACGTTTAAAAGTTTAAAAAATCCGCTTGTATTACATTAGCGCACAAGCGGACTTAGATGGGGGCGTCCATTAACTCATTTAGAAGAATCTGTACTTTTTGTTTTTGTTAAGAGGTGCGCCCTTTTTAAAATAAATCCTGGAGCAACCCATAAAGAGTGGTTATAAACACATATGAACGTGTTTTTTTGTGAGTCTCGGTTACGCCAGTGTTCATCAACAGTTCGTATTGAAATATGATCATTGGAATTACGCGAACTTGAACAGTATTGCAAACACGCCAGGTTGTAGTCAATATTGTAGGGAGATTGTTCGTCATCGGTCATTGAACACGTCCGACTGAAATCCATGTAGGAGTTACAAATGATCATTAACAGTAATGAAATCCAATAATAAAGAAACAAACCATAGAGTGGCAAATGTTCATTAGCAATAAAGAAACAAATCATATAGTGGTAAACGTTCTTCAACAATCATAAAACAAATAATACGGTGGCAAATGTTCATCAACAATAATGAAACAAAGCATATTGCGGCAAATTAACAATAAAGAAACAAATCATACAGTGCAAATGCTCATCAACAATAAAGAAACAAATAATACGGTGGCAAATGTTCATCAACAATAAAGAAACGAATCACACAGTGCAAATGCTCATCAACAATAAAGAAACAAATAATACGGTGGCAAATGCTCATTAACAATATTGAAACAAATAATACGGTGGCAAATGCTCATTAACAATAATGAAACAAATAATACGTTGGCAAATGCTCATTAACAATAAAGAAACAAATAATACGGTGGCAAATGTTCATCAACAATAATGAAACAAAGCATATAGCGGCAAATGTTCATTAACAATAAAGAAACAAATCATACAGTGCAAATGCTCATCAACAATAAAGAAACAACTAATACGGTGGCAAATGTTCATCAACAATAAAGAAACAAATTAACAGTGCAAATGCTCATCAAAAATAAAGAAACAAATAATACGGAGGCAAATGCTCATTAACAATAAAGAAACAAATAATACGGTGGCAAAATGTTTATCAACAATAAAGAAACAAATTAACAGTGGAAATACTCATCAAAAATAAAGAAACAAATAATACGGAGGCAAATGCTCATTAACACTAAAGAAACAAATAATACGATGGCAAAATGTTTATCAACAATAAAGAAACAAATTAACAGTGCAAATGCTTATCAAAAATAAAGAAACAAATAATACGGAGGCAAATGCTAAATCAACAATGAAGAAACAAATAATACGGAGGCAAATGCTCATTATCATTAACAATAATGAAACAAATAATACGGTGGCAAATGTTCATCAACAATAATGAAACAAATTAACAGTGCAAATGCTCATTAACAATAAAGAAACAAATAATACGGTGGCAAATGTTCATCAACAATAATGAAACAAAGCATATAGCGGCATATGTTCATTAACAATAAAGATACAAATCATACAGTGCAAATGCTCATCAACAATAAAGAAACAAACAATACGGTGGCAAAAGTTCATCAACAATAAAGAAACAAATTAACAGTGCAATTGCTAATCAACAATGAAGAAACAAATAATACGGAGGCAAATGTTTATCAACAATAAAGAAACACCTCACACAGCTGCGGATGCAACATATAGGAAACACTTCATACGCGCACAGTTCTAAATGTTCATCGAAGACACACGTTCTACAGTTGTGAATGTTCATCAACATTTAGGAAACACTTCATACGCCTACGGTTGCGAATGTTCATCAAAAAGAAAGAAACTTGTGATACAGGTGCAAATACTCAACAATAATGCAACACGTCATACAGGTGTAAATCTTAATAAACAATAAAGCAAAAAACAACAACAACAAAACAAAAAAAACACACAAAAAACAACAATAAAAACACAACAACAACAACAAAAACAACAAACAAACAACATAAAATGCAAGTGCTTCTTTAAAAAAAAACCAGCATGAGATATTGGTATTTTAAAATCTTCGCGATGGTTTGACCGCAGTGAGAAAATTCTATTATGAAATGACTGTTGACAGAGGCATTTAACACATATAGTTAATCAATTCATTTCAAACATTGTACATACAACACTATATAGGAAGAATAAACATTTTTCGAATCTTTGAATTTTTAAGTTTTGAAGTCGATTTTCGATATCAATGTAATCACGTGTTCTTTTCTGAAATACAGTTAATTGCACTTCTCCATATTATTGCACAGTATAATATACGTCTTAATGAATCTATATTTTATTGCGTAAATCAAGATTGATGACACTTAAGTAATGTATCGTCTTGCAGTAACGGCCATATTGAGCCTGTTGATGGAAACTTAAGTAATGTATCGTCTTGCAGTAACGGCCATAATGAGCCTGTTGATGGAAACTTAAGTAATGTATCGTCTTGTAGTAACGGCCATAATGAGTCTGTTGATGAACACTTAAGGAATGAATCGTCTTGCAGTAACGGCCATAAGAAGCCTGTTGATGAACACTTAATGAATGTATCGTCTTGCAGTAACGACCATATTGAGCCCGTTGATGAACACTTAATGAATGAATCGTCTTGCAGAAATGGCCATAATGAGCCTGTTGATGAACACTTAAGGAATATATCGTCTTGCAGTAACGGCCATAATGAGCTTGTTGATGAACACTTAAGGAATATATCGTCTTGCAGTAACGGCCATAATGAGCTTGTTGATGAACACTTAAGGAATATATCGTCTTGCAGTAACGGCCATAATGAGCCTGTTGATGAACACATAAGGAATGTATCGTCTTGCAGTAACGGCCATAATGAGCCTGTTGATGAACACTGAAGGAATGTATCGTCTTGCAGTAACGTCCATAATGAGCCTGTTGATGAACACTGAAGGAATGTATCGTCTTGCAGTAACGGCCATAATGAGCCTGTTGATGAACACTTAAGGAATGTATCGTCTTGCAGTATCGGCCATAATGAGCCTGTTGATGAACACTTAAGGAATGTATCGTCTTGCAGTAACGGCCATAATGAGCCTGTTGATGAACACTGAAGGAATGTATCGTCTTGCAGTAACGGCCATAATGAGCTTGTTGATGAACACATAAGGAATGTATCGTCTTGCAGTAACGGCCATAATGAGCCTGTTGATGAACACTTAAGGAATGTATCGTCTTGCAGTAACGGCCATAATGAGCCTGTTGATGAACACTTAAGGAATGTATCGTCTTGCAGTAACGGCCATAATGAGCCTGTTGATGATCACTTAAGGAATATATCGTCTTGCAGTAACAGCCAGAATGAGCCCGTGATGAACACTTAAGGAATATATCGACTTGCAGTAACAGCCAGAATGAGCCTGTTGATGATCACTTAAGGAATATATTGTCTTGCAGTAACAGCCAGAATGAGCCTGCTGATGAAAACTTAAGGAATATATTGTCTTGCAGTAACGGCCATAATGAGCCTGTTGATGAACACTTAAGGAATGAATCGTCTTGCAGTAACGGCTATAATGAGCCTGTTGATTAACACTTAAGGAATATATTGTCTTGCAGTAACAGCCAGAATGAGCCTGCTGATGAAAACTTAAGGAATATATTGTCTTGCAGTAACGGCCATAATGAGCCTGTTGATGAACACTTAAGGAATGTATCGTCTTGCAGTAACAGCCAGAATGAGGCTGTTGATTAAAACTTAAGGAATATATTGTCTTGCAGTAACGGCCATAATGAGCTTGTTGATGATCACTTAAGGAATGTATCGTCTTGCAGTAACGGCCATAATGAGCTTGTTCATGAACACATAAGAAATGTTTCGTCTTGCAGTAACGGCCATAATGAGCCTGTTGATGATCACTTAAGGAATGTATCGTCTTGCAGTAACAGCCAAAATGAGCGCATTCGCTTTTGTTCATTACATATATTCATGTCTTTAACCCATATCACGTTATATCATACTATGAACATAATGAGCATAATGCCGTATACTGGTGCCATTAATCAATGCCAGTTACTGATAAGCCCCACCCACCAGAGGGAGCCTGCATAGTTGATACATGTTCATTCAGTTCTTAACAGTCCATCCTATTATCCATATGTAATTTAGTATCATTAAATCAAGTAGTTAGAACGCACAGTGTTGTAGTTCTTATGTGATTTCTTAACATAAGTAGGGGATACATGCGATAGATGTAACATAACACAGCTGAGCAACAGAAATTAGTTAAATCAAATTGTAACTTAACAAAATTATGTTGATCTGTTGTACAGTTTCGTTATTTCATTGCATATGTGTTAAAGAGTACAGAATCCAAACGTCGCAACAAACATAATTTACAGTAAGAGTACAAAGGGTAATTCATCGAGTTATTACTGTCTCTTATCTGTAACTTTGACAGTCAATGGAATATATCGTCATACATAATATATACATGAACAATAAATGGCAAGCATCACAACTTTACTGCGTTATAATTACATACACACACGGATCAAATAACGCCTCTGCATACACTTTAAGTCGTACTGCGCTTATATAATTATAACCCGTCATGGAATACGATCCTTGCATTATTGTCAATAAATAATGGTTGCAGATGTTGTCATACTGGCATTGTTCGATAGAATTGATGCTTTATAACATTGTAACGATCGTGACTTCCACAAGTGATATTTTCGCCACAATAGCAACACTTCCAACAGAGATGAAATCACCGCTTTCACCAGTGACAATATCGCCACTTCCACAAATGATACAATATCGCCACTTCCACAAATGATACAATATCGCCACTTCCACAAATGATACAATATCGCCACTTCCACAAATGATACAATATCGTCACTTCCACAAATGATACAATATTGCCACTTCCACAAATGATACAATATCGCCACTTCCACAAATGATACAATATCGCCACTTCCACAAATGATACAATATCGCCACTTCCACAAATGATACAATATCGCCACATCCACAAATGATACAATATCGTCGCTTCCAACAGTGACAATATCGCCGCTTCCAAGAGTGACAATATCGCCACTTCCGCCAGTGGAAATATAGCCAAATTATCATCGTTTCCAACTGACGATATCGCCACAATATCGCCGATTCCAACAGTGACAATATCGCCGCTTCCAACAGTGACAATATCGCTACAAAATTGTCGCATTCATTAGTGACAATATCGCCGTTTCAAACACTGACAATATCGCCACTTCCACAGTGACAATATCGCCACTTCCAACAGTAACAATATCGCCGTTTCCATAAGTGACATTACATCGCCACTTCCAACAGTGTCAAAAATAGCCACTTTCAACGGTGAAGATATCGCCATACACTGAAGTCGCATTATCGCGACCTCATACAGTGACAAAATCGACATTTACAGCAGGGACATTATCGCCACTTCGAATAGTGGCAATATAGCCACTTCCATATAAGTTTATAGGAAGATAGATGGATCATTATTGGTCACAAATATGTACACTAGTGTAACTCTTGTGCTCACTTCCAACAGTGACATTATCGCCACTCCAAACAGTGACAATATCGCCGCTTCCAACAATGACAATATCGCCACTTCCACCCGTGACAATATCGCCACAATATCGCCGCTCCAAACAGTGACAATATCGCCGCTCCCAACAGTGACAATATCGCCACTTCCACCTGTGACAGTATCGCCACAAAATTGCCGATTCCAACAGTGACAATATCGCCACTTCCATCTAAGTTCAAAGGAAGATAGATTGATCATTATTAGTCACAAATTGGTACACTAGTGTTACCCATGTGCTCACTTTCAACAGTGACATTATCGCCACTTCCAACAGTGACGATATCGCTTTTTCCAACACTGACAATATCGCCACTTTCAACAGTGACATTATCGCCATTACAGCAGTGACAATATTGCCAATTCCAGCAGTGACAATATCGATCGCCACTTCCAACAGTGACAATATCGCCGCTTACAACAGTGACAATATCGTCGCTTACAACAGTGACATTATTGCCACTTAGAACAGTGACACTATCGCCATTTATAGCAGTGACATTATCACCACTTGCAACAGTGACTACCGCAACTTCCATATAATTCATAGGAAGATAGATGGGTCATAATTGGTCACAAATTGGTACACTAGTGTTACCCTTGTGCTCACTAACCGCTGTGCAAATACACCGTTTTATCCTGGTCACGGTCAGACTAAGGTAACAGTTTTAGGTAAACTGGCTGACATATGGAATTCATTCTTCGCACATTACCCAATCACCTAGATCAGCAGTATAGACGAGTAAAGACTTGGAGAGCCCATAGGGACTTTGTTTTAGCATGGGAACCTGGCTTTAGCACCTCTAGATTGTGATGTTGAGAATAATATTGTTCTAACACTTTTACTAAATTAAACTTTCAAACATCTAGTATTGAAGTCTTTTTCGTCCTGAAACCAGGCTCCTATGGCAGAACCCTTGTTACCGTAGCTACCAGGGTCAAGCTTTACCCTAGTCGTCAAACAAGGGAAAACAGTCATCGGTGTGCTCACACGGTGTTTTTCCTCACATTTCTTTAATTTGTTCAGAAATATTTGATCAACGTCGGAGGAAACTTAAATTTAGCGTGTGACATGCACGAGAAACATATCCGATAGGTAAACAAGATAACATCTGAATTTGCAGCAGTATCACTTTAACGTTGAAGCTTAAGGAATCGAACATTCCGTACCGAGATCCAATACATGACCCCGGAAAGAGACTCCATATTACACTCAAAACTAAACAAATACACACTCAAAACTTAGCAAATAAATACGTGTTAACGCATATTTAATATAACAACAGTATCTACTTACATGTATACTACTCTATATACTATACAACAATAGTACTTCATCTGACGATAAACTACGTTATACACTACATGTACACGTGTAAATACACAGCTTGCTCGCCTTTTCGCATACCTTGCATTTTTGCTTTTACCACATCATCATAACACTCGCTAAAGTTAGTGTAAACTCACCTTGAATATTTTGACAGCCGACGTAGAATTTAAATCACCAATCAATATAACACCAATTAAATCTCCTAATTCTTCACTGTTAAGTTTTTAATAAACCTCTTCAAACGCTTGTTTCAAACGATTAACAGACACAATGTTATAACAATAAGTTTCTAGTTCAATATCAACACGATTCTAAAATTCTTGAATGAACTTCGTGTTCTTCTCTACTCTATAGTAAAATACTGTTTATGTCATTATAGCATAGCTCGAGTTCAACATAGCGAGTCGGAATGCAGGTAATGCTATTGGTATAAATGACATTAGCACGTAACTAGCGCAGCGGGGGTATATTCAATAAAGTTCTCGTTTAAATCCGACGTTATACAGGTAAAACTAGGTGACTTGTTAACAATTCGACATCAATCGGACATCTCCGTGCTATCCGGTACGGTGGAATGCTTACTAACGGAATTTAACGGAGTTGTCGGAGTTAATGTGTATGAGGTCAAATGCTTTGTAAACATCATGTGATTATTTCTACATTGTTCTACACTATGAAGCTATGACGTACTTTGATTAACGGGCGTGAATGTGAGCAATTATGTTATTTTTGACTAACTGACTCTGTTTAAAAATCGTGATTGCGTAAAAAAGTCAGTCATGCATCAGACTATTATTTTAATTAAAATTGTCTTGGGCATTACATTGATTAATGAGGAAAAATAAACAAAGTAAAATCGAACAGAATGTTAGATAAGTTAATTTGAAGAGTTTGGCAAAGAACAGTATGTGGCAATACACTCACTAACTACTAGCTTATTGTTTATACGTTCCGGTGCTTATGAAACAGTGATAGGGTCCAGATTCTAAAAATCAAATATGGTTTTGTGCTTCTTTTTGTGCTTAAGATATAAAAACTGATAATTAAATAGACGCAGGGTAAGAGTGATTATAAAATATGGTTAACATAATCATGTACATATTTCAGAAGTGAACTAAAATAGGTACTCACCTTGAGGTTATATAAATAAATTTAATGATGAATAAATGTTTTTACTATCAAATTCTCGAGATTTCATAGTATAACACGATGTTTATCTTTAATTTAAAATGGACGTTTAAGTTAATATTTATTTACCTTAATTTAAGTGCAAATCTACTTATATACCATACTGATAAATAGGGTCGCAAACGTGCTCCTTGGGTGGGGTAAGCCAACCAAATTCCCGATTTTATCTGAAATGATCTCCGGACATCGAAATTAACAGTTCTCCGGATTTTTTTTATATTTTAATTTGCGAAATTATGAAGAAATGAAATCAATTACTGCACTGAACATGATTATGATTCTACCAAACACTCTCAGAATTCATGAGAGCGTCGTATAGTAAAACTGTACTGAATCTTGAACCAGATGTTATTAATTTCTTTATCATCATATGCAGTTTCTCTGCTTCGTCGTTAACAACAGCAACAATTATGACATGAAAAACAACAAAATCATTAAAGCATTCGAATTCGGAAAATGTCTGGAATTTGAGTGAAAACGTTTTGGCAGGATAGCAAATCGTATTTTTGGACGGGAGATTGAATACTCACATCTTAACACTGGCCGAAATATTAAAACAAACGTAATTTTAGAAGTACATATAACCAATGTTCTAACTATAAATATCGTAATATTATATACTCAGCAAAAATAAAAAGTATCCACTTTTCTACCTGTACTTTTGTAATACTAGTAAATGAAAAATAAAAATTCTTTCTTTGAATAAATTTGCATTTCTGTAATCATTGCAAAGAAGTAAAATGTTCTTGAAAATCGGCAGTAACAACTTAGTTATCTTTTCCTTTGTTATAATAGGGATGTCAGGAATAAGTCAGTGACTCCAAACCAATATTCACATTTATAAGAATTAAATCAATTTATCCAGTTCTTGTGGTAAATAAAATCACAAAACATTTATTTGTAAAACAACAAGTCCTCAATTAGCAACGCTAGAAATTCCAACCATTTACAATTACCTCCCTTTAAATGAAAAATGTAGCGAGTTTAAATCATTTTTCAGTTGTTATTTGAAGAGCAGTTGCTGATGTCTTGTTGTGAAAAATTATGAGCATGAGCAATTAAACTCAAAAACAAAAGAGATTAAATCATAAAATAACATTCCAAGCTCTCATTATTAAATGAAAATACCTTAATGAGAATACAAGCATAAAAAGTGGATACTTTTTATTTTTGTTGAGTATATATACTAATATCTCAGAGTAGAATCGGAGTATACACTTCAAGCTTGAAACATAATAAGATACATCATGTTCACTTCTTTTTTTATGAAATAACAATTCCTTCAACCACTGACATAAATTTTAATCAAGGTAGTGGTTAACTCAAAAGTCACAAATTCAAAAGGAAAACAAATCTTTTTCAAAAGCCATACACTACTGGAAACAAAATTAACAATTACGCAATGAAAAGTTTTCTTTTCGCACGAGAAAAAACATGAATAGTGCTTCGTGTGTTCCTCTTCGTGTTCGTCTTCGTTGTCTTCGTTGTCACATTTTTTTTTCGTTTTATGGTGATACATGTACATTGAAGTAACTTAAAAAATGTCTACTTATATATTACAGGAACACACGAAATTCGATACAAAGGACTTTTCGTACTATTTCTTCTGTTAAATAGCCGTTTAGACGCACGAGTACACACTAGTGTTTGCCCGATTGTCGCCGACAATCGATAATCAGTCGGATAACTTCAACGTCGGCGACAATCGAGTCCAATTTTTCAGAATCGATGTCGCTAGATTAGGAAGATGAATGTTTTCTCTCTTTTCGGTAGTAGCTTGCCGGTAGTTTTTTTTTCGATTATTTCTGAAGGGAGGTAATTCATCAAGACAGTAATGGATGGCAAAAATAACGAAGACCTTTTTCCTTTCCCGGGAAAGACGATTTCCCGGGTCTGGAAGTATTTTTACTTCCAAAAAATGAAAGATGGAGCTCCAGTTAAAGAAAATTTAGACATGAGCAGAGTCATTTGCACGCTTTGCAGGAAATCCTACGCCAATAAAGGTATGAAACTAATACCCCACCCACAATATCACGCTTGTTACAGTAATGTTATCCAAGACATTTTAAAGCCAATTTCGATTTGAGTTCCGATTTTTGATACTCGGTACAACAACTAGCCATACAATTTCAGAGCTTACTGAACCCTCCTTTTTCAGTTTAATAATTCTGCAGTTTTTTTGTGTGAAAAAGTTGATTCTGTGAGAAAGGAGTGGTGCTGTTTGTCAGTTACATATCTGGTGATGTTATTTTTAAATACGACTTTCACTTGTTTTCCATGAATATGTCAAAATTTTGCACAGAAAGTTGTTGATAAAAACATATCCTGCTAGTGTTTCATTACAACATGTTCCGATTATCCGATTATCAATCGGTTGAACCAAGCCGATTTTCTCCGATAATCGATTCTGAAAATCCAGTCGATTCCTAACACTAGTACACACATATGGCGTTTTAACTTTGATATCAGAGCTGTTTGGACATTATAATATTTTCTTTAGCAGTAATTCTGACTTGAATTAGTTTATCAAATGAAGAAGAACGCACGGATGGAGCAGGAACACACGATTTCCATTTCGTTTATATATGTATTAATGAACGAAAATTATTTTGTTCTAAGAGTTTTTATTTGTATAGCGAACAATTTCGCCAGCGTTGAATCCAACATGCTCGGGGGTATAAGTCGAGGACGAACCTGGGCTGACGGCCAGCGCGTTCGTTATAATTGCAATATAGGTGCTATTAATTTGTGGGTAGCAGAAATCTGACAATTCGTTTCATAATACCTATGAAGAGGTTTATTTTATACCAATGAAAACGTTCAATTAACATGTTAAAATTACAAAATACATGCAGTTTTCTATTTGCATTTTTTACGAAAATGTAATTATAGAAATAGCGTTTTCCGTCCGTCAGCCAGTTTAATTGTCGATTCGTCACAAAAAAATAACTTTTGCGTTCCAAGGCGGTAACCCCAAAGGGTTTTCGTTTTCGTTAATTGTTTGTGGCGTCTAATTTGAATTTGAAATATTTAAGACAAACATTCTCTCTTTTCCTCTCTTCTTTTTCGCTGCGTGGGGAGGCTGTGTTTTGTGTGGCGATTCCTAATATGCATGTTTCACTTTATTCCAAATCTAAATATTTCTTCAACAAACTTTGAAATTATGTTGCTTATTGCAAAAGGGTCGTGATGAAGCTAAAATACACAAACAACGTTCTAGTAAGTCCTTTTATGTATATAATGTTTTGTAAATTTTAATACTATTTCTGTCATTAATTATAATAACAGATTTTTTTCTTTTTAATAATTGACCTGGGAATGTTAGACTTGAGATATCAAACATGTTTCAATGCAAATAAAGACCAAACGACAAGATAACTGGCATGTCTTCTTTGTTTTGTTTTCACAGTAAACCTCCCAACTTAACAAACGGCAGCACTATTCTTCTATTATGTCACATTTTAAGTGGAAAAGGTTATAATTACCTCCCTTCCAATAAAATCCTGTCAAATTTTGAGCATGCGCTGTGAACAAATAGTGCTGAATTCACTTAGGAATTTCAAAGCAACCAATAAACATTAAGAAGATATTGAATACGTGATTCAAAGACGACAAATGTCCTTTTTAACAATTTCTTGTGTCACGAAATCGACGAAAATAACATACGTATATTGTAAACCTTTACAGCTGGTGATCTGTTAGAACTTTGGGTGAGTGTATGTTGGTCATGACCACATTTACCGCCCCCTCTTCCCTTTTGTACTTACTGTCCCCCTCCACTTTGTTCTGAGAGGTTTCAGGAACTTATTATATTCTTGTGGTGACATTTTTACACTGTTTTAAGTTTATTTTGGCCAAGGTTTTAAATATTTTATTTAACGATCCCTTTGCGGCTTTGCCCTTATCTAATACGTCTGTGGAATACAAGTAAACACGCACATTTTATTGTTGTTGTTTTTTGTTGAAAACGTTGCCAACAGTGTCGAATTTTCCCAGTCGATTTTTGTACAAGATATTAATTTTTATTATTGAAAATGTTATGTATTATTTAATAAATGTATAACATTATTACAAAAACAGTGTGTCGCCTGGTTCAGAACATTAGTTAGAACTTCTAATCCAAACTCCCCCATCACTGCCCTTCAACTCTCCCTTCCAAATCTCCTCATTTTTTCTCCCTTCACGATTCCATCCTCCTACCCTATTCTTATCCCCTCCCTCTACCATCACTGCACTTTTTCCATCTCCTCCTTCCACCCTTTCCAAATCCCCTGCCCCGCTTTCCACCGTCCCTGCCTTTCCCCCCTCGCCCAATCCCCTTCCCCTCCTTCCACCCTTGCCCAATCCCGTCTCCCACCTTCCCTGCCCTTCCCCATCCCGTCCTTCCACCCTTGCCCCCCCCCCCCTTCCAACATCCCCGCCCTTTCCCATCCTCTTCTTCCACCCTTGCCCTATCCCATCCCACAACTTCCACCATCGCTGCCGTTTTCCTTCCCAAGCCTTCCACCATCCCTGCCCTGCCCCATCCCTCCCTAGCCCTTCCAATCCCTCTCTCCTTCCACTCCCTGCCCTTACCCTTCTAAGACCCCCTCCCTGTCCAATCGCCACTCCCTTCCATTCCCTCTTTACCTCCCTCCTCTTACCCTTCCCCAACATACCCTAACGATTTCCCTTCCTCCACCCTTTTCCAATCCCCGTATAGTTCAGGAGGAATAACCCAAAATCTTCCGTCCTAGAAGAAGTAACCTCGCTATCAACGAAAGGTTTAACTTCACCCAGGGAGAAGATATCAAATAGTCAGGGATGTAAGGCTCGACCACCTTTATACTCTTTTCAGAGCCTACGGTACTCCCTAATACCGAAGTAAAGAGACATGTAACAATACTTTCTTATTTAAAATCAAAACAACTTTGCAGTTACATCGTAGTCTAAACAATTTTATTTCGTCGTTTTATTTGTATAAATGAAATATATTTAAATAAGTTTTTTTCTACAAAAGTAAAGAAAGCGTCAAATGATGACTTTTTACCAATTTTCTAGATCTTTAAATGTTTTCGTATAAAAGGGATGTAATTCAACTAATTACTCAGAACATTTCGGGTGTAAAACTTACACATGATTCATACGTAACATGGACCCGAATAGTGCAGTTGGCTAAGCTGCGAACTGTGCCAAACATACGGTTCTGGCGGATAAGGTTCAATTCCCATGATGAAAATCTATATTTTTTACCTATCATCGATGTAAGTAGGAATAAAAATGTACACTTCAGTGCATAAAACTGATAGGCAAGTTCAATTGTTGTCAAACATTACTTGGGTTATTGTTGATTGATCACTAGACATGATTTGTTGACTTTGACGTCTTCTATTTTGGCAAAATTTGTAGCCGCATATGCCTATCATCTGCCAGACACTTTAGTTTAACAAAGTTTCGTAAGATGTAAGAAACCAATAACAACTTTTATTGATTACACTGACGTTTCTGAGCCGAAGATACTGCTGTTATCAGTTATATTTAGCCGAAGTTATAAGGTACATATTTCGTTTGTAAGGAGCACTTATCGTTAATATCATTCACACCACTTAGAGAATTCTGTTAACGAATAAAAATAGATTAAAAGGAACTCGAAAAATTGAGCCTGTTCATGGGCAGAAATGGATATGCATACGAGGGGTGATCCACAGCCCTATCTCTCCCCTCACTCACACAGCCTAAAAGTATAGACTGATAAAAAATATATCGTAAGTAAATAGTATAATATGATTAGAAGGGGCAGATCCAGAGGCGGTTCAGTGTGGTTGCTTGAACCCCCTCCTTTTCTGGGCAGCAATATTAAAAATTAAGGGGGATTTTGACCAGAAAGTTGGAAGTTATGATTTAACTATCTTAAGACTGTTATAAACAAACCCCCTCTCCTGAAATCTTGAATCCGACCCTTATTAGTTTTGAAATGACATTAACAAAAGTGCACAACACTCTATTTTATCCACAGACACAATATTTAAACAACACTACATATCAAAAGTATCTTATAACTCATGCAATTCTTACTTTTGATCTTTGCAATAAAACCGCATCATCTGCATATAGCAAAATAATTATTGCATCTCCTTTACCACAACACAGACATTCAATCACAACATCTTTATTGTACGTGTTAGAAATAATAAAAGGTAAACACTAGACAGATTTATTTACCTAAGGGCCGAAGGTTATAAACGTGAGATTGGAAACCAGTCTCAAATCTCAAGCATGAATTTAAGGAAAAGCACTCATTGCCAGCTAAACTTTAGTGAAGAAAGGTATTTCTCTTTGGATGTATTAATATTTGCACTGTGAGTTCAGTAAAATTTATGTTCTTATTACAAAACCATATACTTAAACGAAAGAAAGACTGTTTGCATCAAAATTCTAAAATTTAAATAATCAAAGCACTGACAGTTTTGAAAGACTTTGGCGATCACGTTTGTTTACTGAAGTTTGTTGTTCTACTGTTGTTGAAAGGTAAATGAAAAGTTTTTGATAAGATGGCGGTTATGTACAAGTGAATTTGAAGCCATCTTGAAGTGTACGTTATCTCCGGTAAAGGCAGACTGAAGTGTACGTTATCTCAGGTAAAAGCAGACCAAAGTGTACGTTATCACCGGCAACAGCAGATTAAGGAGTGATGTGATAAACAGACCATTGGCATGGCTTAAAAATAGTAGCACATACACATTACTAGGTTATTTGACGACTCCGGATTTTACTGGTGGAGGAAACCCCAAGTTGCCGCACTTTTATTATTTTATTGCATGGACGGGGACCATCACCGACATTCCACAACCAAGCTTATCGAGCTTGGTTGTATCAAATGAATTATGTATTGGAGTTACAAAAGGGGCAATGTGTTTGTTTGAGGTTTAAACCCTGCTTTCAATACCTGTCAGGGTATTCGCCGACACTCTCAACACAATAAAACAATAATAATAAACAATGAAAGCACAATTAATGCACAGTGCTGGAAAATTTTCTGTATGTTTTATTCTTTGAACTGTTGTCACATCACAAACTCAATGAAGGCTTGAACTAACTTAAGAGAAGATCGCCGTCACATGCACCGTGATGAGCTACCGTGACCTCACCGTGACAGTGTTTGGAACTCAGGTAGCACGAGTTGCCTGTAAGTAATAATACTAGCCCAAATAGCATTTTACAGCAAACGCGATTAAATATGCATGCTAGCATAAAAGTTACATTATGAAATCAAAACATCAGCGTATTTATTTACAAACATAAGAGGTCTTTGAAAATGAAATATGCAGATAATTTAAATTACTGTAAAGTTAATATCCGTAATATCCTGTGCATTGTGCACAGTCAAATAATTTGTTCGCGACTTTATGTTGTAGTCAGGCAACGGGCCAAATGTTTTCTAATGCAAAAGGGAAACAGTCTGAAGAAAGACTTTTATCATAGCGATGTGCCAGATGAGTGTAATTATTAATAAACTATCTCATATTGGTCCAGCAATTCTCGTATTGGCCCAGCGATTCCCGTATTGGCCCAGTTTAGTCTTCATATGAATTTGATGCTTTTATTCTGTTAATTAATAAAATTATCATGAATCAAGTGAATTCACATCGACCATGTTATTGGGCCTCAGACAGTCATATTTACTATCAGCCTTCGGCCTCGGGCATATATGACAACCATTGGCCCAATAACAAGGCCAATATGAATTCACTTGATTAATAACATTATGATATAAATAGATATACTCACTATATGTGACGCCGTCGGAACCACAGACAGGATCGTACAGGTCAATGCACATCATGAGCGGGCACGACAAAATTTGACCAACGGCGCTGAGGGATCCACATTTCCCGGCGTGATCGAGCTGTATAGTACTGTCGTGACAGGTGGCGATGTCCAGGAAACACCGATTTGCTAAAAATAGTGTAATATGCTCTCTTATTAATTAACTTTCTCATACTGGCCTAGCAATTCTCGTATTGGCCCAGTCTATTATTCGTATGAATTTGACGTTTTCTGGACGAATTATGGGTCATGTATTATATTTATTATTTAACTGTTAATAGATAATGTTTAATATGTACATCTAGTTTCACCCAAGAGAGATAAGAGGGTTACTAAAAAAGTTCAGAAAAGATGTTGTTTTGGTAAATACGTGATTTTTGTTACTTATGCATTCAAAATTATTGTTTTGGAAATAAAAATAGAAATAAAATGTATTGTTATGAACGTTTTTATGGGTAGAAACCTAAGTTTTTGAAGTGAAATTGTGATTTTGGCGGGGTAGAAGAACTTTTTGAACATCCCTTTCAATAACGGAAGTTATGTTTGATTGCTCTCCCTTTGCATGTAAATATTGTATAGGAAGGATTCACAGGTAGCCAATATGCTAAAAATAGATTCACTGATTCACTGCTAGCGGTACAAATTTTGTATGACTTGCATTTACTTCAGTTTACTATAAATAAGCTTGTGTTGAGGCATGGATCTGAAACCAAAATCTTTAAAAAAAGTTTAGTAAGACACAACAATGTTGCTATGGTGTTTGTAAAGGTGACTCGAGGTATACAGACAAAAATGGCATGAAAGATGTATCTTTCTACCCTTTCCAAAACCAAAAACAAATGAACATAAGTTCAAAAAGTGGATAAGTGCATTTTGTCGGCTGTATTTAATTATTGACAAAGTAAAAAATTTTAAAAAGTGGACATGCAAATACAGTTGATATTTTGTTGGAGGAAAAGGACCTACAGAAGGAAATCCTGACCCTATTCGAGCCTCTTACATTCCGCTTTAGGTATAGAAAATTAAGTCAATCTTTTAGCTGTAGACATTTTATTTTGCATGGCAGAATAGTTTGTTGCACCTATATAGATTTTCACTTGTGAATTATGGTACTATAAATTTGGAACCTTTTTCCCTAATCAATTAATAATAATGTCTTTCTCGTCCCCAGCTTCAATACCTACCTTGCATCTGAAAAACAATTACAACAACAACAACAACAAAAACAATACATTTAATTTCTACATTTGATAAAATATACTTAATGACAATGAACAACAGGAAACAGATTGAACCAATTCATTGTCACATTTAGCAAAAAGTGTTTTTTTTTATTTTCGGGGTACAGTTTTTATTACGCAATAACTTTTTTATTATAAATAAATTTTCATAATTTTGATATCTAAATTACTGCAATGCATTCGGTATTATGAAACTGTGAAAAATGTTGATAATATGTATATTTTCCTTGTCAAAATGCAATTATCCCCGCCGTGCGTTTTTATTGTCCATAAGTTTTTTAACTTAATTACTGGTAAGAATACCTACATACATAATTAGCCATATCAATTTTACAATATTGTAAACATAAATATATAGACAAGATTAGTCATGATACATCATAAAGATACTGAAACTGCACCTGTTTCTGACCACCTCCAGCTCAAGATTATATAATGCATGCTTTAACTGCTTGATACGAAAATACTATGAGAATTTCTATGAATCTTTTCAATTAATGCTTGCCTTTTCCCTGACAAATTTAAACCTTGACACTGTAATCAAAGTTTTAGTTAAACATTTGAATGCTCAGGTTATGTCAGATGAGCGAAACTTAACTCAAGGTTCAGCATTTTCTGTTAAAACAGCAAATATCTTATCACAAGGAACCATTGTTTACACTGTATTGTACCACCTTCCTAGAAATGTTTATCATGTGGTACTGATAACACAAATTGATGACGTAGCTGTGAATCCTTCCTATTGAAAGGTTCTTGTTAATCTTTAACAATTTCATCAAAGATTTCTAACCACAAATGTGGATTGCATAAACACGGTGCCTATCCATATCGGCTGTTTCTTTGCGAAATTCGCTGTATCGGCTGTTTCTTTGCTTCGGCAACGGCTATTCTTTGCTAATAACAATGGATGGAGAGCATATGTCAGAGATTCCAGACGCAAATGTTACAGATATTAGGTATATTGTACAAAAAGGTTGTGCACGGAACATTAGAATGTCTAAACTATGCATTGTAGTGTTTACTTTTTAAATGTCGGCGATTGTGGCCGAGATCTCGATGAAACTAGTTGACGATACACAGACGTAGAGCACAGATCCAGCTTTTCTGCAGTCTATAACGAGTGTTTGTTTAATATCTAACGTATCAAGCGATATATTATATACATTTCATCAATATTCTTCAAAAAAAAAACTTACAAATAGGTAGAAATATTAATAGATTTATCCAAAACCCTTTACTTTCGGTTTAATTGGGGCACCGGCGGCCTATCTGCTCACCAGTTTTTGAAGCACAGGCTGACTCTCTGCATTGCGCACAGGTAGGCTCAACGATAATGACTGCTTAGGCACCTGTTTACTCACTGTATTATGGACAATTTAGAATTTTGCCACTGCATTCTCCTTATTAGAATGTAAATTAACGTTACATGAGCAGGGGACTTCGTAGTTGAACGAGAAACCTTAAGGTTTATCGCAACTGTGTTAGTATCCTTTTTATGTAAGGTTAGTGCATACATTGCTAAATGTTTATGGAAATGCTAATAGATATGTTTAACAATAATAAAGCTTTTCAAAACTTTAAACAAGGCTTAAACACTTATTTGATATGTACAGCCTATGTACATTCTATATTGCAGTTTTAGCACAGAACTCCACTTGCCCATTTATTGGTTTATTCGCCGGTTCATTCGTTCGTCCGTTCGTTCATCGTCCGTTTTCAATCAACCGATCGTCCGTCGGTCAGTTCTTTCTCTCATCCCTTCCTCCCTCTCTCCGTTCATTCGTCCTTTTATCCACCTGAACGTCCATCCGTCCATCCATTCATATTTCTCTCTAGTAGTCCGTTTCATTGAACCTTTTCTATAAAATGATCATTTAGTTGTATAGCCTTACATAATATTATCTGAACAATTTTCTTTAAAATCACTTTTTTATACGCCCGTCGAAAATAGGTCGTATTATGGGAACACCCATGGCGGCCAGGCGACACAGTTGCGATAAACCTTAAGGTTTCTCGTTCAAATTCGAAGTCCCCTGCTCATGTTACGTTAATTTACATTCTAATAAGGAGAATTCAGTGACAAAATTCTAAATTGTCCATAATACAGTGAGTAAACAGGTGCCTAAGTAGTCATTATCGTTGAGCCTACCTTTGGGCAATGCAGAGAGTCAGCCTGTGCATCAAAAACTGGTGAGCAGAGAGGCCGCCGGTGCCCCAATTAAACCGAAAGTAAAGGGTTTTGGATAAATCTATTAATATTTCTACCTATTTGTAACTATTTTTGGAAGAATATTGAAGAAATGAATATAATATATCGCTTGATACGTTAGATATCAAAGCAAACACTCGTTATAGACTGCGGAAAAGCTGGATCTGTGCTCTACGTCTGTGTATCGTCAACTAGTTTCATCGAGATTTCGGCCACAATCGCCGATATTTAAAAAGTAAACACTACAATGCATAGTTTAGACATTCTAATGTTCCGTGCACAACCTTTTTGTACAATATACCTTATATCTGTAACATTTGCATCTGGAATCTTCGACATATGCTCTCCATCCATTGTTATTAGCAAAGAATAGCCGTTGCCGAAGCAAAGAAACAGCCAATATAGCGAATTTCGCAAAGAAACAGCCGATATGGATAGGCACCGTGATAAAACACCTTTTTACTTTGTATCATTTAATTGCAACATCTATTTATGTCAGAAGTTCTCATGTCTATGTTTTGTGATATCTAGTCTAATTAAACGTTTTTACTACATTGCTTAACTTATGTGGACAATATCCACTTCCCTCTAGCCAGGGATCTTTCATCCATGCTGATATTCTTCAAGATATCATAATAACATCATTGCCAGTCATATGTGATATTCAATAAAATTTACCACTTATATAACTACTTATACTTGATCTCTATTTCATATCATAGGTCGAACAACTATTCACTTCATATCTACAATCACATGGATCCAACCACAACTTGGCTCAGGGATATTACATCATTAGCATGAATGTCGTCCACATATAACACGTGTGTATTATACTTTTCTTGTTATTCTATAAATTGGGGCGCGTCACGGGAAAAGGTACCTTCGGACAAATATCGTCAATCCTTGAAATGACGTCAAAAAGTTAAGCAGGCGATATTAATTAATATGCATTTCGCGATAAAATTACCATGTTATTGTCAAAATGTGTAACAAAATCACTTTTTATTTATCAGAAAATATGTTTTTCTAAATATAGTAACAACTAAAACGTCTCAAAATATGACCGAAGGTACATGTTCCTTTTCCCTTGGCGTGCCCCAATTAATAAACATCATTAATCAAGTGAATTAACATTGGCTATGTTATTGGGCCTCGGGCAATCATACAAGCCATCAGCCTTTGACCTCGGGTCAATATGACTCCCTTGGCCTAATAACAAGGCAAATACTAGTGATAATATCAATATGAGGCACTTCAATGAAAACTTCACATAGAATATGCGGTCATGATATAAGGAGGGATTAGGAAAATACTGATTTGCTGTAGTGTCTAAGCAGGGGCGAATCCAGAGTGGTTTCAGTAGTGTTGCTCGAACACTATTTTGGCAGCAAAATTTAATTTGCAGAAGGACTTTTGCCAGAAAGTTGGAAATAATCATGTAACAACCGTAAAACTTCTCCAAATGACCACCCTTTTTGAAACTCTTGCATTTGACCCTGGTTTAAATTGAATATTTTTGAGATACCATAAACGTCTTTTTAACTGCAACGAAACCTTAACTTACAGTACGTTTTCCCATTGGTGCCGCATACGGGTGCATAGTTTGCGGTGCACATATCCCCGCATTGCGGAACAACTGCTGCGCCCAAGCATGCTGCAAAAAGAATTGTCACGAGTAAGAACTCTTTAAAAGTAATGAAATGGACGCCTTATCGCGTATTTTTTATAACAACTTTGCATCATTATCACTTGTAATTATTTCCACAACTAAATACTTTAAAATTGAAACAACGAGTACGTTTTTTTTTAAAAAAAACTATCCAGGTTGTAAATAAAACAACAATGGAGTCTTTCAACTACTTCACAATGTAAAATGCATAGCTTGGATAAAATGTAAGCGTTGATTATGGAATACTATGAGAAGGTAGATTTTTAGGGCACCACAATCATATAAAACCCTTTTTTTTGTTGACCAACATCCGAAATTTGGACCAGGAATCTAGAAAGTTTAGTGGTATGCCTTGATTCCTGTCTGGGCGAACCTTCACCAACAGGAAAATATAAAAAATCCATGGGAGAACGAAAAATTAAACAAAAAAAACTCATACATACCTTGAATGAAACAAAACAACAATAAGACCTTCATTTTTGTTCGTAGTTCTTCTTAGTTCTTGTTCTAAAATGTGATATAAAATGACCTACGTGTATAAATCTTCTTATAGACCGAAATGGAATTTCTTATCACACCAGAGCAAAAGATCAACTTCAATATTTGATATTATTAGTTAACTATCCCATATTGGCCCATATATTCTACTATTGGCTAGTATTTCAGTAATGGTCCAGTTCAGTCTTCATATGAATTTGATGGTTTTTTTCTGTTCATTGATAAATTATTGTCATTTATTGGGTGAATTCATATCTGCCATGATATGAGCCTCGGGCCAATTTAAATACCATTTGGCCCAATAACAAGGCCAATGTGAATTCACTTGATAAATGACAAATTGCTAGATTTTGGTGTTGAAAGATAATTCTTTTCGGATGTATTAGTATTTACATATTGTTGTCAGTAGAATTTATGCACTAATAACCGACCATATATTCAAACAAAAGAAAGACCGTTTGCATCAAAACTCTAATATATAAGGACAACATTTAAATAATCAAAGCACAGAAAGTTGGTCTGTTTGTCTACTGAAGTTTGGTCATCTAACCATGTTGTTGAAAGGTGAATTAAGTATTTGATAAGATGGCGGTAATATAAAAGTGAATTTGAAGCTATCCTAGAGAACCACTTCTTTGAGTAATCTCTGGTAAGAGATGACCGAAGTGTACGTTATATCCAGTAGACGCAGACCAAAGTTTACGTAATCTCCGATAAACACAGAACGAAGTGTACGTTATCTCCGGTGAGAACTTACTGAAGTGTACGTAATCTTTGGTAGACGCAGACGAAGTGTACCTAATTTCCGACAAGAGCAGACCGAGAGTATGTTACTCTGGTAGGCACAGACCGAAGTGTACGTAATCTCCGGCAAGACCAGACCTAAGTGTACGTAATCTCCGGAAGTCGAAGACCGAAGTGTTGTTAATCTTCGGTAGACGCAGACCGAAGTGTACGCAATCTCCGGTATGAACAGACCGAAGTGTACAAAATCTCCGGTAAGAACAAATGGAAGTTTACGAAATCTCTGACAAGAGAAGACCGAAATGTAGGTAATCTCCGGTAGACACATTCCGAAATGTACGTTATCTCCGGTAAGAACGGACCGAAGTGTACGAAATCTCCGGTATGAACAGACTGAAATGTACGTAATCTTTGGTAGACGAAAAGTGAAGTTTACGTTATCTCCGATAGACGCTGACTGAAGTGTACGTGATCTCAGGTAGACGCAGACCGAAGTGTACGTAATCTTCGGAAAGAGCAGACCGAATTGTACGTAATCTTCGACAAGAGCAGACCGAAATGTACGTAATCTCTGATAGACGCAGACCGAAATGTACGTAATCTCTGATAGACGCAGACCGAAGTGTACGTAATCTCCGGTAAGAACAGACCGAAATGTACGTAATCTCTGATAGACGCAGACCGAAGTGTACGTTATCTCCGGTAGACACAGATATAAGTGTGCGTATTCTTCGACAATAGCAGACCGAAGTGAACATCATCTTCGGCAAGAGAAGACTAAAGTGTACGTAATCTCCGACAAGAGCATGCCGAATTTACGTAATCTCCGGTAGACGCAGACCGAAGTGTACGTAATCTCCGGTAACAGCAGACTTAAGTGTATGTAGTCTGCGGTAGACTCAGACCGAAGTTTACGTTATCTTCGGTAAGAGAAGACCGAAGTGTACGTAATCTCCGGCAACAGCGGACCGAAGTGTACTTAATCTCCGACATCAGCAGACCAAAGTGTTATAAGCAGACCGCTTGGCTGCCTTTTTCAAAATTAAAATGTCAGGTTATTCGCCGACAGTGCAAACACAATATAGCATAAATGGGCCAGTCTCTGGCAAAATGACCCTTATTGCATTCTTAAAATTGTTGGTTGATTAGGCCGCCAATATTCTAACTTTCATCAGATGCTTTCTAATTAAAATTTGAAAGATGCATGTTTTGATTATTAAAATAAATGCTTATCTTAATGAGAAGTTAACAGGTTATATCCTTAACTTAAATAATTTAATATGTATTTTAACAAGATGTAAAACAACAAATTTTATTGTGGCCTACGGGTCATTTTGTCAGAGATAGGCTCAAATTTTGTAAATAAACAGAGCCCAAATCACCGTCCCTTTCTTTATTTTTCGTTTATTCATTAAACTGTTATTGCATCATGAAATCGATGAAGACTGGAAACTAACTCAAGAGGAGTTCGCCGTCACAAGCACCATGATGAGCTACCGTGACCTCGCCGTGACAGTATTTGGAACTCAGGTGGCACGAGTTGCCTGTAAGTAAAAATAATATCCCAAATAGCATTTATACTGCAAAACGCCATTTAAAATAATTGAGGAAATAACATTATGAAATCAAAAACATCAGCGTATTCATTTACATGCGAAAGAGCTCTGAATAATTTTTTTAAATGAAACACACAGAATACTAGTAATTATAACAAATGTAAATTCATAAATATTCATTAAGTACTAGTTTTGAAAAAAACAACACATTATAATAATTTGCACAGTCAAATAATGTGTACGCGCCTTCTGTTTGAAACCAAGCCTCGGACCAAATGTTTTTAAATGCAAAATGGAAACCGTCTACAGAAAGAGTTTAAATAGATCGAAGTGCAAAATGAGTGTAAATATAAACGGGTATACTCACTATATGTGACGCCGTCGGTTCCGCAAACCGGATCGTACAAGGCAATGCACATCATCAGTGGGCACGCTGAAATTTGGCCAACGGCGCTGAGGGATCCACATTTCCCGGCGTGATCGAGCTGTATAGTACTGTCGTGACAGGTGGCGATGTCCAGGAAACACTGATTTGCTAAAAATAGTGCAATATGACGTCATATCCCTTACTCCCCAGATTCACACTTATTACATGAGCGAACAGTGTCGATCCAGATCAACTGGCATATCCATGTCTTCTGATCTTGATCTACACTGTTCGTTTTTAGATTCATTAGGTTATTCCTGACCAATATGCTAATTCAGATCAGATGGCATTCGTAGATATATGGAGAGAATATTAATATGAGGCGACTTTTTAAAATCTTCACATAGAATATTTGATCATGACATAATATGGGATACGGAAAATACTGATTTGTTGAAAAGTTACAAAGCAGGGGCGGATCCACAGGGGATTCAGCAGGTTAGCTCGAACCCTGTTTGGGCAGCATATTTAATTTTCATATGAATTTTTCCCAGAAAGTTGAAAATTATCATGTCACTACTACAAGGCTACCCGAAACGAACCTTTTTTTTCAGAAATATTGCATACGACCCTGCCAAGTGGCATTAAAACACGGTTGAAAAGTAAAAATAAAACATATGGAATATTAGAAAAAGTAAATTTGGGATAAAATTGATTGTTTGGTTGTAAAGTAACTTGAACAATTCTTCATTGCCAGGAAATACTATATCATTGAAATGTAGTGATTGTCACAGGGTGAAAAAGAATGTGCTGCCAGATCCCGACTCGAACCCGGGACCCTTTGCTTACAGGGCGAGTGCTCTCCCCTCAGAGCTATCCGTCCGCTTACAAAATCTTCTCCCCAGATAGTGACTAGATTCGAACCGCGACCGTGATGATAATTCACAATCAGCTGCAGTGCTGCATCGTCGTCGTGGGTCGTTGGTTCCTTGTTGACGTTTTGAAGTCAATTAAAACAATAAACAAGTGAATGTTATAACCAGAGGGCCTTCGGTGGGTCCGCTCGGCCCCTTTATAAGCAGAAATATTTGATGTTCATGGGGATATTTGGCCAGAATGTTGGACATTATTATGTATATGTTACTAATCTATGACTTCGCAAAATGACCACCCTTTCAGGAAATATTGCATCCGATTCTGGTTTAAACTAAATATTTTTGAGACACCACAGACGTCTCTCTAATTGCAACGAAATGTTGACTTACAGTACGTTTTTCCATCTGTGCCACATACGGGTGCGTAGTTTGCAGTGCAAAAATCAGCACATTGTGGAATAACTGCTGCGCCCAAGCATGCTGCAATGTGAATAGAAAGGTGTTCGATCGATGATTGCTTTTAAATGAATTGACAGGCATTAGACTGATACATGCTGCAACGAATAAACAAGCGTAGACCAATGCATGCTGCAAAACGAACTGACAAACTTTAGATCAATTCAAGGATTGACACGTGTTAGACTAGTGAATTCCGCAAACGAATTGACACGCGTTACTTAGACTAATGAATGGCGCAAACGAATTGACACGCGTTAGTCCGGTATTCCAAAGTTCCGTGATGCGTGATCCGTGTCCGTTTATATCTTTATACAAAAGAGATAAATAATCGCAGATTTTAAACTTTGAAGATGATTCTAGTTTTTCCGACATTCGATTCAGTTGTTTTTGGTAAACACCTTCGCAAGATATTGCAAATAATGTCACCCTGCGTTTCTTTCCCTTGAGAATATACTGTAGTATCATTTAATTTCGCGGGGCCGAATTTTCGTGCAGACGCTATATATGTTATTTTCGCGCGGACATAAACTCGCACAATTTATTATTTTATAAGATCTTTTTTCGTGCTAAATTATCGCTAGGGTACTTTGTCGCGCATTTTACATAGCGCTAAATACGCGAAATTTAAACCCTCGCGAAATATAATGATACCACAGTATAACTCTTCCAATAACATGCAGAAACGATACAAAATAAAACTCATACATACCTTGAATGAAACAAATCAACAATAAGACCTTCATTTTTGTTCGTAGTTCTTCTTAATTCTTTTTCTAAAATGTGATATAAAATGACATACGTGTTGTTTTAGCCCGAAACGGACCTTTTCTTATCAGATCAGAGCGAAAGATCAACGTCAATAGTCATTCGTACGGCATATATGACAACTCCACGGACAGATCAAGACTCCAAAAGTGTTGTAATATAATGTAATTATACTTGAATTCATATTGGCCTTGTTATTTGGCCGAGGGTATTCATATTAGGCCGAAGGCCGAACTGGGCTAATACGGGAGTGCTGGGCCAATATGAGAATTGCTGGGCCCAATATGAGATAGTTAATGAATAATTGATATTATTAATTAACTAAAACAATATTAACACAATATGTGCAATTCAGTCCACCTTATATGGTTTGCACTCAATTCATATGAAATCTCAACTGGGCAAATACGAGATAACATGGGCCAATACGGGTTTTACTGAGCCAATATGAGATCACATGATTCTGATTGGATAATGAACTGGTCCAATATGAATTGAATCACTTCCTTTTAAAAACAAAAATGCCGCCATTTTGGAATTTCGAAGTCGAATTTTTATGGATAAAAATGATAATAGATAGTGTGACTTTGGACACGAGGTGCATTTTAAGCAAAGCGGCAGAGGATAAGTCTATGTTGCCGCTTTTGTTGGTTTCTTTCTGTTTAATGAAAATCTTTGAGTTTATCTAACTCGTAAGTACAACAACAACGCGGACGTCTGCAGCAAGAATTCTTGAAACTAAAAAAGACAGTGAATTTTAGTGGATTATTCTACAATTGAGCTAGTTTAATGAGCGTAACATTGCAAAAAGGATCAAAACTTAGTTTGGATAGCTTACAGACATGTTAAATTCAGTATTTACATGTGGAAGTCGTGGATGGAATGTGCCAGTAGTAAACTTATTTTGGATATATCTGGATAAAAACTAAATTCAGACTGGATGAACAAGAGACTTGTCTGCCACAGTTTGTAGTAATGTTCAGGCTGTTTTTGTATTCAAAACAAAACAACCTTCATATCTGCATCTCCTTGGTAGCTTATACCATAAGGTCACTGGCGTATATTGAAGATTGAACATTTAAATCAGAGCTGGCACTTCATCTCTTCAGACTGGTAAATTAGTAATTTTAAAGACTAGAACCATGGATATTTTGTTAATTAATAAAATTGTCATTAATCAAGTGAATTCATATTGGCATTGTTATTGGGCCTCTGGCAGTCATATTAGCCCTCGGCCAGCGGCCTCGGGCCAATATGACTACCCTTGGCCCAATAACAACGCCAATATGAATTCACTTGATTAATAACATTATATTAATTAACTATCTCATATTGGTCGAGCTTATTCTACTCGTATTGATCCAGTTCAGTTTTGATATGAATTTGATGTTGTTTTTTTTCTGTAGATTAATAAAATTATTGTCATTAATTGGGTGAATTCATATTGACCATTATATTGGTCTCGGGCAAATATGCATACCAATAACAAGGCCAATATGAATTCACTTGATAAATGACAATAGAGTATTAATTAAATATTTCATATTGGCCCAGCAATGCTCATATTGGCTCAGCAATTCTCGTATTGGCCAAGTGTAGACTTCATCTGAATTGGATGTGTTTAACCTGCTAATTAATAAAATTGTCATTAATCAAGTGATTTCACATAGGCCATATTTTTGAGCCTCGGGAAGTCATATTAGCCCTGGGCATTCGGCCTCAAGCTGATATGAATACCCTTCGCCCAATAACAGGGCCAATATGAATTTACTTGATTATATATATTAACTAATAAATAAATTGATAAATAATATTATACTTTTGATACTAATATTTCAATTGGAAACTACCACACTTGCCTAAAAGCGAACAATGTAGATTCTGATAAGATGGCAAGAATGTGCAGGCCGATCTGGATCTACACTCTTCGCGCATGCGCTAGAATCGATATCTATGAAGAGTTAATGGTTAACACTATGTTTGACTTTAAGGACTGCACATAAATGATGAAAAACATAACAGCATATTTGTAGGTGTTAAATTTAAAATTTAAATTATAATGATGATTGGTGTTAATTTATAAAGAACATTAGTACGACGTATATACGTGCATACATTCACCCAAAGTTCTAATTGGTCATCCCATGTATATATTTACAATTGCTATTTTCGTTTCTTCCCTATATCAAGAGAGGTTGTAAAAAATGTTCTCTATTGGAATCAATAATTAAATGTCTTTTTGAAACTCTTTTAATTGTTTTCTTGAATGAATCCAATACTATTAACTTACACCTCATGGTCAAATTTAGAACAATCTTTAATTGAAAAGGAGGTTATTATAAAAGAAGGTAGTTTGGAAGGAATTTATTAAAACAAAAATGCTGCTGATTAATAAAGTTTTGTGTTTTTCTACTAATGTCCGGTTAAAACAAAAAAAAGCAATTTAGCTTCATCGCAATGTTTTATTTATTCGACACTAGTAAAATTTAAAAACTACAGCTCAGTGAATCTGTGACCTATGGAAAAGAGTCGCACGCGACTCTTTTCCATGGCTCACAGATTCACTGAGCCATAGCTTTTAAATTTTTAGTGCCGAATAAATAAAACATTGCGATGTAGCATGTTAAGCATTTGTGCTAAAGATATATATCACATTAATGTATACATATCAAAGTGCTAGAAGCGAGAAATACGGAATGAATTTAAAGTTCAAAACGTCTGGGGCTTTCATCCAAAATCGAAATTGAGTGGTACAAAGCCTAGACTATGGCCAACACAAATATGGGAGATAGTTCTTCCCATCATTAAAAGAATAAATTGAAGACTGTTGTCGGCAACTAATCAAATATAAAGTGAAGTACATGTAGATGTCTTTCATTGCGCACAAAAGGTGACCAATTAGAACCTTGGGTGAGAGTATACTTACTCATTTTCCGAGTTTCTTTGTTTAAATTCATAAATAAGAGACAAGTAAAGTTTCAAAGAATTGAGTTTAAAAGTTTAAAACTGAAAAAGCACGCCACAATTTCTTATTAAAACAAATAACACATACAGCACATACATATTTGTATTAAGCGTGTTAACGTAGAACATCGTTCAGCAGTGTTCACTATGTTTTTTTTTCATTTTTTTCGCATATTTGACTATATGAAGCAACAACTGATATAAATAAAAGATTCTCATTTCTGCATTTATTATTGCATACTAATAAGGAGACTTGCGAAATCTCAAAGGTTGTGAATTGTATAATAAGATTCTGTGCGATAAAAGAAACAGACAGGTCAAAAAAGTGTTTTCTTTTTTTTTAAATATGGCATAAATTAAAATATAAATAAGAAATAAAATGCTAATCCTCCTTATAAAATTATTTTTCGATTAAATTCTTAAACAATATCTACACCGGATTCGCAAAATACATGTACCATTGTTCAAAGCGGTGCGCCAATGCGCCGTTCGTTACGATTAGTGGCCGTGTACATGATCACCCGTGCAAATACAGTATTTTGTGTAGATCTGTGCCCATAAATATCGCTTAAGGCGTTAATTCGCAATATCTTTTACAATAGGTATGATTCATGTGATTTGTATTTTCGATTTCGTGTTCAATGTCAGCCTTGGTCATGCTCGAAATTGAAAATGCGTCATGGGAAACCAGAAATTCTAAAAATAGAACCAGGTCTTCACTGCTTAGACGGACAGCATCGAGGAAAAACTCGGATGGCAAGGTAAACTTCTTTCTTTTAAATGAATGATTTTAATAAATCCATTAGAAGTGAATAAATATATATTTTCACTACGTATTTCCGCTTGGATTAATGTATTTGTATTTGTCCGTTTTTAAAACGAGTTTGTTAAATTCACAGTTTATTATTATAAATACGTAATACAATTTAAGTATAGGTTATTGTTTATTTGGAGGCTTGTATGAAAATTAAACGGTCAGGTCCAGCGCAGCTGGGCGACCGTTTAGTTTTCATTCAAGCCTCCAAATAAACTATAACGTATATAATGGTCGAAATTATTTTTGTAACTGACAAAACAGTAGCCGCCTAAATTACCATATATGGGTATGCACAAAATCAATAGTGTAACTGAAAGTAGCTTTGTTATTCAATGGCCCGTAGACATGTACTGAGAGATTATTTTAGAAAGTGAATTATGTCATTTCTTTTTCTAAAAACACCATGTGAACATAACTGAATCTTAAGAAAAAAAAACAACCCGTGTAACAGTCTTTCCTTGGGTTGAGAAACAATGGTTCGTTTGTGGAAGTTCCATTTTGCCCGTTACTTCATAAATAAATCTTTTATAGCATGGCAAAATAGTTTATATCCGGATTAAGGGGCTCATTGGTGAAGTCTGATCACGATCGACACTTCTCACAGTTAGATTCACTAGATTCTTTGTGACAAAAAAGGAAAGTGCAAATGCTGATCAGATGACATTGATTTTATGGGTGATCTGGATCTAAACTGGCCGCCTACTGTATGAGATAACAGACGAATCTATGAAATAAATGATTAAGCAATTCATACCTCCTCGACCACTGTAGAAGATCGTTCACGAACTATACATGTTTATCAATAAATGTTCGAACAATATTATGGAGGAAATCGACCTATAATAAACACATTTCAGACGCGCGACTTTATGAGAATTAAGGTTCGAAATATTTGAAAAATACTGCATTGTCATTTAGTCCAGTCAGCGTAGCATATCACCTTGAACAAATTGCAAAAGTTTCACTAAGTGTCATCTGCGAAAAATCAGACATAGATATACATCCAACAAAAAGTTGCACTCCGGTGGGTTGGGGGAAATTGGTTTAATTGACCATTTAAATTTCGGGTTTAATGATTCAACAATTATGGCTGTGATGGTACGCCATACTCGAACACATAAAGTTTGCACGCGCCATTTTTGAACTTCCGTAAGCATGTAAACAAACAAGGTCGAGTGTTTATTGCAAGAATTGTTGTCTGGAATGAGGACTTTTGTCATGTAAGTTGATTATTAATTTCATATTTTATATATTTTTATTGTTTAATGCATGAGTTTGAATGCTTGACTTAAAAATGCCTGTAAAAGATCGATTTCATCGTATAACGGAAACCAGTGAATTTTCATTTATTTTGTAATATATTTCATTATTAAACTCAATAAAGTAAACACAAAACAGCTAAATATTGTAAAATATTGAAATAAATCCCCAATATGGCTATTTTCCGTAGATTTGGTATTGACCTTCACAAGTAGGTTTTCGCTGATTTTTAAAACTACGGAAGCCAATACGCAGCAAAACCATAACTATAATTCTTTTAGATGTAATTGTCTTATTTGTGTTTTACAGTGAATATCGGCAAATATGGAGTACATTAATTTATTTAAAATGAAAGTATAGTGTATAAACAATTGTAACATTAATCTTTAACACGGAACACAAAGAAACAGTAAAAAAAATAAGTTTTACATCAATATATTATATTAACAAAAATATTTATTAAAAGCAGCCTTTTCATACTGTAAACATATTTTACGCTATGTTTATTTAATCTAACACATATTTATTAATTGTTTCATCATTATTTACAGAGTCATATGGCATTCAATATCATCATCACTCGACTATGAATAGGGTGTATCTGTATCTTAATGACTAAATAATATATTTTGCAATACAGATATTTATAACAACAGAAAAAATGTCATTTAATACGGTGAAAGAAACGTTGGGATTTTTTCATTAAGTACAGGTTCACTTTATAATCACTATTGCATCAAAGTATTTCACAGTCAGTTTTCTGTCGAGATTTTATTTATAAACTTAAGAAAATAAAATGCACCTCTTTGGTTGCACGACGGTGACAGGGGTTTAAGAGTTTATGAAATCTTGTAAAAGAACCTAGATGCTCGTTTTTTTTTTTTTTTTATCCGTGTCATATTGTTCTTGCTGATTTGACTCCAGACTCTGGTCTCAGTAAGATCATTGACTATCTGCCCTTTTGCATTACAACACTATTAGCTTCTTATGTTTTATATGTTTGTGTGCTTTTGCATGCAACAATGTCGAGTTTTAGATGGGTTGGAATTATTACACAAAGACAACTTTTACGTGTTTGTTCATATGGGAATTTGTTTGGGCAAGTGTGAGGTTGGTGAACCCTAGAACCAGGTTTATACCCCCAGTGACAAATTGTTTTATCACTGACCGTTCCTAGGCGGTAACCCCAATAGATCTCTTTTTTGTTTATTGTTTGTAGTGTCTTATTTGAAATCGATCATCTTATAACACATGCTCTCTTTTCCTCTTTAAGTTTTGGCTGCTTGGGGAGGCTGTGTTTTCTGTTTATTCGAATTCCTGACATGCATGTTCATATTTTTAAATACACGTTTTAGAAAATCGATATTAGTTTGCAAACGTAAATTGAACAAGCTGGATGTGTTTTGCATCATCAGGACAATGGATTTCATTCATCCTTTCGGTTCTGCTAATGTGAACATTAACTTTTGAAATGGTGGTTAGAGTAAATGCTTTTCATTTTAAATAAATGCTTTTACGTTTGCATATATTTGACTTGGATTTTGTAATTCAAATCTCGATTTCACAATTTTTGCAAATCATAAAGGCCAATTTTATTCTTTATTTGAAGGCTGTGACACACCGTGGTAAAGGTTATTGCACCGTCAACTGAACCAGCAAGGATAGAATCTTGTGTATCCACGATGTTACACAGACCATATTTGACACTCTCTTATGTAATAATGACAATTGCGTCACATGTTCAATTGTCACATTTGATTTTCGTAAGACTGTAGTTTTTATGGCAAGCATGCTAAAATTAAGTCTGAAGAGAGGTGCAGATGTTTGTTCCGTCAGACCCATCGAACTTCAAGACACTATATATACCAGAAATGTACAAAACAGAATAATTAATGGTTCCATGAATCGTTTAACAGACACTGAACGTGCTGAGCAAGAGATCACATGTGTCGTTGAAGAAGACTCAGCACAGGAAGTTTACGTGCGATCCGCAAAAAAGACCATCACCGAGAAAGATCTAGAACATCAAAATATGGAGTCTGTGTTTTCTGAAATAAATGTGATCTGTTACTTCTTTGGCATGCCAATACTGGTTGTGATTTAACTTCTCACATATTAAGAATAGGAAGTCTGCAATAAAGGAGTTGATTGTTAATATAGACGCAAGCTGAGAAACAGTTTATGACGAGTCAATTAGACAAAGATGTAGGAAAATTAGGTGAAAAGACTATCCTTATGTTATTAGACAGATCTCCATGTATATCGCTAGATAGCCAAGATCAAAAATTTACAGTGAAGGTGATGAAAAGGACGTTATTTGTGCAATTTCATACATTATCTCCAACATTAGACTCATCATTTTTTATTATAAACACGACTATATTCAGAGCCAGATCTGGCTTGGAAATACAATGCTTAAACCTGAAGACTAGGGGTGGGATTTGACTGGTAACAAGTATATGTTCTCTGCCTCCTGCACAATTGACAATATTTTAAATGCCAACTGTTGCCTTTAATAAATTAACAATGTAGTACTTTTAGAAAACATGGCTTGGAATGTTATCAGAGTTGTAGATTTTTGAATTGTGTGTTGTTGCTTTGGGTGTTCGAATTCTCCAACTCAGGCAGAATTAGATATTGATGGATACATATGAACTTGAACAATGCTCGCCATATTTTATCATACACCTTAACCATTTTCTCCAAATATACAAAATTTAACGTGTTCGACCAGCGTACTGTAGATCGTGCCGTCTGATCTGGGTCTGCACTTGTCATCTTTGTCGAAAGTATCTTAAAACTCTAAAAGCCAACAGTATAGATCCTGATCAGATGGCATCGATGTGCCGGCTGATCTCGATCTTAACTGTTCGCCTACACAATAAAAACGGTATCTGTGTAGTAAAGGATTTATATTGTTCTCTTTTGAGGCAAATTGCTATATCCTTATTTAAATAAAGCTTCTCAAATAATTTTTAACAATTAGATTATGAAACAGTGGCAATGCATAGAAAAAATGTTGTAGTAGCCTTTAGGCTGCGTCCGAATCTCCTTACATAACGTCAGTAACTGACAATTGTGTGACCTTTGGTTTTGCCCCTACCTTGATTAAATTTCATTTGTGCAGGAAAGCACCAGGTCACTTTAATGGCGATCTTTCATGTTTATAAGTGTTTATCCAATCCAATTCTATGTAGAGTAATTTAAACTATATTATTGGTGTATTTAGAACATTAAGTGTATTTTGTTAGGATGTGAACTACATTTTACATTCATGAGAATAATGCCTTCTATGCATGTACAGTTTTCGTTTTCTTAATTATATTGATATACAATGATTATATAATAAACTTAGGTGTATCATATTTATGCATTTACATTGTATTAAAAAAATTGATTAAGAATAAAACAAATTTATATTTTATCAAAATATTAATTTTAACTTTAGTGGGTGGGGTAAAAGAACCTCTAAAAATGTTCTGATTTTGCAAGATTGCAAACCAAAATGAAACTATGGCAAGTTTTGAACATTTACTACTTCAATAACGACATTCTTCAGTATTCTTTGACAAAAGTTTTATTAAAAGTATGATCAATGCTTTAATTTTATCCAAAAATGTATATGTTATAAATTTGCAGCTTTTATCGGTCAGTCAGTTCAATGTGGTTTTTATTGTTTCAAATTTCCCATTAGTTTTCAAATTGCAACTTTTTGTCCTTTAAAGAAGACACGTGTTTCTTACAAAAAAAAAAACATAAAAAAAATTCTTTTGCATTTTCCTAACAATTTGATGATTATTTTTATTTTTACTTAAGTGGGTGGGGTAAAATGACCTCTAAAAATGTTCTGATTTCGCAAGATTGCAAACAAAAATGAAACTATGGCAAGTTTTAAACATTTACTAGCTCAATAACGACATTCTCCGACATTTTATGACAATAGTTTTATTAAAACTATGATCAATTCTTTAATTTTATCCCAAATCAGCAGTGTGAAGTTAGCAGTAAGCAGTGACAGCAGTGACAGCAGTGAAATGATATCACTGCCGCAGTGACAGCAGTAGCAGCAGTAAGATCGTTTTTACTGCGGCAGTAACAGCAGTGACAGCAGTAAGATCGTTTTTACTGCGGCAGTAACAGCAGTGACAGCAGTAAGATCGTTTTTACTGCGGCAGTAACAGCAGTGACAACAGTAAAATCGTTTTTACTGCGGCAGTAACAGCAGTGACAACAGTAAGATCGTTTTTACTGCTGCAGTAACAGCAGTGACATCAGTAAGATCGTTTTTACTGCGGCAGTAACATCAGTTACAGCAGTAAGATGATCTTACTGCCGCAGTAAGATCAGTTACAGCAGTGAGATGTTCTAAAACCACAAAAAAAACCATCTTACTGCCACAGTAAGATCAGTTACAGCAGTAAGATCATCTTACTGCCGCTAAGATCATCTTACTGCCGCAGTAAGATCAGTAAGAGCAGTAAGATGATCATAGATTTAGCAAAACCATATAAAAATTATCTTACTGCTGCAGTTACAGCAGTGACAGCAGTAAGATCATCTTACTGCCGCAGTAAGATCAGTTACAGCAGTAAGATGATCTTACTGCCGCAGTAAGATCAGTTACAGCAGTAAGATTTCCAAAAAACCACAAAAAAAATCATCTTACTGCCGCAGTAAGATCAGTTACAGCAGTAAGATCATCTTACTGCCGCAGTAAGATCAGTAAGAGCAGTAAGATGTTCTTAGATTTAACAAAACAATATAAAAATTATCTTACTGCCGCCGTTACAGCAGTGACAGCAGTAAGATCATCTTACTGCCGCAGTAAGATCAGTTACAGCAGTAAGATGATCTTACTGCCGCAGTAAGATCAGTTACAGCAGTGAGATGTTCTAATACCACAAAAAATCATCTTACTGCCGCAGTAATAGCAGTGACAGCAGTAAGATCTTCTTACTGCCGCAGTAAGATCAGTAAGAGCAGTAAGATGTTTTTAGATTAAAAAAAAAACAATATAAAAAGTATCTTACTGCCGCAGTTACAGCAGTGACAGCAGTAAGATCATCTTACTGCCGCAGTAAGATCAGTTACAGCAGTAAGATGATCTTACTGCCGCAGTAAGATCAGTTACAGCAGTGAGATGTTCTAAAACCACAAAAAATCATCTTACTGCCGCAGTAAGATCAGTTACAGCAGTAAGATCATCTTACTGCCGCAGTAAGATTAGTAAGAGCAGTAAGATGTTCTTAGATTTACCAAAACAATATAAAAATTATCTTACTGCCGCAGTTACAGCAGTGACAGCAGTAAGATCATCTTACTGCCGCAGTAAGATCAGTTACAGCAGTAAGATGATCTAACTGCCGCAGTAAGATCAGTAACAGCAGTGAGATGTTCTAATACCACAAAAAATCATCTTACTGCCGCAGTAATAGCAGTGACAGCAGCAAGATCTTCTTACTGCCGCAGTAAGATCAGTAAGAGCAGTAAGATGTTTTTAGATTTAACAAAACAATATAAAAGTATCTTACTGCCGCAGTAAGATCAGTGACAGCAGTAAGATCATCTTACTGCCGCAGTAAGATCAGTTACAGCAGTAAGATGATCTAACTGCCGCAGTAAGATCAGTTACAGCAGTGAGATGTTCTAAAACCACAAAAAAATCATCTTACTGCCGCAGTAAGATCAGTGACAGCAGTAAGATCATCTTACTGCCGCAGTAAGATCAGTAAGAGCAGTAAGATGTTCTTAGATTTAACAAAACAATATAAAAATTATCTTACTGCCGCAGTTACAGCAGTGACAGCAGTAAGATCATCTTACTGCCGCGGTATGATCAGTTACAGCAGTAAGATGATCTTACTGCCGCAGTAAGATCAGTTACAGCAGTGAGATGTTCTAATACCACAAAAAATCATCTTACTGCCGCAGTAATAGCAGTGACAGCAGTAAGATCATCTTACTGCCGCAGTAAGATCAGTAAGAGCAGTAAGATGTTCTTATATTTAACAAAACAATATAAAAAGTATCTTACTGCCGCAGTTACAGCAGTGACAGCAGTAAGATCGTTTGTACTGCGGCAGTAACACCAGTGACAGCTGTTGATTGTTTTCTGCGTTTTATTGTTTTTTAAACAGTCTAGGTCTTTTGTGCTATATATACTGGACTAGCGAAGCAGTCCAGCGCGTCGGACCACACCATAATGTCCTCGATCAGAGGCTGGAGGGACCTTTAAGGTTGTAATAAGGTAAATAACTCAGTATTCCTTCGTGGTCCATTCGAATGAAGTCCGTTTTTATATATGCTATTTTTTTCTCTTCATCTGGGGGCCTCTTAACCGTTAGAAATCGAGCTGTTTGTGACTTGTTTGCAGGAATAACATATCAGAAAAAATAAATGAAAGCAATTTTATGCCTATATCTCGTTTGGTAGAGGCGTACTAGTTCCGGAAGAGCGGATGTATATTTTTGGCACCGTATTTGCGATACCACGTTTAAAATAGGGTCTGTTCGGTTAGAGATCGGGAATTTTCTTACAAGTAAGTTAACCCCCCATTTGCTGTGTGTTTTTGAATAGATGAAATGTAGATCTTTACAGTCATATATGGTTGTCTAGAAATTAAGATGATAGAAATCATGTTAAATGTGCATTGAATATTGGGAATTTAACATTGAGGCCTATGGGAATTGGATTTACTTTGGTTCAACCTTAACTGGGAATAAACAACGACAACAAAAACATTCCAGCGCGTATTCTAGTAGGCATGTGAGTGCATTCTAGTAGGCATGTGAGCGCATTCTAGCATGTTGGCTGAAGAGGCCGACGACGCGGGCTGTTAGGCCGACATTCGCTTTTAAGTTTGTTACTGTTGTTTTTTTATGCGGTATCATTCCGCTACACATGCAACAAGAAATATCTGCAGCTATAAAAGATTGACTTAATGTTCTATACCAAAGCGGTATGGAAGTGACTCGAATAGGGGACATGGTTTTTCTTTTGTAGGTCTTTTGACCGAACCAGTCTTAACCCTTTCCTCCATATATACACATTTTTATGCAATGCCAACAGTGTAGATCCAGATCAGCTGGCTCATTTGTGTCGTCTGTTTTGGATCTGCACTTGTCGCATTTTAGTCAGAAGTAACAGAACAAATAAAAAAAACATACAGTGTAGATTTTGTTCAGACGGTAGGGATGTGCCGGCTGATCTGGATCTACACTGTTTGTTCACGCAATAAGGTATATAGATGGAGGAAAGAGTTAAGTATTTTTGTAGGAAAAGGTATATTCCATTTATTTCAACCAAACTACTGCCTCGAAAGAAAACGGATTATTTGCATTAATGTAATGGGTTGAAGACTATGGGGCTTCTTGAATTGAACTCAAGTGTTACAGTGTGAAATGCTTTAATACTTCAGCAAATGAAGAAGAATCGTCATCTCATGAAATTTGAAAACATATCTTTGTGTGATGCTATAAGGCCTGTTTTTTAAATTGTTGCAAAGTCAGCTGTGTATTTGTTATTTTCTTGATTTTTTTTCTACCTTTCATTTCGTGAATCCAAGAATCTGGTGAGCGATAGGGTCATTTCCATTTGGCCCTCTTGTTTTTAATTTAGTTTGACCAAACCCATCAAGAAAGGATCTTGAGGTTAATCACTCCCTTACCCGCCCTGGCTAGCCTTGTACGCTTCGCGAACGGCACTACGCCGCGATCACGGCATATGCAACGCTTTTAACCGGCATACACTGTGTCAATGTAGAAATTTTGTGGGGTAAGGTAAGAAAATCGCACAGTTTTTTTGTTAGATATTTAAATAATACTCAAACCAATAGGTCTGTACGGTTGTCAAATCATGGCTTTTTATGATTCTAGTCTTTTCTGTGTCCAGAAGGTCTTTTGCCTCCCAACAAATTATCAAAGACCTATATTATATGAAATTATTAACTGCGTTTGCATGTCCACTTTTTTCACTTTGTCGATAGAAAAATACTCCCGACAACATGCACTTATCCACTTTTGGAACTTCTGTTCATGTGTGTTCGGTTTTGAAAATGGCATAAAAATACATCTTTCATGTTATCTTTGTCTGTATACCTCGAGTCACTTTTAAAAACACCACAGCAACAATGTTTTTTTTTACAAAAGTATTTTTTAAGATTTTGGTTGCAGATGCATACCTCAACAGAGGCTTTTTCAGAGGCTTTTGAAGTTGACACTATACACCTCGTCAAATATGTTATTTGTGTGATACTAAAACTACGCCTACATACATTTATATGTAACGTGGCAATTATGATAGAATGTATGACCAGGAAACGGTTTGATAGAGAGGGTTTTTGAAATTGACACAATACATCTCGTCAAATCTTTATGCTCACACACTTGTTACATGCGACTCAATTTTGTTAGAAGTGCATATGCGATTTGCATTACAACGTGTTTTATAATTCCAATGTTTTTATTTCTCATTTCTCGGCGATGACCAGTTTGAGTAGAACATTGTGATTTTTTACATTTCTATTTATATTTACCAACGTATGTGTCAATATGCACAGTCAAAAGCCCTTCGATGAATATTCTACGGAGCTCTTTCTAACGTATAGAGTTTCAAAAATGTTTATGTTGTTCTTTTAAGTTGACAGCAAAACGCATCACATAATTTTTAATACTCTCTAATATCGGGTAATAACCGCATATTAAATATACACAAACATTGGCACTTCCATACAACACTCAGAAGCGAAAGAATGAAAGCCAGTTAAAATCTATAAAAACAGAAACAAAAGCTGTACGCAAAGAAGGTGCCCAACTACTTTTTTGCTACTTTATTAACCCAAACACATGCTTCTGTACGTTATACATCAGTCTTCTTCCATGTAGTCTTTTGTTATATTTTTAGTATTTAGTATTCAGTTATAGCACAGAGAACGTGTCATGCGGATTTTCATTGGACTACATGTACGAATTTTAACTTTACAACATAACGAAATAGATTGGCACCAGCGTAATTAAGTAATTAAGTCATGGTATTAATATGCAATTTTGTTAACAGCTTAATTGATTCAAATTTTACAGTACAAAAGACCTTGTCATGCATTCTTGCATCTTAAAATACTAGAACTGTGATTGGGAGCCAATCACATAAGCTTTCGACTGCGAAGCGTTTAGTTTGAAACCTTTGAATATTTATACTATAAACATCAAGAAGGTGCATATTATAAAAAAGCATAAAGCGTTACATTTATGACGCCGTCAGTTTTCATCCAATCACAATGATTCATCTTGGAAAAAATATTTTGTGTTTATATTGATTATCCGTATGGTTCGTTTACTGTGAAATCATTTAATTTCGCGAGGGTTTAATATTCGCGTTTTTCGCGCTAAGACAAGAGCGCGATATTTAACCCCAGCGAAATTACCGGTAAACCACTTAACAGTGTTTCTTTATAGGAAAATACTGTTGCGCGAATTTATGCCCCAGTGAATTTGTTATTTAAGGGTTTTGCGCGAAAATTCGTCCCCGCGAAATTAAATGAAGGTACAGTACTCTTACCAACTATAAAATAAATCTAACGTTTTGGCTTTCATTTTTAATGGCGTCATCAACTTTCATGATTTTCATTTACATGTACTTCACAAGGTCTGTCCCTACTTTGTTCGATAATTCTAGCTAAAACAGTTTTCAAGACAAGTAATTTATTCATTAAGGGTTTCAAAGTGATTATTTCAGAGGATTCAAAGGAGTAGGCAGGTGCGCACAAATTTTGATGCTTGGAAGATGTGACGACACTTGCGGCCACATTGGATAACCTAATGTAATTCAATATTTACTTCAATATTGAGTACCTATTATTCACTACTATTTATTCCACTTAAAATGCTATGCTCATGAAATGTTAAACATGGCGGTTTAAAGCAAAATTTGAAAAGATTACTAGGTAACAACAAAATAATGAAGATTTTTCAACAAAATACATGTACATAATTCATGTTTATGCTAATTTACTTGAATTTAAATAAAAAAGTCAGCTAGTTCAGTATCTATATTGTATCGAATCACGTCAAACATGGTCTGTTTCGTATCACGTCGACTGTCGCCTGAATTTTACTTTCCGAGTCCAAAAAAGTGATGCATAATCATTTCCGGTCACAAAAAATTGACAAAGAATTTTCAGCTTAAAACAAACATCTTCTATCAAAACGGTACCATGCATCTTCATATGCGCAAAAGACACTACACATGTACTGTAAAGGTGTGAGTTTTGCCTACAAGACACATAGAGGAAGCGCAAAAGGAGATAACAAGAAAAGTATAACACAGATGTGTTATATGTGGACGACATTTAAAAGAAGTTAGATGTTGGGTATAAGAGTTCATGCAGGTATTATCATAGCACTAACCACATTAACTGAATTTGCTCTATTTAAATTCAACAGTATCTTTCAAAATTGTCCTACCACGTACATGGCAATTCCTTTGGTACTTTCAGAATGAAAAATCTATACTAACTTTCTATATTCAGCATCTTGATCCCGTAAACCAGGGGGGGGGGGGGGGGGGGCGGAATGGGAGGGGATGGGGATGAGTTACAATTATTCTGAAAAACAGAAAAAGACCTACAAAAATGGTTATACAATCATTATTTACTTTATAGACACGAAATCGCCTTCTTATAAAACAGAAACCCACTAGAACCGTCAATTTCAACATCAAAAACATTTGTAAACAAAGAACCATCATATATAGGTCACATTCACGCGCCGAAAATCAAGTCATAGGATTGCCAATATTCGTAAACAGAACACAAACTTCAATATCATCCAAGAATAACTATCTGAACAATGTCTCTTACTACATGTACACCCTTTCTATAACTGCTTACAACAATAAACTTTCAATTCGCATAATTAAAAGAAAACACCGACTCATCGATCTATTTATATAATCTATACATGTATATATCTATATTTATAGTTAAGGGGAGATAATTCAATTCAATATCTATATACTCAATCATAAATAGCTTGACCTTGAACTTAACGTACATACAACATGGTTCCCGTTCATTACTCAACGATCTATATATAAAGCCGGGCCACATGGTTCTCAGCATTCGCTAAAAACCTCTATTTAAAGCCGGGCCACATATCCCTTGCGCCGGACTAATTGTACTATAGTAAATATAATCAAGTAATAGTTACATAGTAATAATATAATATAACAATAGGTGCTACCTATAACGGGGAAAGCTAGTTTTTAATACCTAACATACAAAATAAATATAACTAAGATGTGTTGCACTGTACGAAACGAAATTACGGTATTATGACCAATTAGCTATACGGCCCAGGCAATGCAGCCCATGATTTTCAGATGTTTAGGTCTAGGACAGCGGAAAACATGACCCTGAAGAGACTGAATCAAATGTACGAAATCAAAACAAGAAATACTTTATCAATTTATTGCCCATCAAACCACTATTTTTTTTCAACAGCTATTAACCATAGAGAATACTTGCAAATTTATAAAAACAATTCAGGCTTTACTTTTACGAGCATTTAGAACAAAGAACAGTAATCCTCGTGTAATATTTGATCTTTTTGAAAGAAAAGACACTTTCTTAATTGGTAACAAAACTGTAATTAAAACAGCATGTTTTTATTTATTTTCAAATTCATCAAAAAAGCAAAATAGACAGTGCTCATGTAGCATGTACTAACTGTAGTTTATGATGTTTGTTTTTGAACATTGTCATTTTCGTGAAAGATATACAGTCTAGCTTTTTTTAAATGTGGATTGTATTGTCTTAACACTAGGCAGTCTTGTTCACCATTCTGGGTGGAAACTTTCGCCAATCCAGGTCTTAGGTCTGCGTCTCTTAGCTGTTGTCTGGGGCATATCGTCAATGAGACATATTGTCCATAAACCACTGTACCTTTTCATATTGTAGATTTTGGAAAATAAAAAATGTTCAATGCAAAACTGATGCAGTTGAAAAAAACAACTGCCATCTCCAGGGGCATGCAAAGATTTGTAATGCCAGCTATATCAACAGTGCCAAAACTATTTGTAAATTTTTTCTAAGTTGTAAAAACATTACCTGATTGGCTACAATTTGTTTTGTTCTGTTATTTTGTTTGAGATTTGTTTGCATTATTGTGTTGTGTTTGTTAGTGTGTGTCTCTAGGTATATTGCTTATGTATATTTTGTTGCAGATTAGAATGTATTATTACATTCCAGAGTGTTTGTATTTAATTCCGTTGTTCACATTTTTTCATTATAATTTCTTGTGTTGTGTGTATGGTTCGCACATACTGGAATAACTTTTGTGTAATTATGGTGAGTTTCATTAGTAATACATTTTTTGTTGTTGACTTGTTGTTGACACAGTTCCACATTTACTGCTTTCTGCACAATGATTTTTTTTACAATCTTTGAATGTTAATAGTCAGTTGTGTGGTCAAATGAACAAATGATATCTGCATTTTTCTCTGTTTTTAAATGTTTATTATTTTAATTTAACCTAACTGAAGTTTTTGGTTCAGACTGTCACTGTGTTCATTTAGCTAAGCACACGATACTTTGAAATGTTAAAAGCATGGTTAGTGCTTTTAATAACTTTTGACACTAAAAAGTATTCTAAATGATTTACACAAAACTTAAAATAAATAGTTCTTAAACAGGCTATTTCTTGTTACCTATTGAAAGTTGAAAACAAAAAAAACAACAACACATGTAACATTTTTAGGCTAATAACATTCAATTGTGAATAAGTAACCATTTAATTTATATTTTATAGGAAAACTGGATATTATTATTTCATTTTATTCAAAAATCTCTAATTACACATGAAAATGACTGTGAGTAACGCTTTTGAGAATTCTCGATTAAGTAACAATTATTTTTGTATTGCCAACGCAGTGCCTGGTTCTATCTTTTAACAGACTACCGCGATAGTGCGGATACCGCTTTTCAGACTGAAATCAATGTTTCGGTGCAATCTCCACGCATAGGTTTTTTTACGCCTCGCACCGTTCGCCGACAGACGGGTTATTGGTTTTTCATTTTAAAACAGACGGCGAAAATTAGAGAATTTTGAGAACCAGTCTGGAATAATGGCGGCCTCCTTGCCGCTAGAATTTACAACTTTCAAATCTTGATGGACTATAGAGTAAGTCATCAGAAATAGATTTGATTTTTGTTTGATTTTGTTATTTTATACATGTACGCATTGTCTATAGGCGGGAAAAGCCCGAATGCGACCCGCTTCGCGGGTCGCATTCGGCTGCTTTCCCCGTATTATGACCCATCATTCGTTCAGAAAATAGTAAGAAAAGATCGACAATTGAACTATACGCTGACTCCAGTAGGGTATAAGAAGATAAGACTCACAGCTAGTTACACAGAGTCATCGGTGAGTGATCGGTGAGTTTTTCGGACAAATTGTGGTGTGAACCGATGACAAGGGATTTAACACCGACATCACCTATGGGTCACCTGTTTTCCACCTATCAAGTGCTATTGGGGAAAGATGAGTTTCGTCGGTGAAAAATTACCGATTGGGATTTTTGAACATGTTTAAAATTCTCGATCGGTGAATTTTTGTTTTACAAATAACCGATCGACCTCATGTTTACAATTGATCATCACCGATTGACAACCTGTCTACAACTGATATCACCGATCGACAACCTGTCTACAACCGATATCTCCGATGGGCCACCGATAAGCAACCGATCAACTAATACTTACCATCGATAGGAAAAAATATGAGAATTTAAGTGTACCAGCAACCCTTGAAATATATGTTTAACCCATTAAATACTCGTCAATCACCGATGGCTGGTTACACAGAAAACCAGAAATAAAATAACGTATGACAACCGATCAAATCTGCAAAAAACCTAAAACAAAATAACCGATTGGGCACCGACCGTCTGTATAACTGGGGCCTGAGAAAGTCATTTCTCAAAGCGAGGGTTTCATTAGAGAGTATTGCCTAAAATATTTACTTGTTTGTTATTTTTAGAACACCTTACTGGTGAAACTGAGCTTACTGAGGTAGTAAGATAATCTCACTGCTGTCACTGCTGTAACTGCAGCAGTAATATTAACTTTGTTGTTTAATAACATCGAAAATCTGTAACTGATTAAACTGCGACAAAAAGATGATTTAATTTCTGCAACTACGGCAGTAAAAATGATTTCACGGCAGTTAGCTGTTAATGCGGCAGTAAAAATTATTCCACTGTTGCCACTACTGTTACTGCGGCAGTAAAAATGATTTTACTCCTGTTACTGCTGTAACTGCGGCAGTAAAAAATGATTTCTATGCTGTCACTGCTGTTCCTGGAGATACTGCGGCAGTAAGTTGGTTTTTGTGCTTTTATAAAATCTCACTACTGAAAATGGTGTAACTTCAGCAGTTGGATAATCTTACTGCTGTCACTGCGGCAGTTAGACGATCTTAAACACCGTATAAAGCAAGATTTATTGCTAACTCTAGTTCTTGCACTACTACTAAATTATCTGTGCTCTTAACATCTTGTCTTACAGCTATAAAAGAACACGTAATTAGGTATTGTGATAAGGTTTTTGAAACTTCTGGCAAAAATTTATTTTGGTCGATTAAGAATTCAAATGACGTTTTGAAAAAGCTTAAATCAAATAATTATCGGGCGTTCTGTTTGTCTACTTACGATTTCTCAACATTATACACTTCGCTCCCTCATAATTTAATAAGAGACAAACTAACCAGTCTCATTGAAAAAACGTTTGCTAGAGAGAATAAAGCCTTCATCGCTTGTAATGAACATAGGGCATTTTTTACAGATGGTTCTTATGATAATTATACCTTATGGACTTGTCAAGACCTTATAGAGTCGCTAACTTTCTTACTAGATAATATTTATGTTAGATTCGGTACCTCTATTTATAAACAAGTAATAGGCATCCCAATGGGTACTAATTGTGCACCCCTTGTTGCTGATCTGTTTTTATACTGTTATGAAAGAGACTTTATGTTATCTCTTTCTACTGAACATCAAGATGATATAATTACAGCTTTTAACAACACCTCGAGGTACCTTGATGATTTATTAAATATAGACAATAACCATTTTCCATTACTTGTTAATAAGATTTATCCTAAAGAACTACAACTTAACAAAGCGAACACTTCAGAAAAGCAAGCAAACTTTCTCGATCTAAATCTGTCCATTGAAAATGGTTATGTCACTACTAAAATTTATGATAAAAGAGATGATTTTAATTTTAATATAGTAAATTTTCCGTTTTTAGACGGCGATGTTCCCCGTGCAACATCTTATGGGGTTTATATCTCACAGCTTGTTCGCTTTTCAAGAGCTTGCAACAATGTTAATGATTTCAATGAACGTAATCTTTGCATTACAGAAAAACTTTTAAAACAAGGTTATCGGTATCACAAATTAAGGAAAACCTTTTGCAAGTTTTATCGCCGATACCCAGATTTAATTCATAAATACAAATGCAGTTTAAAATCACTTTTGCAACAAGGTATTTCACAACCAGTTTTTTATGGAGATTTAATTTATAAACTTAAAAAGATAAAAGGCAGTGTTAATTTCTCCCGGTTATTCGTAAAAACCATCTGTAAATTTAAAAAGAAAGGTTACCAACATGATATTTTACAGCGCTCTGCAGGCCTAGTGATTAACCCTTCTACAGTTGATCATTATGCTTACCTCTTTGATTGCACGACGGTGGCAGGGGTTTAAGAGTTTATGAAGGTTAATGGGGAAATCTTTTCTTAAAAGAACCTAGAAGCTCGATTTGTTTCTTTTATCCCTGTCATCGTGTTCTTGCTGATTTTACTCCAGATGCTCTGGTCTCGGAAAGATCATTGAGTACCCGCCCTTTGGCTTTGCAATGCTATTAGCTTCTTATGTTTTTATGTTTGTATGCTTTTGCATACAACATTGTTGAGCTGATGGGTGGGTTGGAGTTATTTCACCAAGACAATTTGTACTTGTCTTGTGATACGAGAACCTGTTGGGGCAAGTGTGAGGTTGGTGCACCCTAGAACCTGGTTTAAACCCCCAGTGGCAATTTGATTTGCCACTGACCGTTCCAAGGCGGTAACCCCTCGGGTTCTCATTTTTGTTTTTTGTTAGTGGCGTCCTTTTTGAAACTGATTATTTTATTAACCATGCTCTCTCCCCCTCTCTTCTTCTTGACTGTGTGGGGAGGCTGTTTTTTTCTGAATGTGGCAATTCCTGATATGCATATTTCACCTTTTTACTGCTGTCACTGCTGGTACTGTGGCAGTAAAATGTTTTTGTGATTTAAGAATATTTTACTGCTGTAACTTATCTTACTGCGACAGTAAGATGATTTATGTGGGTTTTTCTTTAAATCTTAGAACATCTTACGGCTGTAACTGATCTTACTGCGGCAGTAAGATGATCTTACTGCTATCACTGCTGTAACTGCGGCAGTGAGATTATTTATGTGTTGTTTTGTTTTATATGATTTTTGTGTTGTTTTTTTTTTAATCTTAGAACATCTTACTGCTGTTACTGATCTTACTGCGGCAGTAAGATGATTTAACTGCTGCCACTGCTGTAACTTCGGCAGTAAGATGATTTTTTGTGGTTTTAGAACATCTTACTGCTGTAACTGCGGCAATAAGATGATCTTACTGCTGTAACTGATTTTTGTTAAATCTAAGAAAATCTTACTGTTCTTACTGATCTTACTGCGGCAGTAAGATGATTTTACTGCTGTCACTGCTGTAACTGCGGCAGTAAGATGATTAAGGTGTAGTTTTTTTATAATCTAAGAGTTTGCACGGTAAAATTGATGCTATTTAAGCAACTGTACCGTAATTCTCAAAATAGTAAAAAAAAACAGTCACTTTTATTCGGAATAAAGGAAAAAAATAGTAACTTAAGAATGCGCGTGCGTAAATATAGATTCTGCCTTTCATTCATTAAAATTAAAAAAATTAGGTAGTTCCGGATGGAACATGGGGTATTCCGGATCACTTCCGGCTATCGCCTGAACATTACTTCCCGAGACCAAAACTTTTAGCCCGGAAAATTTCTGGTCACTTAAAGTTAACCAAGAATTTTTTAAATAAAAATGGTTCTACATTAACAATTGTACCGTATTCCTTCAAAATGGTAAAAAAAACAGTAAACAGCATTCGGAATAAAATTACGATTCAGTTACTATACAATTAATTGTAAGTAAATGTAGAAATGAAGTTTAATTCAACAAGACTTAATATTCTGGTAGTTCCGGATCACTCATTAAAGTTTATTGCAAAAAAGATGATGTTACTGCTGTAACTGGTGCGACTGCTGCAGTAAAAACTATCTTACAGCTGTCACTGCTGTCACTGCGGCTGTAATATGATTTTGGTGTTGTTTTTTATCATCTAAGAACATCGTACTGATCTTACTGCTGTAACTGCCGTTACTGCCGCAGTAAAAACGATCTTACTGCTGTTACTGCCGAAGTTTAAACGATCTTACTGCTGTCACTGTTGTAACTGCCATAGTTAAAACGCTCTTACTGCTGTCAGAAAATAGTTACTAAAGAATGCGCGTGCGTAAATATGAAAACTGCGTGTCATTCATTAAAAATTAAAAAAATTAGGTAGTTCCGGATCACCCCAACATGGGATATTCCGGATCACTTCCGGCTATCGCCTGAACATTACTTCCCGAGTCCAAAAAATTTAGTCCGGAAAATTTCTGTTCACTAAAAGTTAACCAAGAATTTTACTTACTGCGGCAGTAAGATGATATTACTGCTGTCACTGATCTTACTGCGGCAGTAAGATGATTTTTTTGTGGTTTTAGAACATCTCACTGCTGATCACTAACTGATCTTTCTGCGGCAGTAAGATCATCTTACTGCTGTAACTGATCTTACTGCGGCAGTAAGATGATCTTACTGCTGTCACTGCTGTAACTGCGGCAGTAAGATAATTTTTATATTGTTTAGTTAAATCTAAGAACATCTTACTGCTCTTACTGATCTTACTGCGGCAGTAAGATGATCTTACTGCTGTCACTGTTATTACTGCGGCAGTAAGATGATTATTTGTGGTATTAGAACATCTCACTGCTGTAACTGATTTTACTGCGGCAGTAACATCATCTTACTGCGGCAGTAAGATAATCTTACTGCTGTAACTGATCTTACTGCGGCAGTAAGATGATTTTGTGTGGTATTAGAACATCTCACTGCTGTAACTGATCTTACTGCGGCAGTCAGATGATCTTTTGTGGTATTAGAACATCTCACTGCTGTAACGGATCTTACTGCGGCAGTAAGATGATCTGACTGCTGTCACTGATCTTACTGCGGCAGTAAGATAATTTTTATATTGTTTTGTTAAATCTAAGAACATCTTACTGCTCTTACTGATCTTACTGCGGCAGTAAGATGATCTTACTGCTGTCAATGCTGTTACTGTGGCAGTAAGATGATCTTACTGCTGTCACTGCTGTTACTGCGGCATTAAGATGATCTTACTGCTGTCGCTGATCTTACTGCGGCAGTAAGATGATTTTTTGTGGTTTTAGAACATCTCACTGCTGTTTCTGATCTTACTGCGGCAGTAAGATCATCTTACTGCTGTAACTGATCTTACTGCGGCAGTAAGATCATACTGCTGTAACTGCGGCAGTAAGATAATTTTTATATTGTTTTGTTAAATCTAAGAACATCTTACTGCTGTAACTGATCTTACTGCGGCAGTAAGATGATTTTTTGTGGTTTTAGAACATCTCACTGCTGTAACTGATCTTACTGCGGCAGTAAGATCATCTTACTGCTGTAACTGATCTTACTGCGGCAGTAAGATCATCTTACTGCTGTCACTGCTGTTACTGCCGCAGTAAAAACGATCTTACTGCTGTCACTGCTGTTACTGCCGCAGTCAAAACGATCTTACTGCTGTCACTGCTGTTATTGCCGCAGTAAAAACGATCTTACTGCTGTCACTGCTGTTACTGCCGCAGTAAAAACGATCTCACTGCTGTCACTGCTGTTACTGCCGCAGTAAAAACGATCTTACTGCTGTCACTGCTGCGGCAGTAAGATAATTTTTATATTGTTTTGTTAAATCTAAGAACATCTTACTGCTGTAACTGATCTTACTGCGGCAGTAAGATGATTTTTTGTGGTTTTAGAACATCTCACTGCTGTAACTGATCTTACTGCGGCAGTAAGATCATCTTACTGCTGTAACTGATCTTACTGCGGCAGTAAGATCATCTTACTGCTGTCACTGCTGTTACTGCCGCAGTAAAAACGATCTTACTGCTGTCACTGCTGTTACTGCCGCAGTCAAAACGATCTTACTGCTGTCACTGCTGTTATTGCCGCAGTAAAAACGATCTTACTGTTGTCACTGCTGTTACTGCCGCAGTAAAAACGATCTCACTGCTGTCACTGCCGCAGTAAAAACGATCTTACTGCTGTCACTGCTGTCACTGCGGCAGTAAAAACGATCTTACTGCTGCTACTGCTGTCACTGCTCACTGCTAACTTCACGTCTTGCTGTTTGGTCACATTTAAATTTACTTGTCCGTCAGGTGTGTATTACGCACTATATATGTGTTTATAGGTGTGTATTCTGTCAAAATTGCAATAAATATATATGAAGTGAGATCCCAGAATGATAATAATGCATCGTATTATTTTCCTTTCCTTACTCGCTTAACTTATTAGCTCATTTACCTACTCCGCGTTTGTAAGTTTTTATCCTTACAAATTTTATAATGCACCTCCAGTCCCGAGCTCGCACCTCCAGTCCCTATCAAATTTTGACAGAAAGTATCTCTATAAATCGATTTCACAACGAAAAATAAGATTTAATTATTTTTATAACTAATGCTGATCGAGTGTAACAATAGATTTGGAGCAACAAGTCATTTTGGAGAAAAACTACTGATTTTCTGTTGATCAACCTGTTGAATCTGCCTTCAGTTTCGAGGGAGAATGAGGAAATCTCAGCGAATCCAACGACTTCAGGGATGCTACTAAGTGCACATAAAGTTTATTCTAATTAAGGTCGAACTATGTTTTTACTTTTTTGGCAACGTTTGTACAAATCGTGAAAATATTGCTAAAAAGACATCACCTACCTTTTTGTTGTCGAATTTGTACACGCACCTCGCTCACCGGAATACGCGCACCTCATTTTACCGGTATCACCGTCGGGACTGGAGGTGCGCGTTTAGTAGCAGTGATAACGATGAGTTAAACTCGTATTGCTTTCTATTAGCAAAATTCTTGAAAGTCAATGAGTAATCTCGCTTTACCTTTTTCGTCAGCGAGTCTTCAATCCACTGAGCGTCCGAACTAACTTCACGCTTCAACGAGTTAAACTTGTCATCGAAATATCCCTTCAGCTGGGCAAACAAATCTGAGCCTCCTTCTTCTTGAGAAATATCGCTCTGCCGCGCTGGCGAACAATCCCGTGACATGTCCTTTCTGAAGATGTGTTGCTGTCAAATATTTTAACCTCGAGTGATAAAATAATATGAAGCAAACGCTTATATAGTGTAGCACGAGAATCACGAATAGCGGTAAAACAAAATAGAACTAAAATCAGATATCTAACTATACACACTAACCCTACAATAGACTGTAACGATGTAAAACGTGAATAATTGCATGTTACTATGTCTTTTTTTTCCATTAGGGAACTAACTCGTCCGGGCATGTTGATTTGCACGAGGGGTGTTCAAAAAGTTTGCGGGAAAATGTATAAACGTATAATAGACCTCGATTACGTACATTATGATAATTATAATGAATTTATTTTAAAAAATGTATTGTCAAAGGTCTACACTTGTTCGTAAGAAAGTGGCAGTCTCTATGCCATCGTCACTTGACGTAAACTCCTCCAATTTTAAATAATTCTGGTGCCATGGTACATTTTCAAGACAGAGTAAGATTCCAGGATAAGTCGCAAGATTTTTTCAAGATTTCGAGATTTATTCAAACACTCAATACACGAATACGTGTAAATCTGAAATATATTGCCCTAAATCGATAATGTCGCGTCACATCGAAAAATCAAGGACTTTTTTGAAAAAAGACCGCCGTGTCGAAATTCCAAAATTAGCGTCAGAGTTGTGATGGGACTGTGTAGAGCATCAGTCAAGATAAACTTTTTAAGAGAATACCTATGCAAGACGGTTCCAAAAAATAATGTTTCCAGATCTTTCAAAAGGATCAGAGCACTGGCGCTTGACCAGCCGCCCCAACCCTGCCAACCCTTACTAATACGCCCTTTTTTGTAAAAATGGTGTCTGGGATTTCCGGAAGTCGCACGGTGGTAAAGAATCTATGAAAAACTAACCTGCATTTTGGAGGCCGTTTTTTGTTGATTATTACGCGTATTTCGAGCTTTTGGTGAGACTTTTTGACATTTACTGTTAGATCATACCCTCTTGCGTTGAACCAAACAGCTGTCAGGCTGGAACCCACAGTATTGTAGGAGAAACAGCCTCTCGAACGGGGCTAGGGTCTGGAGCCGTTCCTGACCATTATTCAATTATATATATAGAAATATAATTTTTTTTAGAATACGATTTTGACGGCATATTTTTGCACATTTTAATAGAATGGAATAATATAAGTGACTTGACACCATTTTTTTTTACGAAAAAGGGCGTATTAGTAAGGGTTGGCATGGGGTGGGGCGGCTGGTCAAGCGCCGGTGGATCAGAGCGTCAAGTTTTATGAGCGAATCAATTTGAGCAAACACATAGTTGCCAATGGTGGGAACAGTGCTCAAAATCAACTAAATCTGGAGACCAGGGCCCGAGATCATAAAACTAAGATTTGAGATCAGTCTCAAATCTCAAGAATCTGATTGGCTGAAATGGCGACTGTCTCGAACTGTCCAAAAGAATATCACAACCTATCAGAAGAGATCAGATGATTATATTATGAAAATATAAAGCAAGCAGTGAGTAGTCTACTGTGTATCATTCAAAATGAGCATATTAAGTAAGGGAGGCATCTTTTTTTATTCAAATCAATGAATATAAATAATTGAAATATGGTTAGCAGTACGAAAACTATTACATGAGCGGTGCCAACATAAGATTCGTAAGATATAAAGTATGTTAAGAGCGGGGATTTTTTTTACTTTAAATGCTTTATTTTCATGAACGTTCCCTTCTGCAGCACTGATCAATAAATCAGAAAACGAATGTAAAGGTTTTGGTACTAAAGTCTTCGAACGACATTGGCGCGCCCGGTACATTTTTATGTTTATTTTCTATTATTTGTGCACGACTCTACCTCAGTAAATTACTCTATGCGAACTTATAGCAGTTTGTGCTCGTGGTCATTACTTTTTGTCTTTGATGACTGGCCGCCGGACGTAATATCGAAAACACATGTATATTTTTTTTTCAAACTTCGTTCCTTTCTTGTATTGCAAATATAAGCATAGGAATGAATGTTACATTTTATTCCACAGACTTAACTGCGAATTTTAATAAGTTGCAAAAGGTATTGTGATTTATCAAATGCCGCAGGGGTGCAAGTTGTTTATTGGCAATACACAGGTTAGAATTGAGAGCAAGTAATATGCGTGAAGTCCACGTTTTGACACTCAAGACCATCTCATTTTTGTTGTCATATAAAACAATTTTGCACCCAACGTGTTGTCCATTTCTTTCTGGAAACCATTAATATTGATTCGTATCCACAATCTTCGAACCTCGAACCACCCGGGACAAGAAAATCGGGGAAATTAGTGGGGTTCGTCCGATAACTGAAAAATAACAGGCATATCCAACTCCGTTTTTATTGATTAATTCCAAAGACAGAGCATATGCAACATAACACTACAATTTGTACATGACACACATACAGGAGAATAAAGATAGTAGAGTCAAAAGAGTGACTGAGAACAAAAGTAACAGAGCACTTCTATATACCTAATTATAACAATTACATTCAAAATTCAAATAAAACTAACAATAATCACTGATGCAAATAATTTTACAATCTTCAATAACAATAACAAATTATGCAGCAATTCAAAACCAAATCATTTTCTTGAAACCACACTTCATCATATGCAAAGAAACAAAATAGGTTAAGTTTACAAACACACTATTATAGTCATATTATTCCCTGAAACAAGGTAAAAGGTAAGTACTGTAATAAAGATACACTTAGCTGGAAAGCACTGATGTAGTGTTGTACTGGGCTGAAGGTAATAAAGCTGAGATTGGAAACCAGTCTCAAATCTCAAGCATCTGATTGGCTGAAATGGCAAAATGAGATTTGAGAATGGTTTCTCATCTCAGTTTTATAACCTTGGACACTGGAAACACAGAACTGTTAAAACAGTCAGTTAATAGTAAATTGAATACATATGTAGTACAGCTAGTAAACTGTCACGTTACTACACATAACTGGAAAGCACTTTATAAACTCCTATACAAACACACTAGAGTAGATCGCACAGAAGTGCTGTCTCAGATGAGGCTGTCTGAACCTGCAGGGAAGCTGTATCTGACTGCTGGGAACCTGCACGACCAAACCCACTGGACGAGGATCGCTCAGACAAGGAACGCTTCAGGACCAAACTTTAAGAACCCATCCTGGGAACCAGGCGCTGCCAGGTAGTGGTGGGGGTGGCTCTGTTGGGAGAGAGAAGGGAGATGACTCTTCAGTGAAGGAGTTAACCTAATCTGGCTAACAATAGGCTGTATACCTGAAAATACGTGGAAAACCTATACACTGATGTTGAAGTTAATTAACAAAGACATGCTAAGTAGAGCCTGTATTTAACAGGTTATTGCATTAGCAGTGATTTTATTGTAAAATTTATTTTATTTTAAGGTGCCCTTCACTGTAATCATAACATATGTATAAAGAACTTGATTTATGCTGCATTTGAAATCAATATGGCTTTATTTCCTACATGTAATGCTAATGGAATATATCACACTATCTCACTGATTGAAAAAGATCATTCAGAGAGCATGCTGCAACTGCTTTTCCAAATTGACTGAAGCATGTTTATCATAAAACTTCTCATAATATATAAAAACCAGTTTTTCCATTTCAACAATTTCTCAAAATATACCGCTGTGGGCTCATTACAGTTTGCTGGATATGGAGCTCATTTCAATATTAAATATTCAATATACTAAATATTTGAATGCTTCTTTGTGATGAACCTACCTGACAGGACTTCTTCAAACATGGCACGTTCCTTAGAATGAGGCATCATAGTCTGGGCGATGGTAGAGAGAACACCGCACATGTCCTCTAAGTGGCAAAGTGGACATTTCAGAAATCACCCAGACTCAGTTCCTTTCCCTCATTGGATACATTCAGCAGAAATCCACAAAACTGATCACTGATCACTCTTCTCCAAGGAGGCAAGTAAGGTAGCAGTACGAGTCAGACCCTTCATGTACATCAAGTAGGCTCCACACAGAACAGGTTACTGAAAAAATAAGGAAGAATTGTTTCATCAATTCTACTTTTTAAATACCCGATCATTAAGCATATAATTAACATTTAAGAATTTCTTCAGTCTTCAACCTGTGTCCAACCCACAAAAAATTGTTCAAATATACCCAGACAACTCGGTACAGGATGATATCTATTGTGTTACGCTATTCCAGCTTCTTTCTATATGAATGTATGAACAAATTGATATATTAGACATACATGTAAACAACGAATTTAAGTTTCCTCATTCAATGCAGAACTAAATGCATCTTCGCCTGGGTATCATCTCCAAGGACTTACAATATGCAAAACTTGTATTCATGAATCATAACAATTTAATAATAAACATTAGCTTATTTTGGTAGGAATTTGGGTGTCGATTTGTCAACCATTTTTGAATGATGTGTCAATCAGGCATGGTATTACTGAAATATCATTTTGAAACCTATGAACTTTTTGTTTGAATACCAGTCTATAAGTATGATGGTATGGTATGCAGTACATGTGTACTAACCTTAGACAAGTAGATATAGCCGACAGCCGAGGTAAGGTCACTCTCTCCAGAGAAGGAAGCATCGGTATCCTCGTCAGTGGGAGCGTGTGTCATCAGGTTGTCAAGGATCTGTAGTACCTGGTACTGGCTCATACACACTAACTGAAAGTTAAAAATACCTAATTAATCACTATTACAATTCATACCAGGGGCTGACTGTTTGAAACTTCCATGGGTCAAATTTAATAGTGGTTAAAATCTAGAATAGAATGTGGTGTTCCGCAGAACATGTGAGTCCTGCCAGCAAAAAGTTGAAATGTGGGCCTATGTTAAATCATATATGATAAAATGATTTAATTCAAGACTTATTTTGATATACTTCTTGAACACATTGATTAAATTATCACATTTTAAAGGCCCTTGTAAGGTATGATATGACTGGCATTTCACATTGTATGTTTTGCTTTCTGCTGGCCAATGCACTTTGAACAGTATTGTGCAATTTTGGTGATTTTGATTGTTATATCAATAAATAAAAATTAAACCTTAGTTTCATAATGAAAAATATGCATCTTTCTTTAAATTAATGCAATTCAAATTTGTATTTACCATTCATTAAAAAAGTTTTAATGATAGACAAAATTGACGATGGCTTTCAGTACTAAAGATGTTGATCATGTGATTCGAGATAATGCAGGCCGCGTGCATAGGCGAGAAAATGCGATGACGCATTTCTATTTAAATATATATAGGTCTTTGCCTAAATTGAGGGATTAACCGAAAGTCAAACTATAAGAAAAGGCCCACCTTTGATAATTCAAAAACTTTCTGACAAAACAGGCTTTTACAATTCAAAATAGGATTGTTTTGTCAATTTCAAACATATTTCTGCATTTTTAATTGAACTTTTAAGAGTATATAATATCTACCAATCAGAAACAGTTTTTATAAAAATTATACTCTGTATCATCCCCAGACAAAATAAGCAAATCACAGCCGCGCTTTCAACATTTAGTGGCCTCTGACCTTAAACCCCAGATTAGATTATTATTAACATGTTATACAAAAGTATTTAGTGTTACCAGGTATTGAGCACAGGTGTCACTGGAAAAGTCACTAGCTTTCCGCATATGAATTGTTGTATATATATATTGGTTGACATGCTCTCCAAATAGATGAATGTTGGGGCAAGGTTGTCTCGAAAAGTTGACACAGATACAAGGTTGACTGGGCTCTGCAAAAGATAAAAACATTTTTGTAACAACGGAAAGAAACACATTCCCACTCTGCTTGCACAATAAAAATCTGCCAACTATAAGCTACTGTATCAAGAATAGCACAGATTTATTTCTAGCAAATATCAATAGATCTACAAGTTTCTTAAAGCGGCATTACTTCAATTTAACCCACTCTTGTATGAAATATTACATGTATTTGGAACTATAGGCACAAATTTGCAGAATTAGTTTGGGCTAACATAATTTTAATTTACTAAAATAAATTTGGTCTGCACGACTAAAAGCGAAAATATGATTTCCGAGATGTCACAGAAATCGAGGACGCGCATTTAATGGTCTCTTCGTCGGTGCTAAATATAGCTCCATTACATTTATCTAACGTAGGGCATATGATGGATCTTATTTTTTATGAGGCATACATAATGCACAGGCAAAGCCATCTGCAAACAACTAGGTCACGATACGTCACTTACATCTCTGTGGTCCGTAAGTAGTACCACTGAGTATTGTCAACAGCATAGCCTTTGTGTGCAGTCACGCTGGTTTATTGCACTTGTGAATACCAGAAACTGGTATTTTTACTCGAGGCTACGCCACTTGTACACATATCAGTTTCTGGAGTTCACTCTTGAAATTTAAAACAGAGTGATTATTAGGGTTGTTCATCAAAATTTTAATGCTGTACATGTATAAATATATATGCCAGGTGTATGCAAATTACTCTAAAGAATCTATAAAACATTATTTATGAATAAATCGTATAAAAATACCAGTTGTTTCAAATTAGAAAAAGCATGCTTAAATATCAAATCTTTTTATAGTTTTAAATGTATATATTATATTATACAATACCAGGGTTTTTTTCCTTAGCAAGACGTAAACAGAAGCTTAATTGATAGTTATATTTAATCTATTTCATCCAAAATCTGCACTATTTTCACGAATATTTGTTAGAAATCAGGTACTTAAGCAACCTAGTTTATTTGTCGAATGTTACTAAATTGAGATTCGCTACGTCACAGACACTGTATCCTGGTCGCATGGACATGCAGACTTATCTGGATCTACACTGGTCATGTGTGATAAATGTCATATCATTTGAGTAAAAGGTTAAACATGTAGAAATAAAAGTCGGATGTGTTGCCTGATGAAATTTTTGTTGGTAGACATAAAAAGCTCTATAAAAATCTATCAAAGGGGAATAATTCAAAAACAGAACAAGGTCAAGTAAAAGGTTAAACATGTAGAAATAAAAGTCGGATGTGTTGCCTGACGAAATTTTTGTTGGTTGACATAAAATGCTCTATAAAAATCTTTCAAAGGTGAATAATTCAAAAACAGAACAAGGTCAAGTTACGGTTTTGTGCACTGCATTTCGTGTATTGCCAGAAACATGCATACCAAGTTCGAAGTCATTTGGACCAACTTCTTTGGTAACAGCCAGGTCAATTTTCCAAATCCCAAAACCAGTATCATTCCACACAACAGTTGAAATCTGCCAAAAGAAAAGGGAAAACAACAAGACAAGCACACCAAATAGAACTAAAGCAGACATAGCTCAATGATAATTCATATGGCATTTTTATTAGGCAGACATGCTGCACTCACAAAGCCATCTGGAAACAACTGGACACTCAGAAACAAACATATCTTTTGACTTGAATAAACAATGCAGATAACAAGTTTGTTGTCAACTTCTTTGGTAACAGCCAGTTCCAGTGTTGTCAATAATAGACAGCCGGCGATCAACATGGCGGAAAATTCACAGCCCTGAATCTACCGTAGGGCATATGATGGATCTTATTTTTTTATGAGGCAGACATGATGCACAGGCAAAGCCATCTGCAAACAACTCATGAGACAGAACTTACATCTCTGTGGTCTGTAAGTAGTAACGCTGAGTATTGTCAACAGCATAGCCTTTGTATGCAGTCACGCTGGTTTATTGCACTTGTGAACACCAGATAGACAATGCAGTGTTGTCAATAATAGCCCTGAATCTACCGTAGGGCATATGATGGATCTTATTTTTTTATGAGGCAGACATGATGCACAGGCAAAGCCATCTGCAAACAACTCATGAGACAGAACTTACATCTCTGTGGTCTGTAAGTAGTAACGCTGAGTATTGTCAACAGCATAGCCTTTGTGTGCAGACATGATGCACAGGCAAAGCCATCTGCAAACAACTCATGAGACAGAACTTACATCTCTGTGGTCTGTAAGTAGTAACGCTGAGTATTGTCAACAGCATAGCCTTTGTGTGCAGTCACGCTGGTTTATTGCACTTGTGAACACCAGATAGACAATGCAGTGTTGTCAATGATAGCCCTGATTCTACCGTAGGGCATATGATGGATCATATCTTTTATGAGGCAGACATGATGCACAGGCAAAGCCATCTGCAAACAACTCATGAGACAGAACTTACATCTCTGTGGTCTGTAAGTAGTAACGCTGAGTATTGTCAACAGCATAGCCTTTGTGTGCAGTCACGCTGGTTTATTGCACTTGTGAACACCAGAAACTGGTATTTTTACTCGAGGCTACGCCACTTGTACACATATCAGTTTCTGGAGTTCACTCTTGAAATTTAAAACAGAGTGATTATTAGGGTTGTTAATCAAAATTTTATTGCTGTACATGTATAAATATATGCCAGGTGTATGCAAATTACTCTAAAGAATCTATAAAACATTATTTATGAATAAATCGTATAAAAATACCAGTTGTTTCAAATTAGAAAAAGCATGCTTAAATATCAAACCTTTTTATAGTTTTAAATGTATATATTATATTATACAATACCAGGGTTTTTTTCCTTAGCAAGACGTAAACAGAAGCTTAATTGATAGTTATATTTAATCTATTTCATCCAAAATCTGCACTATTTTCACGAATATTTGTTAGAAATCAGGTACTTAAGCAACCTAGTTTATTTGTCGAATGTTACTAAATTGAGATTCGCTACGTCACAGACACTGTATCCTGGTCGTCAAGCAAAGTGATGGTGGATGTTACATCCTAAGTGTGACCAGAGTAGATCTAAATCAGACTTATAAGGATCTACAGTTTGCTTCTAGACTGGAATAATTAAATAAATTTAACAGAAGACAGCGCAGATTTTTTTTCAGACAGCATGGACATGCAGACTTATCTGGATCTACACTGGTCATGTGTGATAAATGTCATATCATTTGAGTAAAAGGTTAAACATGTAGAAATAAAAGTCGGATGTGTTGCCTGATGAAATTTTTGTTGGTAGACATAAAAAGCTCTATAAAAATCTATCAAAGGGGAATAATTCAAAAACAGAACAAGGTCAAGTAAAAGGTTAAACATGTAGAAATAAAAGTCGGATGTGTTGCCTGACGAAATTTTTGTTGGTTGACATAAAATGCTCTATAAAAATCTTTCAAAGGTGAATAATTCAAAAACAGAACAAGGTCAAGTTACGGTTTTGTGCACTGCATTTCGTGTATTGCCAGAAACATGCATACCAAGTTCGAAGTCATTTGGACCAACTTCTTTGGTAACAGCCAGGTCAATTTTCCAAATCCCAAAACCAGTATCATTCCACACAACAGTTGAAATCTGCCAAAAGAAAAGGGAAAACAACAAGACAAGCACACCAAATAGAACTAAAGCAGACATAGCTCAATGATAATTCATATGGCATTTTTATTAGGCAGACATGCTGCACTCACAAAGCCATCTGGAAACAACTGGACACTCAGAAACAAACATATCTTTTGACTTGAATAAACAATGCAGATAACAAGTTTGTTGTCAACTTCTTTGGTAACAGCCAGTTCCAGTGTTGTCAATAATAGACAGCCGGCGATCAACATGGCGGAAAATTCACAGCCCTGAATCTACCGTAGGGCATATGATGGATCTTATTTTTTTATGAGGCAGACATGATGCACAGGCAAAGCCATCTGCAAACAACTCATGAGACAGAACTTACATCTCTGTGGTCTGTAAGTAGTAACGCTGAGTATTGTCAACAGCATAGCCTTTGTATGCAGTCACGCTGGTTTATTGCACTTGTGAACACCAGATAGACAATGCAGTGTTGTCAATAATAGCCCTGAATCTACCGTAAGGCATATGATGGATCTTATTTTTTTATGAGGCAGACATGATGCACAGGCAAAGCCATCTGCAAACAACTCATGAGACAGAACTTACATCTCTGTGGTCTGTAAGTAGTAACGCTGAGTATTGTCAACAGCATAGCCTTTGTGTGCAGACATGATGCACAGGCAAAGCCATCTGCAAACAACTCATGAGACAGAACTTACATCTCTGTGGTCTGTAAGTAGTAACGCTGAGTATTGTCAACAGCATAGCCTTTGTGTGCAGTCACGCTGGTTTATTGCACTTGTGAACACCAGATAGACAATGCAGTGTTGTCAATAATAGCCCTGAATCTACCGTAGGGCATATGATGGATCTTATCTTTTATGAGGCAGACATGATGCACAGGCAAAGCCATCTGCAAACAACTCATGAGACAGAACTTACATCTCTGTGGTCTGTAAGTAGTAACGCTGAGTATTGTCAACAGCATAGCCTTTGTGTGCAGTCACGCTGGTTTATTGCACTTGTGAACACCAGAAACTGGTATTTTTACTCGAGGCTACGCCACTTGTACACATATCAGTTTCTGGAGTTCACTCTTGAAATTTAAAACAGAGTGATTATTAGGGTAGTTCATCAAAATTTTATTGCTGTACATGTATAAATATATGCCAGGTGTATGCAAATTACTCTAAAGAATCTATAAAACATTATTTATGAATAAATCGTATAAAAATACTAGTTGTTTCAAATTAGAAAAAGCATGCTTAAATATCAAACCTTTTTATAGTTTTAAATGTATATATTATATTATACAATACCAGGGTTTTTTTCCTTAGCAAGACGTAAACAGAAGCTTAATTGAAAGTTATATTTAATCTATTTCATCCAAAATCTGCACTATTTTCACGAATATTTGTTAGAAATCAGGTACTTAAGCAACCTAGTTTATTTGTCGAATGTTACTAAATTGAGATTCGCTACGTCACAGACACTGTATCCTGGTCGTCAAGCAAAGTGATGGTGGATGTTACATCCTAAGTGTGACCAGAGTAGATCTAAATCAGACTTATAAGGATCTACAGTTTGCTTCTAGACTGGAATAATTAAATAAATTTAACAGAAGACAGCGCAGATTTTTTTCAGACAGCATGGACATGCAGACTTATCTGGATCTACACTGGTCATGTGTGATAAATGTCATATCATTTGAGTAAAAGGTTAAACATGTAGAAATAAAAGTCGGATGTGTTGCCTGATGAAATTTTTGTTGGTAGACATAAAATGCTCTATAAAAATCTATCAAAGGGGAATAATTCAAAAACAGAACAAGGTCAAGTAAAAGGTTAAACATGTAGAAATAAAAGTCGGATGTGTTGCCTGACGAAATTTTTGTTGGTTGACATAAAATGCTCTATAAAAATCTTTCAAAGGTGACTAATTCAAAAACAGAACAAGGTCAAGTTACGGTTTTGTGCACTGCATTTCGTGTATTGCCAGAAACATGCATACCAAGTTCGAAGTCATTTGGACCAACTTCTTTGGTAACAGCCAGGTCAATTTTCCAAATCCCAAAACCAGTATCATTCCACACAACAGTTGAAATCTGCCAAAAGAAAAGGGAAAACAACAAGACAAGTACACCAAATAGAACTAAAGCAGACATAGCTCAATGATAATTCATATGGCATTTTTATTAGGCAGACATGCTGCACTCACAAAGCCATCTGGAAACAACTGGACACTCAGAAACAAACATACGTTATGACTTGAATAAACAATGCAGATAACAAGTTTGTTGTCAACTTCTTTGGTAACAGCCAGTTCCAGTGTTCTCAATAATAGACAGCCGGCGGTCAACATGGCGGAAAAATTCACAGCCCTGAATCTACCGTAGGGCATATGATGGATCTTATTTTTTTATGAGGCAGACATGATGCACAGGCAAAGCCATCTGCAAACAACTCATGAGACAGAACTTACATCTCTGTGGTCTGTAAGTAGTAACGCTGAGTATTGTCAACAGCATAGCCTTTGTGTGCAGTCACGCTGGTTTATTGCACTTGTGAACACCAGATAGACAATGCAGTGTTGTCAATAATAGCCCTGAATCTACCATAGGGCAAATGATGGATCTTATTTTTTTATGAGGCAGACATGATGCACAGGCAAAGCCATCTGCAAACAACTCATGAGACAGAACTTACATCTCTGTGGTCTGTAAGTAGTAACGCTGAGTATTGTCAACAGCATAGCCTTTGTGTGCAGACATGATGCACAGGCAAAGCCATCTGCAAACAACTCATGAGACAGAACTTACATCTCTGTGGTCTGTAAGTAGTAACGCTGAGTATTGTCAACAGCATAGCCTTTGTGTGCAGTCACGCTGGTTTATTGCACTTGTGAACACCAGATAGACAATGCAGTGTTGTCAATAATAGCCCTGAATCTACCGTAGGGCATATGATGGATCTTATTTTTTTATGAGGCAGACATGATGCACAGGCAAAGCCATCTGCAAACAACTCATGAGACAGAACTTACATCTCTGTGGTCTGTAAGTAGTAACGCTGAGTATTGTCAACAGCATAGCCTTTGTATGCAGTCACGCTGGTTTATTGCACTTGTGAACACTAGAAACTGGTATTTTTACTCGAGGCTACGCCACTTGTACACATATCAGTTTCTGGAGTTCACTCTTGAAATTTAAAACAGAGTGATTATTAGGGTTGTTCATCAAAATTTTATTGCTGTACATGTATAAATATATGCCAGGTGTATGCAAATTACTCTAAAGAATCTATAAAACATTATTTATGAATAAATCGTATAAAAATACCAGTTGTTTCAAATTAGAAAAAGCATGCTTAAATATCAAACCTTTTTATAGTTTTAAATGTATATATTATATTATACAATACCAGGGTTTTTTTCCTTAGCAAGACGTAAACAGAAGCTTAATTGATAGTTATATTTAATCTATTTCATCCAAAATCTGCACTATTTTCACGAATATTTGTTAGAAATCAGGTACTTAAGCAACCTAGTTTATTTGTCGAATGTTACTAAATTGAGATTCGCTACGTCACAGACACTGTATCCTGGTCGTCAAGCAAAGTGATGGTGGAAGTTACATCCTAAGTGTGACCAGAGTAGATCTAAATCAGACTTATAAGGATCTACAGTTTGCTTCTTGACTGGAATAATTAAATAAATTTAACAGAAGACAGCGCAGATTTTTTTCAGACAGCATGGACATGCAGACTTATCTGGATCTACACTGGTCATGTGTGATAAATGTCATATCATTTGAGTAAAAGGTTAAACATGTAGAAATAAAAGTCGGATGTGTTGCCTGATGAAATTTTTGTTGGTAGACATAAAATGCTATATAAAAATCTATCAAAGGCGAATAATTCAAAAACAGAACAAGGTCAAGTAAAAGGTTAAACATGTAGAAATAAAAGTCGGATGTGTTGCCTGACGAAATTTTTGTTGGTTGACATAAAATGCTCTATAAAAATCTTTCAAAGGTGAATAATTCAAAAACAGAACAAGGTCAAGTTACGGTTTTGTGCACTGCATTTCGTGTATTGCCAGAAACATGCATACCAAGTTCGAAGTCATTTGGACCAACTTCTTTGGTAACAGAAACAACTGGACACTCAGAAACAAACATATCTTATGACTTGAATAAACAATGCAGATTACAAGTTTGTTGTCAACTTCTTTGGTAACAGCCAGTTCCAGTGTTGTCAATAATAGACAGCCGGCGATCAACATGGCGGAAAATTCACAGCCCTGAATCTACCGTAGGGCATATGATGGATCTTATTTTTTTATGAGGCAGACATGATGCACAGGCAAAGCCATCTGCAATCAACTCATGAGACAGAACTTACATCTCTGTGGTCTGTAAGTAGTAACGCTGAGTATTGTCAACAGCATAGCCTTTGTGTGCAGTCACGCTGGTTTATTGCACTTGTGAACACCAGAAACTGGTATTTTACTCGAGGATACGCCACTTGTACACGTATCAGTTTCTGGAGTTCACTCTTGAAATTTAAAAGAGAGTGATTATTAGGGTTGTTCATCAAAATTTTAATGCTGTACATGTATAAATATATGCCAGGTGTATGCAAATTACTCTAAAGAATCTATAAAACATTATTTATGAATAAATCGTATAAAAATACCAGTTGTTTCAAATTAGAAAAAGCATGCTTAAATATCAAACCTTTTTATAGTTTTAAATGTATATATTATATTATACAATACCAGGGTTTTTTTTCCTTAGCAAGACGTAAACAGAGTGCAAATTATTTATAATTCGATTAAATTAATGACTATTCGGGACTAGACAGGTGGTTAAAGACTACTAAATATTGGTGATCAGACCTCTAAATAATTTTGTGCAGGGAATTTGCAGACTAGTTACAGGAAGTCAAGCCTGATTGGTAGAAAATAAATATTTTGAAAAGAAAATTATTTTGAGAAAATATAGTGATTGTCTAGTAATTTGGATATAAAAATAATAAAATAGGTATTGAGTAAAAGAAACAAATTCATCTTTAAAAATAGTTTTTAGGTGTTTTTTTTAACAGAATGTAAACAAAAGTTCCGCAGAGAATGGGTTTTGACCCAATGTATTGAATACCCACTCGGACAATCAGTTCTTGAGAAGACTCGGCTGAACACAAATAGCCAAAAATGTGAAGCAACCAACAGATCAGTAAGAGGATCCTTACCTAAGAACACTCAGTTTGGTCGTAACTTCCGTGGTAGAGCTCACAGTGCAATTCACAGTGTAAATAATGGTCCTGGTGACTCGATTTAGAAGTTATTCGTGCGTACTGATTGTCCTATTCCTTCGGGCAGTAAAGTAGCTCAACGGTTACAAAATGAACAGCAACTTTCTGAAAAATACAAAGAAATAGCTCGGTCAATCACAGAAGTCCAAACGAATAGCAAGAGCAAACAACAGATTCAAACTTTATGGAAAAAAAAAGTGAGAAAAACCGATACATACAAGCACAAATCTCTAAACAACAAACTGTTAAAAACAAGAAGAAAACAGAAGCCAGAAAGTGCAACACACCAGTACCAAGCACATCAGACCATCCATTTAACAGAATGTTAGGTCATGGCAAGAAAATACAGGGCGGCACGTGACCTCCCATGCATCGTCCCAATGATTCACAGTGCCTGTACTCACAGTTTAGTCTGTGTGACTCCAGGACTAGATGGTCAGAGCGGACAGACTATATTGTGGCACAAATGACTAATGTCAAGTCCGCCGGACAAATCACTATGTGGCACTTGATGGGGTAGTAACTTGTGCTGGACCATATAGGCCACCCTGTGTGCACCTCCCAGGGTTACAGATTTATCTGGCCATGTCATTCTCTTCCGGCCATAGCCATATCTGTCCAAACACCCCACCCACTCAATGCAGCCTCGGCCTTTTTCAACCCTTGCAGTCATTTTTGTCAAAGATTCCTACAATTTCTCAAAAAAATCTTTCATTTTGATTTTCAAAATGCTAGCAGCAGACTATTGTTTAGAATCTGGCATAACAAAACAAGTTTGAATTGCTTACTTGCGTCACATGCATGTGCAGTTTCCCCAAGTTGGTGCCTATTTCGGCTATCAGGGGTTTTCCTAGCCATTTTGGGAAAAGGACCCTGGCCAGAATTGGGAAATTTTAGCGCGTGAAATGTCTCATTTTGGGAATTTTTATTGACAAAAATACAACTTTTGGGAATTTTGAAATCATTGTTTTATGCATTTTCCCTTTTTTAAACTTCTACAAGGAAGGACCATTTTACTTTTTATTCACTTAGGGTGGTTTAGTGTTTAAAACCTACATACACGCTTTTTTTTTCAGAATAAACTCAAGTTAACGCTGTTTCTTATGTTTTGAAAATTATCTGTGGATTCATTCAGGAAAAAATGGAAGAAATTTCAGATTGGGAAAGGGTCCGTTTTCCGGACCCGCAGAAAGGCTAGGAAAGAAACCTGGCTATAGACAACTAATTCATTTTCCATAGACTTCCATTATAACCTTTCATAAAGTTCTGAATTTACTATTGGGTCAAGCCCATAAAATAGTACAGATCTGGAGAGAACCAACCTAGAGACACCGTAAAACACCAATTCCACCATAGCATGACGATAAACTTTTTTGGCATTTTAGCCAGAAGTGCATCACCCCATTCAAGGATGTCCAATGTCAAATTACTGCTATTTTCGCAAACAGTAATAAGCACCTTTGCTAACCTTGACTTTAATGGTTTCCAAATCTGCAGCTGGTACATAGTTTACGGCAATCTTAGGTAAGACTGCTGCCATCTCATGCTCTTCTGCTGGTGCAGCAACTTTCAGCCTGTCGGCTACCGACATCCTAGACATAGACCTCTTTACCAATGGAGGTGTTCCTTTTTCTGACATCGCAAAAAATAGAGGTCTATTTTTGCACGAAATGGACAATAATCAAATTACAGAAACATTATTTAATTAAACATAACACTGCTCCCAATTCTAAGTGGCAACAACTAATTGAATTGAATGATGAATAAGCTTACCAGACGGCATCACTTATTCAAAAACTGCTTATTTTTCTGTACTTTGAAATTCGCACTGCCGGAAATACCAGTGTTTCCGTTAGAACATGCGCAGATGGAAAATCAAAACAAATGCAGAAAATAACACAATTTACGACCAAATTTATCGAAATAAGAATGTGGCTGTGATATTTCACTGCAAATACATTGATTCCAACCAACTAATCCTTTCCCTCTTCGGTCCAAAAGGTTTGGGTCGTACCAGACGGCTGACCCAAGCTGGTTTCGGTGGCGATTTTTGGCAGAGCGATGGTTCGTTTTATAAACGCTGCCACCAATGTTGAACCGCGTATTTCATTAGATAAATACAAGATGGAAAGGAAAGTGCACTTATTACTTCTTGATGCGAATCTGTCCCAAGGATGTCCAAAGATAAATTGATCTAGTCTAGCAAGGGGTCTAACCTAAAGTAAGAAGATCGATGCTTTAAGACGGCCATTTCATGGAGAGTGGTGTCAATTGGTGATAAAACAGCGTTGTTTTGTTTACATCGACCACTAATTCAGTAAAGTAAGTACATTTTCTTGTATTATAGGTATTGTGTATGAGATAACCACCTAGCCGCTTGTTTCAGACATCTGCTTTTGGTCCGTTTTTGTCTGTCCATGCAGTGGTTGAAGCGTGAAAGAAGGGATAGCGACATAGGGGTCCAAACTCTGCAATGTCTGCAGACTGATTTTGGGAGCTTTAGAGAATTAGATTTCGCCTTTCTGTGTTTGCGGGGTGCGGCATACATTATTTAACACTTTAGAACGTTTCCTGTGCTAATAGGAGCCTCTGTGTTCATTTTTTTTACATTTAAGACGATTTCATGGAGAACTGTCTCACTTTAGGACAATTTCATGGAGAGCTATAAATTTTGGAGAGGTTAGACACTGATTAGTTTATAATGAACAGAAGTATATCTGTAATTGTTATTGTAATTGTACCATGTATTGAACATGATTATATTGGCAAGTCAAGAACTGCACCCATTAAATGCAATGAGCACAATTAAGACCAGTATATCATTGCTTGTTAGGTATCCATGACTGTACTATACTTTAGTGCTTAAAACGGATTACGCGACACAATTTCACCTTAAGACATCCCATTTTAACGTATGCACCAGTCGAAAAGTCATATGAATCCACTCTCCCACCCCCACCCCCTTGCCGGAAGTACGGGCGGGAAAAGCCATGTTTAACCATTCGGATGTCTCGGCACTGCGAGGCAAGTGTGATGGTTTTGATTTAGCGCCAAAGTGTCCTTGATTTTTATTATTTACACTAGTCAAAAGTTCTAATTGCACACTTGATAAATGTTAATTTTTCCAATAATTTGATTGAATCTTTCAAAATAGTGTAAATTACAATGAAGAAGAATCAATATTTTATTAAAGCACACCAAAAATTTTAAGTCTGCTTAACCAGATTAAAAAATAATAATATTTTAGCTCACTTGTTCTCAGAAAGCAATTCTCAAGTTAATTATCATTGCATCGGCTATCATTTGTGATCGTTTTCTCATCTCTGTATAATTTAAATTTCATGCAGATTTAAAGGAAATACTGTAGTTTGCCATTCCATTGCACTGAAATAGCTTTCTGTAGCTTTGTAATGGTCTGCTGGGCACGATGAGCCAACACACTCAACTTTATTTTATCCATAACGTTTTTACAGGATTTCAAGGAGAAAATTCCATTTTTCACACAATGTTTTGTGCCAAAAGTTTTTGAATTGTCTAGCAGTTTGGGATGATACAATTTTCTATTATAGATGTGTAACAGCCTTTCCAAACGAAAAAAATGTATTCATTTCGATAAAATTGACCAGTTTTCGGATACGCCTTTTGACCGAATAAGCGTCATTTTCGAATAATTCGATTTTGAAGTTTATTGAATTTCTATAAATTTTAGTTTTAAATTTTATTTATTGGACACTTATCCAACAAATGTAACACTAATTTTTTCGAGTTTACGTTGTTTTACGTAAATATTTAATGACGTAATTGAGTAACATCAGCGTTCAACGTAAGCAACGTAATCAATCTAGAAAATAATATCGTTTGATTTTCTTCTTAAATTAATAAAATATGCAAAAATAAGGTATTTCTTTTGCATTTACGAAAACCGTCAATATTTGTTTACAACAAATTTGAAGTTGTGCCTGTGAAAAGAATTTTGACGGCAATGTCGTTGTCTGCTGATGTCAACCGTTTCATGGTTACAATTTGTTGGTGTGTTTTTCGTGTTTGTCTTGAGTCGGTGAACATGTGAAAAACAAAAACGATTGTAAAAAAATAAATTTCGCTTGCCGCACGGGGATAATGCCAAAAGCAAAGTGTCTGCTAGTCTGCAGGGTTACGATCCCCTGCCTTTAATACCATCTTCAGATATAATCAAGTTCTGATTAAAATCAATTTAATCAGATATTTTTAGTAGGTGCACTTAATCCCTACTGTTCCCAGTGTTATTGGCTTTTTTTGCTGAAACTTTCAAAGTTTATATAATTTCCAATCGACCAGTATTTCGACATTGTGTTAAATTGACTACATGCAAAACATATTTATTATGATGATTTTAGTACACGCATTTGTTCTCCTCACCTTTTTTATTTTTATGTGGATGTATTCTTTTTAGGGATGGCAACGAATAGCAAAATTGTCATTAGAATATTTTGATGTACAAGTATTGTAATATTCGATAGTTATTTGTATTTGCGATCTCTTTGCTGGAGTATGCCGTATGTGTCTGTCAAACAACACTTCCGGCTTAATAACGACTTTCCAATTATAATAACGTTTCGCATCAGGTCATGCTAAAGTAAGATCAAATCTCGATTTCTAACATTTAATGATCATGTGCTGTCCGCTTACTGATAAATAACATTAAGTTACTATAAAAGAAGTCAGTGTACTTTCGTCGTCTTTTGTACGTGCATTTACGGGACATAGTAATTTTATGGTGATACCGTTGTCGTCACGGCAGTTACGCATGTTGAATTGAGACGATAACTGCATTAAACTTTTAAGTTTCTAACTATTGGAGGAAGCAGAATGAAATCCAAGTGTTGTTAGCATATTTAGCATTTCACTTGTTTGAGTTTGCACGTGACTGCAATACCGATCGGGATTGGATGCGCGTGATACTGATTATGCAAATTATCTTTATTATGACAATCATTTGATAGGGCTTTTTACTTTTTTAGCTTTACCTAATGGTAAAGTTTTGAATTAAAACATACACCGGCATTAGTGAATTCACACCTCATGGCAAAACTCTTTATTAAACACCGGTCCGTATTGTTATCAAGAAGCCCTGATAATTGATATTAATGGTCACTCAAACTGCCAATCACTGTTAATTGGTGGAAGTATATTGACTATGACACTTCTTATAATAACACCAGGTGTTTCTGTTCATTGTACATCGGATTTAGTGGAAAATTAAATGTCCTGACCAGAAATAATTTACATTTATTCGCTTTTCTTTGTATTTCATTTAACAAAAATTAATATTCGAACACTTAAAAGTATTAGAATGTCTCGTTTCACAGATGTTGATCTAGGTGATAATAATTTCAGAGGTGATGGAGACGTAAGACATATTTTTTTCTTTGTTGTCTTCAGTAGTGAGGAGATATGGGATAATTTTCTTTTTCTTTCGGTTTCCTTCCATTTTCTTCTTAGATTCAACACGGGTTTTCTTTTTCTCATGTTTGGAACTAGACCTAAAAAATGAAAACAAGAGTTGGTGTTAAATCCATTAACAATGGCTTTCTTATGTAAGTCTCCATGAAATTGTCCTAAAGTAAGGCGGTTCTCGATGAAATTGTCCTAAAGTGAGACAGTTCTCCATGAAATCGTCTTAAATGTAAAAAAAATGAACACAGAGGCTCCTATTTGAACAGAAAAACGTTCTAAAGTGTTAAATAATGTATGCCGCACCCCGCAAACACAGCAAGGCGAAATCTAATTCTCTAAAGCTCCCAAAATCAGTCTGCCGACCTGCAGAGTTTGGACCCCTATGCCGCTATCCCTTCTTTCACGCTTCAACCACTGCATGGACAGACAAAAACGGACCAGAAGCAGATGTCTGAAACAAGCGGCTAGGTGGTTATCTCATACACAATACCTATAATACAAGAAAATGTACTTACTTTACTGAATTAGTGGTCGATGTAAACAAAACAATGCTGTTTTATCACCAATTGACACCACTCTCCATGAAATGGCCGTCTTAAAGCATCGATCTTCTTACTTTAGGTTAGACCCCTTGTCTAGGTGAACTGTTTTCTACGAGCGCTGGATGTACAACTGAGGTCCCCGGATGATACTAACTCCGCTATCTCCCTGTACCGACCGGACTGTGCTGTATAACAGTCTAGCGTCACCACTAGACTCTTTCTTGGTCGTTATCAGAAAATAAACGACTGTTGTAAACCAAAATCTAGAGGCCTCTGATTGGCTGCTGGATGGCGTCACACTTGCTCTCTGTATCTATTTAAATCAAAGCACTGAAAGTACTGATGGGTGGCGTTTTAGAGTGATTGTCATGTAACATCATCTATAGATTGTTTGGAGTTTCCTATTGGAGGAGTATGATGGAACTTTCGGATGGCAGAGCAAAAGTTTGCATGCCCGGCTTCTGCTTTATCAAGTTTTTTTACCACGGATTTTCGGGCGGATGCTTATATCCAAGACTGATTTCATTTTGTGCCAGGAAAAATATATAATAAGTCAACCTTTGATTTGAAATTTTAAATTGACAATAAAGAAGTGAACACACATGGACAAATAAAAATACTTTAAAGGAATACGTTCGGCTGGTTATAACCTTTGTTTAAATGATAAAATGTAATTTGAATAATACAATTTTCGTAATCAAGTGATGACGACGAATACGATAATTGTAAAACTTTCTTTTAATTACACTGATAATTGTTTTTTCGAGCGTAGCATGAGAGCGGCCATTATTGACATCTCGTTGTCTCGCGAGAGATAAAACATCGAGGCGTGACGTCATTTACACACTTCCGTTTCATAAAGAATATACGCAGAGATGAATGCAGTCAAATTTATTTATATGAAAACATTGCTATATGCGGGAAAATATTGCAAAGGAGCACAAATAAGAAAAAATCACATTATAGTTTTAGTGTATTGAGTGTTTTTACCTTCTTATCTTACATTTTGCTCAAGTAATTGCATCGCTCACTAGGATTCAAAAGACAATATGTTAAATGAGAATGTGATACGCTACGATCGCTTTGAAATTTTCCTTTTAGTATAAATTAACATTGAGTTTACTATTGTCCCCTCACGTCTCCTCAAATTAAATATGTCAATTAAGTTTTTTCACACCATTTTAATATGTCACCCGATCTTCTTCGGAGCAAGCTGGCTAGTGAGATTAACATATCAGTTAGAGGCAATTAACAATAACACGGGCGTGTTAAAACTTGTACCACTAAGTGTGCAACATTAAATTTTATAATTAGATTTAAGAAAGAAATATACAATTTTACAGTAAATGTTCGTTTTGAAGTATTGAGTTGCACTCAACCCCAGGCTTAGCGGCGTGTAGATTAATATGCATTTCAATTAATACCCATGAACAAGCTTAATCAAACCGGGCCTGAAACATTTTCATATTTGTCAGGGTTCGGTGACTTTCAAAGTTCCCTTGTCATCACATAAATTTTCAAAAATACATTAATTCAGTTCAGGGCCTTCCCCAGGACATTATGGCACCGGTATGCCTTCATTTCTTAACAAACTTATATGGGACGATTGATCTGCCGGTATGCCTTTAATCTTTGTCGGGATGGCTTCATATTCAATAAACAGCTCAATGTTCCCCGAGCCATATGCACCGGTTGTGGGAAACACCAACCGTTTACAACCCCAGACAAATATCTGACAAGCTCTAATTTCGCCGACATCCGTTTATTCAAATTCGTCGTGTCATAAAGTTAGTGTGTCTTCAGGTCGCAAATGAAATTTACAGATCAAAAAAACGTTACGGTAAAGCAAATTAGCCAGTGACGATCAATTTCTCTACTTTTTTTCTGGGAAAACTCCGCCTCCCGATTAGTATGCATGTTGGTGTCTTTTGATAGCGCGGACCACCTGAAGTCGAGTAACTATTACGCAAACAATACTTATAATTATTCTTTTTGCACCAGGAGAAAAACATAACTATGTGAATTTAGTGAAAACAAGAATTATTCGACTGTTGAATAATAAATTCAAGAAAGATGTATTTTCAGGGATCTATGTAATACATTTTAAAAAAAACGTCAATGGTACTTGTTACTACAAAATGAAAAAGTGGTTAATTTGATCGCTTCAGATGCCGCATACAACAATGACTCTAGATCGCTGAATTCAAACGTTTACCTCCAATTTAAGGACATCGTGTATATACGAAGTAAACGCATTTTGGCCGAAAAATCTGCCAAGTCGATCAGGAAAAATATTTTACACCTATATATTGGCCTCACTACTCTTAAACAAGAAAATAGGTTAAAATGTGTTACAATTCTCGGCATTCTTTTGTAATAAATGGTGGCATAACAAGCAGTTTCTTTAAATCTTGGCTAATTCAGTTTCAGAATTTTCAGGCTCAAAATCATTCACCATTATATATTTGTTAAATGAATGAATATTCCATGGTTGAGAATGATAAGAATTGGACATTAAATGGAAACGATACGAACCGGAAGTGTGTAAATGACCTCATCAGCAGGTGCGCGCATCGAAAATGAAACAAACATGGCGACGGTCATAGATGCCCGACGATTTTGCAAATAACGGATCTTTGACAGGAGATAACTTTGTCAATATTTAACATAAAATAAAGTTCTATACGTCAAAATGATTCATAAGTAACGATTAATAACATAGTACTGGTGAAATCCAGCCAAACGTATTCCTTTAAAAAATGAAATATGCATATCAGGAATGACCACATCCAGCATACACAACCTCCCCACACAGCCAAAATGTAGAGAGGAAAAGAGAAACTATGATATAGTTGCTATTTGCACTATGATTTGAAACAATATTTATTTATTATTAGGAAATAAAAGATATGCAAAAATAAAAATAATATGACTATAAAACAGTTAAAAAAAATAAGTCAGAGCACTGCATCATGTCTAATTAAATTGAAACGCTTTAAACGCTTTGGAGTTTCGTCTAAAGTTGCACTTCAAAGCCTTCTTTTTTGTTAGAATGTCATGCTAATTACCGACTAGCTTTTTGGAAACTAAAGCTTGTTTGAAAACGTACCGTGTGCAAAAAAGTTGCATCGTGGTTAATGGATGATTTTTTTTTGTTCTTTTCGAATAATATGACTATAAAGCAATTTTATAAAAATTAGGCAGAGCACTGCATCAAATCTAATAAATTTTAAACGCTTTAAAAATTCGCCTGAAGTTTACACTTTAAAGCCGTATTTCATTAATATCCATGCTTATTGTTTAATCAAATATCCCTCAAAATTCTGCATGAATGAAATGCCACACCAAGTTTGAGATAAGCTATCATCACCCCATTATTATTCTTGCAATTATCAATGGTAAATGTCCGAATATCCCTTGAATAAGTTATATTTATTATTGTTCCTATCTTGGCTTATCAGTACTAATTACAAGCAAAGCCCTCTGTTGAAAGCTGATCAGTGTATTGCTATTTGTAAACACATACACTGCTGCGAGATCACCTGTTTACCTAATAACAATCGCGCAGCGCCGTCTACTGTCTCATAAACTCAGTGAACTCTCTGGAGGTAAAATGATCGAATTTCACTTTTGGTAACCGCGTTCGACTATATAAGTAGATAGAGACCCAGGTACCATTTTGATCATGTGACCAAAATTCACATGTGAAACACTGGGCGGCGTTTTTAAACGCCACCCAAAAACTCTCTCTCAAGCTGCTTATTAACAAGGCTTATTGCTCATCACAATAATTCATGATAACCCTTGACATGGATAAAGCATGATCGAGTAAATATGCACTATTTGTGATAAAGATTAGAAGTACAGCTGATACTTTATAAACCAGCAACTGGAAGGTGTAAACAGCGCACTTAACAACATTATATGGCAAACATTGTGCAGAATTAGTGCAACTCAAAAGTTTATCATATCACAGTAATGTAGGCATTCCTAACATATGTATGGCAATAAATCAGTGACCAGGTTAAGTGGCATCAAATTGCTATCAGCAACCCAGTTGGGATAATGGTAAACATACATCTGTAATATGACTCCAAGTTCTTTGTATTTTTAAACCTAACACTAGCTGGTGTTGTTATGTACTTGTAAACGTGGGGAATACCGCCTAATTTAAACCTCAAGGAAAGATAACTGAAACTCGCTAAGGATTCTCTGGCGGTTAGGGAGCATGGTACAGTTTCCGAGGCGGCTTTCGGAGTCTGGGACTGCGCGCGAACTCTTGTTTACTGAAAATACAAAATTTGTACTGCTAAAATTGTGTTGTTGTATTTTCTGCGTTGGAGGGGGGTGGTATCATGTAAACAACAAGCAACTGGTCTACAGTAATTATCCTTCAGGATTTAATAAGACCTATAAGCTCACCCCTACCCCTGTTTTTCCAGTGCAAATTTGGCTAAAATCCTACATATCTGAAAGCCTGCAAAATATTTCCTGCAGGATGTTTTGAAATAAAACCCCCTTCCTGTTAATATTTAATATGTGCCCAATTCCCCAAGCAGATGGAAAGTGTCTCCCATCCAGCTTGATTTTTCAGCATTTGTCATTGAAATACCTCACCGTCAAATTATTCTCAGATTCAGCCTAGCAGACTGTGTTTTCATCCGGTTACTATTCAACTCAGAACATACAAAGCTACCATCCATGCATTTTAGCCACCATGATCAGATTTCTTATTGCACAAACCATACATAATTTAAAAAGAATCTCACATTTTAAATTTAAACAATCATTTTAATGCATTAAATTCAAGGGTACCCCAAATACTTAAAAAATCGACCGGGACCAAAGTGCGAAACTGTACCCTGCCCACTTATAGCCGCCAGACAAAATTGGTTTACTACTGTCGTTGTCTGCTGAAAGTACAGACATGCGCAGTGAAACAGTCAAGCGTCACCACAATGCTGAAAACAGACATATTTAAATGAAAAATTATAACAATAGCAATTATTACAAAAGATTCATTACCCAAACATCTTAAACATTTACACATAATTACACTGTAATTGTATTAACAATGCACTACATATTATCAAATAAGAATTTTTTAAACATGTTTTTTAAATGATTTAACTGTTTTGCATGATTTTACGCTCAAAGGAAGAGAGTTCTATAAATTTGGACCAACAACTGAAAATGATTTACTGTATAATAGAGTGTTAAATTTTGGAACTAATAGATTCCCATTTGAAATAGATCTTTATTGCCTCTCATTGCTATATGTAAGTTCTTTAAACATCGAAGTTATATACACTGGAGCTATATAATATATAAGTTATGTAATGCTTTGTAGGTAAGTAAAAGAATATGGTATTTGATACGACTTCGGATAGGCAGCCAGCTTAAATGTTTAAACATGATAGATGAATGCGTAATCAGCCCTGTTTTAAGAATAATTCGCGCTGCTCTTTTTTGCAGCTTTTCGAGTTGTAAAATATTGGATGAGTTTGTTCCGCCCCAAACCAAACAACCATAATCAAATAAGGGAATTATATACGCATTGTAATACTTTATCAAACAATCTTTAGAGACGTATTAAGATAATAACTGCATGAGAATAAGTTTACGGGAAATCTGAGTAACCATATGATGAATTTGTAAGTTCCAAGTCAGTTTATTATCAATAGTAACCCCTAGTAATCTTTGTTGGGTAACATTTGTAACAGATGTATTATCAATATAAGGTTAAATGGGCAGTCAGGAATATAGAAATAAGTTTTCATTGCAAAGACATTTTGAAGCAGAGCACAGAACCGAAAAGATTTTTAAAATCGGTCCACTGGTTGCTGAGATATTGTCAGTTCAATATTGATCACAATATATGCTGGCCGCCATTTTCAGGTGACCACTGACATCATCAGTTTATGAGAACATGTTAACTTTTAATAATTATTTAGTATTATGGTAATAATTTCAAACATAAATTCAGAGAAAATACATTAAGTCACATTTATAATGAACTTTTGATAATTTTAGACAAAAAACTTGATAATTTATAATACTGAGATTTTCCTGATTTAGAATTTATATTTGTGCACAAGAATTGATGATGTCAGTGGTCACCATTCAAAATGGCTGCCATCAATAGCATTAAATTAGCAACTTCAGACAGCAATAGTTTTGCTATTTATGGTCCGATTTTCAAAATTCTTTCACTGATGTGAAGAAAATTAGTAGATCTTTGCAATTATGTATATTTCAAAATATCCGGAATTCCCCTTTAATATTTGAGACCTGTGCAAGTCTGTTACGTGTACCGATTAACATTACTGATGATTTTTCTGCATTAAGGAGCATGTCATTATTTACGCACCAGTTTAATACTTTAATCATTTGCTGACTGCAATTTTTGCTTAACAATATCTACATTTTTGTCATGCGTATGTACAGTCGTGTCATCCGTAAAGAGATCGGTCGAACAATTGTTGATATATAAGGGTAGATCATTGATAAACATAAGGAATTATACAGGTCCCAATACAGAGCCCTGTGGGACTCCCATCGTAACAGGCCGCAGCTCAGATACCCTATATAATTACAACGCTCTGAACACGTCCGGTCAGGTAAGAATTGAACAAGTCGACCGCATTGTCAGAGAATTTGTAAATCTTAAGTTTATTTAAAAGCAGCTGAAAATCAACTAAATCAAATGCTTTCATGAGGTCGTAAAATATTGCCCCGGTTAATTCACCAGCATTCATATTTCCTAACCAGTTATCAATTATTTTAACAAGGGCTGTTTCACATGAATGCATCTGTCTAAACCCCGATTGTACTTCGTTAATTAAGTTGTACTTATTAAGGAAAGACAAAAGGTCTCTAACTATGTGTCGTTCAAATATTTTTGATGTTACAGGAAGTATCGATATTGGTCTATAATTAGTAGGATTGGATTTGTCACCGGTTTTAAAACTCGGAAAAAGTTTGGCATGTTTAAGGGAGTTAGGAAATGTATTGTTGATAATACAGTTATTAATTAGCTTTGTAATACTTGTAGCTATAACATTCGCAGATAGTCTAAGTAATTTCGGACTAAGTCCATCTAGACCAGTTGCTTTTGTTATGTCTAGTTTTCGTAAAAAATTCAAAACTTCATTTTCTTTAATAAAAGGAATAGTAAAGTAAATGAAATTTGGAACTGTTGTATTCACAAATTCTTCCAATTTGTCAAGTGAACCAGTATTTGGGATAATTCTATCAGTAGAGTGAATGTTTTAAACGTTTTTGACAATGGTAAAATACTCATTTAAAAAGTTCGCAATTTCGCTGATGTCATTTATCGTATGCCCATCAATTTCAAGAGAGTTAATAATATCCCTATGTCCAGAGTTACCACGAAGGTCATTAATATGTTTCCATAAATACGAGATATTTTTCTTGTCTTCGATTGCAGATTCTATTAACCGCTGTTTGTTTTCTCTAATAAGACACATTACTTTGTTTCTCCAGTATGTATACAGTAGCCACTGTTTAGTTCTATGGTAATAATCTCTATTACGCCCTGCCTTAATAATATCTTCATTTATCCAATCAAGTCTACTACTGGTTTTTAAGGAAGAATGACAATTTGATACATACATACAAGTGGCAGTCCATCTTTGAAATTCATCATCAGGTCCGCCTGATATTGAAAACTCTGACAATGACTCATGTAAACCACTTAAAAAGTCTGTTTCAGAAAATTTTCGAAAAGATCGATAAGTAATTTCAGTATGCGTTAGTTTTGTATTATTACTACCATGTACGCATCTTCTAAAACAAATTTGATAGTGATCACTAATTGCAACTTGAGCTACAAAAGATTCAATAACAAAATTAATATCAAAGTTTCGGGCATATAAATGATCAATAATAGATGCTGACGATTTAGTTACGTGAGTGTGGTTTTTAATAAGTTGACATAAATCATGATTTCTTATGCCGCACTGTGACCATGCTTGGTTTTTAATAGAGTCGGTGTCAGTGCAATAATTTATATTAAAGTCACCAAGTATAAACATTTCAAGATTACACATCGACGCGGTTTCAATCTGCCTTTCAAAACATTCACTACAACTAACTGGAGCCCAAGGTGGTCGGTATACAGAGCAAACAAGAATTGGCTTGATACTTTTAATCCTTACCTCTACCCATAGGCTCTCAACATCATCAGTTTCTAAGTCAAGCCTACGTGTATAGTGTAGATGATTAGCTATGTATAAAACTATCCCACCCCAGACGTTTTACTAATATTTGTACAATCACGATCTTTTCGCTCGATAATAAAATTCGAAACAGAAATGGTTTCGTTATCAACTTCATGATCAAGAAAGGTTCCGCATACTCCTATTAAATCAATATCTTTTGATCTATATACCAACATTTTTAATTCATCTAATTTAGAAAGAAGGTGATTAATGTTCAAAGTAACGACATGAAAACCATGTTCAGAAAATGTAAATGAGGTTACATCATTTGTTCGAGAACTAGTATTAAAACTATTATTTACAGATAAACATATAAATGACATGCAGTTTGTTTTTACTTTAAGTTTGCTATTTTGACCTTTATTATCATGAATATTTAACATGGGTTTAGAAGTACCGTATGGATTGTTTGAATAACATGTACATGGACATTCATTACAACTGTGGCAAATACCTGTCAGAGCACTATAGCTATTATGTATTTCAAGCGTCTGTAGTGCATTGTCTTTGTATTTCTAATGATAATCATTTCTTCCATGGTCGCTGCTGTTGCTTGTTGCACGCCGCCGCTCATAATGCCGTGTGTTGCCAAACCTCGTCTACAGTCCTCTCTAACGTGATTTGAAAGACCACAGTGCGTACACCACTTGGGCGTTGAAGTGCCCGCGGGCGTTACGGTTGTATGTAGGGGAATATCTTCTGCGGTGGTCTTGTTGAATCGAAAGCGTTTGTTGCTGTTTGCGTAAAATAGGTTTCACTGTATGGATGATGTTGATTAATGTTCTGGTGCCACGTACGTTGAGATGAATCCCATCATTGTGGTAGAGAGATTTTGCCACGGTCCTGTTTCCGTATATGAAAGCATCATGGCTGTCTATCAGCGTGAAAGATGCTTGTTTCTCAAGTCTCTGGAGTTTGGCATTCAGTTCTCGGACATCACAATCTCGCCTTGGAGCAACAGTACAAATAAATACGTTGCAGTGATTTCGATTGAGTTCGTGTATTGTCTGCTTAAGTTCATCGATCTCAAACTGCAGGTCACAAGATTTCTGTGCAACGTCGTTTCCGCCAATATATATCACCACTTTGGATATACTACAGGTTCCTCTGATCGCAAATACGCGCATACATCTCTAATTCTTTTACCTCGTAGAGTTTTGACTGCAGTAAGATCGCTGAGACCGCGTGTGTGTATTCCTCTTAGAATAGAATCCCCTACTATCAAAGTATGTGTCCGTCTTATTCTGGGTGTTGATTGTCTATCTATATCACGTATATCTTGGGGTGGTTGATTGTTACAGGCTTGCTGTTCAGCGACTGTCACGGATGCACTAGGCTGCTGTGACTTACCGAGAACTGCAGAGGGACTTAATTGTTTTGATGATGATGCGTCATCCGGTAGTCCCTAAACTTATATGAAACAATGTTACAACTTTAAAAGTACTTGTCCTGTTTACTTAATATTTTAAATGTGTCATCTGCATTTACAAAACCGTCTGTGACATCTCACATGATAACTTCTGGTTAACTTTTAGATACGCCTCTTTCAAATGACCATAACCTGAAACTTAATTGCTAATAACTTGAAAAGTATTTGCTTTGTGACACAGTACTTGATATATGTCTCTTCTTTTAACCAAGTTTTATCCGTGTTTTAAGTTACTAGTATACTTCTTTGAAATGATTTCAATCTGTAACTAAATATTTGGTAATAATTGGAATGTAAAATAACGGTCATACCATATCAGTTGTAATTTAATCAGTTATTTTGAAGTATTGCACTTGAAACTTGAATTACATCTCTTTATCAGATATGATAAAACATGAGCCCACATTTCAACTTTTTGCAAGCATGCGACAAATGTGTTCCGCGAAACACCAAATTCTAGTTAGTAACAGTGCACATTTAAAAAGTAAAAAAAAAGTTGTCAGTTCAGTGCAACGTAAACAACAAAATAAATGTGTAAATGTGTGTTGTTTTTTTGTGTTTTTTTTTTGGGGGGGGGGGGGATAGGGCAGGTTTCTACCTCAGTCAGGTACCCAGATTTCTTTCTCTCTCTTTTTTTCAGTAAGTACAAATACTCTATCGTTTCCATCCCTGAAGAATTTTAACCAGCCCCATCAACACTTCTTACTAAAATATACCGTCGAACTTGGATGACTGGAACTCCACAGGACCCGACGATTTTGTTCGAGCGACCGTAGTTCGAGCGATCGAGTGCGTTAGTTAAAATGTTGAACTTTACACTTACATAACAATTCATTATATTTTTAATGTTAATGAATTTTTTTTCATTAAATATATGACAAGTACACAAGATATTCGAGGGAACACATTTATAAACTTGGATTGATATTTATGCACAATGAAACAAAAACATTATACAAAACATATGAAATTTTGATGTTTTATTCTATACTAATGAATGTTCGGCTGGTTAATCATCTACTTTCGCCTTTATTCAAAACCAATGTTAATTTAAAAAAAAAGATATAATTTTCTAATTATTTTTATGATACACAACACAATAATGACTGGGTCTTCATTTCAACCTAGACCGTACTGTGGTATCATTGAAATTCGCCCGGGTTTAATTTCGTGAATTTCGCGCTATGGCTGTAGTGCGAAATTTAAAGCAAGCAAAATTAAATCTTGTAATAGTGTGTCTTAATTGATTCAGATTATAAATACGCGAATTCATGCGCAAGCAAATATGCTATTTATGTGATTTGCGCAAAAATTCGTATCCGAAATGAAATGATTCCACGGTATGTATGTTGATTAAAGTACTGAGGATGATATAAATTATTTAATATTAGGTAAAACTTGGACGATAAGAAGATTGACTTCAATTGAAAGGTCAAGCTTAAAAAACTGCATTTAGTTGTCATTGAATGAATTTATTTTGAATATGGATAGTATATGACTGAAAACAAATCGCCAATTATTCGTGGTTATATGCAAATTGTATCACGTGACTGTCTACTTATCCAAAATCCGTACATGTATACCAAACTGTTTTGTTAGAAAATCTAAAATAGGAATACGTCTGCTTACGTTCTACGACAATTCACCAGGGACTGGTCGCCATTTCAGCCAATCATCTAAATCTCAGTTTAACTAACTTGAACCCTGCTTTGAAACCTTTAAGCAAATAATTCATAAAGTTGTTAAGAAAAAAATCAACGATGCAGAAATGGTATTAGTTGTTTAGCCTACGTTGTTTTATTAAGTGCGATGCTATATTTTTACGTACAACGCATATTTCACAAACTTCCAACAGTACAGCTGGCGGTTTCTAGACACTAGTTGAGTACCAACAGCGCATATTGAAATCAGAATATAGTTTTCGATCCGGTGACAGTTTTAAAGAAAAGGCGATACATAGGGATCGCTTTGTCCGTCAGATTGTCTATCATGTCAAGTTTTTTTTTATGCACCCTTATTTACTTGCATTTTTATTCCGACATAGTACACCAGAGGGCGACACAAGTGTTCAACTGAACACTAATATACATGTATTTGTAATTGTGATTATATAAAGTAATATAAGGCGGGAATCCACTGAGTATTAATGGATCATTTTCCGAAAACAGTAAATTATCCCAAAGGTCACATAATTCTCTTAACATGAAATTCTGATAGAAAGTGCTTTAAATGACCTTAAGAATGCATTTTGTTGTCAGTATCATTGTAATCATGTGATAATTTAAATTGTTGTTTGTGTTGTTTCGTTTTTGTGTTTGGATGTAAAAAGAATTTAAAATGAAATGCCTCTAACTGGGTGCGAGCCCGCACCGTAACGGGGACAGCGCGCAGCCCCTAATTCGGAGGACGTAACCAACTGAGCTATGCGGGATTTCAAACAGAGCGTTAGATATATATTTTTTATCTATGGTTGAGATATTTGCTAATAAATGCAAAGCGAATCAACTCGTATTGACAATCGTATTATAAGCGGAGCAGTTAACCCCATTTCAATATAGTGGTGAAATATTAACCTTACCATTTTGCATTCATTATTCGGTGGTTGGTTGTGATATTTTAAACTTTATCACCAAAGCGTGAAAGTCGTCATTAGCTCAACGGGAAATCCATTACTCATGCAGTATATAGGTGTCTTCTTTCCGCTAGGCAGGTATGAAAGCGGAATGGCTCAGTGGTAAAGTGCAGCATTCAAACGCTAAATGTATGTGATTCGAGACCTGCTAGTGCCATTTTTGTTTTATAGTTTTTTACTGATATAATTTGTGACATGGAAATACCAATATTACAATAAAAAGTCCAAAAAAATAAATCAATAAAGCCACAAAAAAAACACATAATATTTAAAAAAAAATACACAAATAAACAATAAACATCTACAATATAAAACGCCACGAAAAATATTATAGGTCCAAGTACGACTCGAACCCGCGCCAAGCGGCAAAAAAAATGTCGTTTGCTATTTTCTGCCATCTTACCAACTGCGCTATAGACGCATGTGGAAGTGAATGCAGTTTTAAAGATATACATACAAATGCAAAAGACCAGTCAAAAATAGCAAGGATATCCCCGTCTCAAAATAGCACGTTCAACCACTGTGTAATGTATGCAAAATGGGCAGGTTAATATTTCACCATAACAGTTTAAAATCGCCTGAGGTTACATATGCCAAACATAAGCGAATTAACTCGTGTTGACAATCGTATAATAAGCGGAGCAGTTAACTCCCCTTCAAAAACAGTTTTTTTTTTAAATCGCCTTATGTTACGTTTTCCAAACATAGGCGAATTATCTCTTATTTTAGATAAATAATTAAAGGATTTCATGAACACATATGAGTAATCTAACTCGAAAGTCTGCTAGTGAGTATGATTGCTTCAACTGCCTTCACTTTAATATTAGGTTTTAAGAAAACTTTCAGGAAAATAATTAAGGTTCTCGAAAAAATATAATGGATCATTTCCCGAAAACAGTAAATTATCCCAAAGGTCACATAATACTCTTAACATGAAATTCTGCTAGACAGTGCTTTGAAAGACCTTAAGAATGCATATTGTTGTCAGTATCAATGTAATTATGTGATCATTTGAATTATTGTTTGTGTTGCTTCGTTTTTGTGTTTGGGTGTAAAACGAATTTAAAACGAAATGCCTCTAACTGGGTGCGAAAACGCACCGTGATGGGGACAGCGCGCAGCCCTGAATTCCGACGACGCATCCAACTGAGCTATTCGGGATTTCAAAGAGACCGTTAGATATATTTTTTATCTATAGTTGAGATATTTGATAAAAAATACAAAGCGAATTAACTCGTATTCACAATCGTATTATACGCGGAGCAGTAACCCCCCTTTCAATAACAGTTTTGAAATCGCCTGACGTTACCTATGCCAAACATAAGCGAATTAACTCGTATTGACAATCGTATAATAAGCGGAGGAGTTAACTCCCCTTCAAAAACAGTTTTAAGATCGCCTTATGTTACTTTTGCCAAACATAAGCGTATTATCTCTTATTTTTGATAAATAATTTAAGGATTTCATGATCACATATGAGTATTCTAACTCGAAAGTGTGCCAGTTAGTATGATTGCTTCAACTGCCTTAACTTAAATATCAGGTTTCAAGAAAACTTTCAGGAAAATAGTTAAGCTTCTCGAAAAAATAATGGATCATTTCCCGAAAACAGTAAATTATCCCAAAGGTCACATAATTTTCTTAACATGAAATTCTGTTAGAAAGTGCTTTAAAAGTCCTTAAGAATGCATATTGATGTCAGTATCATTGTAATCATGTGATCATTTAAATTGCTGTTTGTGTTGTTTTTATGTGTGTTTGGGTGTAAAACGAATTTAAAATAGATGCCTCTAGCTGGGTGCGAACCAGCACCGTGAACGGGACAGCGCACAGCGCTGGATTCGACGACGTAACCAACTGAGCTATGCGGGATTTCAGAGATGTACGATATCTTTTTTATCTTTATTTGAGATATTTGATACTAAATACAAAGCGAATTAACTCGTATTGACAATCGTATTATAAGCGGAGCAGTAACCCCCCTTTCAATAACAGTTTTAAAATCGCCTGACTATACCTATGCCAAACATAAGCGAATTAACTCGTATTGACAATCGTATTATAAGCGGAGGAGTTAACTCCCCTTCAAAAACAGTTTTAAGATCGCCTTATGTTACTTTTGCCACACATAAGCAAATTATCTCTAATTTTAAATAAATAATTAAAGGATTTCATGAACACATATGAGTATTCTAACTCGAAAGTGTGTTAGTTAGTATGATTGCTTCAACTCCCTTACCTTAAATATCAGGTTTGAAGAAAACTTTCAGGAAAATAGTTAAGGTTCTCGAAAAATAATGGATCTTTTCCCGAAAACAGTAAATTATCCCAAAGGTCACATAATTCTCTTAACATGAAAGTCTGCTAGAAAGTGCTTTAAAAGACCTTAAAAATGCATTTTGTTGTCAGTATCGTTATACTCATTTGATCATTTAAATTGTTTTTTGTGTTGCTTCGTTTTTTGTTTGGGTGTAAAGCGAATTTAAAGGAATACGTTTGGCTGGATTTCACCAGTACTATGTTATTAAGCGTTACTTATGCATCATTTTGACGTATAGAACTTTATTTTATGTTAAATATTGACAAAGTTATCTCCTGTCAAAGATCCGTTATTTGCAAAATCGGCGGGCATCTATGACCGTCGCCATGTTTGTTTCCTTTTCGATGCGCGCACCTGCCGATGACGTCATTTACACACTTCCGGTTCGTATCGTTTCCATTTAATGTCCAATTCTTATCATTCTCAACCATGGAATATTCATTCATTTAACAAATATATAATAGTGTATGATTTTGAGCCTGAAAATTCTGAAACTGAATTAGCCAAGATTGAAAGAAACTGCTTGTTATGCCACCATTAATTACAAAAGAATGCCGAGAATTGTCGCACATTTTAACCGTTTTTCTTGTTTAAGAGTAGTGAGGCCAATATATAGGTGTAAAATATTTTTCCTTATTGACTTGGCAGATTTTTCGGCCAAAATGCGTTTACTTCGTTTATACACGATGTCCTTAAATTGGAGGTAAACGTTTGAATTCAGCGATCTAGAGTCATTGTTGTATGCGGCATCTGAAGCGATCACATTAACCACTTTTTCATTTTGTATTAACAAGTACCATTGACTTTAAAAAAAAAATGTAATACATAGATCCCTGAAAATACATCTTTCTTGAATTTATTATTCAACAGTCGAATAATTCTTGTTTTCACTAAATTCACATAGTTATGTTTTTCTCCTGGTGCAAAAAGAATAATTATACAATAATTATATTCGTATCGTTTTCGTAATAGTTACCCGACTTCAGGTGGTCCGCGCAATCAAAAGACACCAACATGCATACTAATGGGGAGGCGGAGTTTACCCAGAAAAAAAGTAGAGAAATTGAACGTCATTGGCTGATTTGCTTTACCGTAACGTTTTTGATCTGTAAATTCATTTGCGACCTGAAGACACAATAACTTTATGACACGACGAATTTGAATAAACGGATGTCGGCGAATTTAGAGCTTGTCAGATATTTGTCTGGGGTTGTAAACGGTTGGTGTTTCCCACAACAGTGCACATGGCTCGGGGGACATTGAGCTGTTTATTGAGTATGAAGCCATCCCGACAAAGATTAAAGGCATACCGGCAGATCAAACGTCCCATATAAGTTTGTCAAGAAATTAAGGCATACCGGTGTCACAATGTCCTGGGGAAGGCCCTGAATTGAATTAATGTATTTTTGAAAATTTATGGGAAATTTGAAAGTCACCGAACCCTGACAAATATGAAAATGTTTCAGGCCCGGTTTGATTAAGCTTGTTCATGGTTATTAATTGAAATGCATATTAATCTACACGCCGCTAAGCCTGGGGTTGAGTGCAACTCAATACTTCAAAACGAACATTTACTGTAAATTGTATATTTCTTTCTTAAATCTAATTATAAAATTTAATGTTGCACATTGAGTGGTACAAGTTTTAACACGTCCGTGTTATTGTTAATTGCCTCTAACTGATACGTTAATCTCACTAGCCAGCTTGCTCCGAAGAAGATCGGGTGACATATTAAAATGGTGTGAAAAAAAATTAATTGACATATTTAATTTGAGGAGACGTGAGGGGACAATAGTAAACTCAATGTTAATTTATACTAAAAGGAAAATTTCAAAGCGATCGTAGCGTATCACATTCTCATTTTACATATTGTCTTCTGAATCCTAGTGAGCAAAATGTAAGATAAGAAGGTAAAAACACTCAATACACTAAAACTATAATGTGATTTTTTCCTATTTGTGCTCCTTTTGCAATATTTTCCCGCATATAGCAATGTTTTCATATAAATAAATTTGCCTGCATTCATCTCTGCGTATATTCTTTATGAAACGGAAGTGTGTAAATGACGTCACACCTCGTTGTTTTATCTCTCGCGAGACAACGAGATGTCAATAATGGCCGCCCTCATGCTACGCTCAAAGAAACGATTATCAGTGTTATTAAAAGAAAGTTTTACAATTATCGTATTTGTCGTCATCAATTGATTACGAAAATTGTATTATTCAAAATACATCTTATCATTTAAACAAAGGTTATAATCAGCCGAACGTATTCCTTTAAGTAAAGGGTAAAATGAAACTTCCACGGATGAACCCGTGTTTCTCAACCCAAGGACTGGTACACATTTTTGGAACATTTTTTTTCGGAGAGTCTGTTATGTTCACCTGGTGTTCTTAGATAATGGAATTTCATAGTTTACTTTCTAAAATATTCTCACGGTACATGTTTACGGGTCATTGAATGAAAAAACAACTTTCAGTTGCGCTGGGCCTGACCGTTAAATTTTCATACAAGCCTCTAAATAAACTATAACCTATACATACAGTTAGTTATAACTGTTCAGAAGCCAATTCTAAAAGTGTGATTTTTTTCAAATTTGAACATTATTTATGCTATCCCCATTTTTTCGTATGCACAAGCTGTAAAAACCAATGTATCAATATTGTATATGTCTATTTTGAAACTCACTGTTAAGTTTATATGTTACTCTCAGTAACTTTCAGATAGATTTAGTTCACTTTCTCGAAGTGTTACGGACATTCAATACTCTAGTTAGATAACTTTTTACTGAATTTTATAGAATGCAAATTATCCCACTTTTATCTTAGAATTTTTTAAAGGTTTTGATTGTAACCCCAGCTTAAAATTCACTATTCAGCTATTAGATTTATTTCATTGGTATTAGAGGACATTGAATACTTAAGCAGGATTTAACTCTTAAAATGATAAGTTTTGAGGTGGACAAGTCACATAAGGATCATTTAGATACCAACGAAGCCTGGGACAAGTTCAGTACCCGAGACTGAGAATACTGCACCGAAATCTAAGCTCAACGAACTAAAAGCAAGATCAGTGAGAGAAAAATGATCTCATATTTTATGGAATAGACGAGCCAGAAGAGACAGAAGAAGAAGACTGCGAGGAGTTGGTTAAAGCGTTCATCAAAGAAATACTGAACATAAATAGTGACGCTATCACGCTTGACAGAGTACACCGAGTAGGTACGAAACACGCAAAAAATACGGCCGATCGTCGCACAGTTCCATTACCACAAACAACATGAAAAAGTTCGTCAGACGGCCTTCAATTTATAAGGGAAAAACTTAAAGTTGGCGTAGGCAAACAAAGGCCTAAGGAAATCAGGGACGCAAGAAAGATATTTTGGGCAATCATGAAACAAAAAGAACGCCAGGGAAAGGACGTACAATTAAGGGGAGATAAGCTATACGTGGACGGAGCCTTACACGACCCGAGCAAAGAGCAACACAGCGGAGCGGGGAACCATGGTGACGCGACCAATTGAGAATGTCATAAAGAGAACCTACGTTTTAACATGGAATGTTAACGGTCTGTCACGTATATTAGCCGACCCTGACTTTTTTAACGTTGTTTGCAAATATGACGTTATATGTTTAACTGAAATATGGATTCATAAAAATACTCAATTTAACCTAAATATAGAAAACTACCCAATGTGAACATTTATTTGGCAATACGTCTTTTAATCAGAAAAAAAGGAAGATATGGTGGAGGAATATCGATATACTATAAAAATGATAGTGTCTCTAGCTGGGAGCGAACCCGCACCGTCACGGCGACAGCGCCTAGCCATGCAATTCCTGCGACGTAACCAACTGAGCTAACCGGGACAACGCCAAAAAACGTTGATCGGATAGCCCTGATATACGTAACAATCACTGCATGACATCGGTAACGGGTTAATTTACTGATAACAGTACTGACTAAATGTACGGGGAGACTTTTTACGGCCGCCACACTGCACAAATAGCGCTACTGTGAATTTTCAAATGATAGTGTCTCTAGCTGGGAGCGAACCCGCACCGTCACGGCGACAGCGCCTAGCCATGCAATTCCTGCGACGTAACCAACTGAGCTAACCGGGACAACGCCAAAAAAACGTTGATCGGATAGCCCTGATATACGTAACAATCACTGCATGACATCGGTAACGGGTTAATTTACTGATAACAGTACTGACTAAATGTACGGGGAGACTTTTTACGGCCGCCACACTGCACAAATAGCGCTACTGTGAATTTTCAAATGATAGTGTCTCTAGCTGGGAGCGAACCCGCACCGTCACGGCGACAGCGCCTAGCCATGCAATTCCTGCGACGTAACCAACTGAGCTAACCGGGACAACGCCAAAAAACGAAACTAAATGATAAAATTGAGGTAACTGAAAAACGGCAATGTGGTATTATCTGGGCACAGTTTTGTAAAGATTTATTCTATTTTCAAGAAGATGTCTATTTTTGTTTTGTTTATTTACCGCCACATAATTCTACTGTGCTTAACCAATTTGATATCGATTTTTATGAAGAAATTGAAATAGGCATCGAAAAATATAAAGGATCTGGTAAAATTTTGATATCCGGAGATTCAAATAGTAGAACCTCAAATTGAAAAGACTTTATTGAATACGGTAGGGTTTTAAATGACGAATTATTGTTATATCAACACGATATTCCAACCATAGTAAACCAAGATAAATTGTTATATTTACAAGGTAAAAAAGCTATCTTTATGTACAGTTACCAATTTAATAAAATGCAAACGGAAGACTTTCGACAGACGGCGAACATACCTTTGATAACAGTAAGGGCTCAAGCACGGTAGATTATTTGTTACTATCTTACGACGACTTTGTTTTTGTTTCATACTTCAAGGTCGAAGAACCGAGCGAATTTTCAGATCACTCCGCATTAACCATTCATATGATATTGAAAGAAAGCCAACGCCTACAAAACCACGTGTTGCCAAAAGTAGTTCCGAGCAACAAATTAAATGGGATGACTCGCGCATAAATTCGCTTAGGGCGGGGTTATTAAACAAACGCATTGAGCTGGACACCTTGGCAAATACGGTAAGCTATAAAACATAGATAATACGGTGACATTATTTGCTAACCTCATCAATGAAAACGGGATGAAAGTTTTTGGTAGTGCAAAAAAATTATAATGCAATAAAACATATAGTCGCAATAACAAGCAACTAAATAAAAAGGCAAAATGGTTTGACCAAAGTTGTTAATAATGCGAGAAAGGAATTTAAAAAGAAAAGAAATTTGTTTATGAAAAAATAAACAGACGAGAATAGAAAACAGTTTATAGATGTGAAAAATAAATACAACCGAATAAAAAACCCTTAAGAAAACAAATGAGGAAAAAAAATAATTTGACAAATTTAGCAAAGAAAAAGCCGAAACTGTTTTGGAAAAAATGTTTAAAAAAAACAATACAAAACAAAAAGTGAAAATTCAGAAATATTAACAACATCGCAAATGTATAATCACTTTAAAGATTTATTACAAGGGGACGGAATTGTATATCCAAATTTCGATGTACCGCAAAATAATATTGATGCGCTCGGCAAAGTTATCACAAATGAAGACTTAAAAAAGCAGTCTAGTCACAGAATAATACGAAAAGCTTCGGCCCGAATTGATAAGTAGCGGAAATTTTTAAGCACACATACGATATTATAAGCCGTTTTCTATTCAAATTATACAATATTGTTTTTGAAAGCGGCGAATATCCGTCAGCGTGGGGCATCTTTTTACCGATTTTCAAGGGTGGAAACACAAACGATACAAAAAAGTTACAATATCAAAATATGCGAAAATACACCGTCATAATCATATTCTAAAAAATATATTTCTAAGAATATAATGAAATTATAAACTTAGAAATATAATTGTTTGGAATACGATTTTGACGTTGTATTTTCGCATATTTTGATAGAATGGAATAATATTAGTGACTTGACACCATTTTTACAAAAAAAGGACGTATTAGTAAGGGTTGGCAGGGGGTGGGGCGGCTGGTCAAGCGCCAGTGTTATAGATATACAACCGATTAGGCAAAGGCTTTTAGATATTTTTAAACAGCAATGGTACGTCCGAATAAATAATTAATAAAGATTAGAATCGCATTGCACGTTAAAGCATAACTTTACATTCGAAAAATACCTTGATTCTATAAAAGAAAATAAATACCGATTGGCTTCAACAAATTTAGATTATCGGCACATGATCTGGAAATTGGTAAAGAAAGACATAATAATATACCAAGAGCAGACAGAAAATGTAAAAATTGCAACATGAAACAAATAGAAAGCGAGTACCATTTTTTTAGTCTGCCCTAAATACAGAAAATTACTATAAAACTATGTTAAGCCTTATTTTAACAATTGACCAAATATTAATAAATTCGAACAACTAATGACAGGGAATTTGAAAACTACATACAATATTGCGATTTTTTTCAGCTGTAAAAGAAAGACAATAATATTTTGAAAATGTTATTGTTAACGTTTAGTGTAACTATGCCTCTCAGATAAATGTCTACCATTTAGCATTTATGTGTTTGCTATAAGCACTTTGTGTTTAATGCAATAAATCTGATTGTTGTTGTTGTTGTATATTGTTCTACCTTCGATGGCTCGAACTACCCATAGCTCGAACAGTCGAACACCAGGCAAGGTCCCAACAATTAGTTTTCAATGTTTCCGACACCCCTTGGCTCGAACAGACTGTTATCGGTAATCATAGATGCGAACAGAGGTGCGAAAATGTCTCGCTTATTAGGACGATGCGCTTTATAATTCAGTTGTGTAAATAAAGCGGATGAAAATATTTTTATTTTTGTGTTAATTTATACCAAACTTATCATAATCATAAACTAACTGATATTATTTTTGTTGTTTTTTTTTTAGAAAATTGTAATTGATTTGTCGAATTTATAGCACATTTTGAATATAAGCTTACGAATTCTCTACATTGCGGTCTCAACTTCAAAATGAGGTCAGCAGATGATCAACTAGCCGAGCTATTTAGTGTAGGACCCGGTAACGTGGAATAGCTTGGTCGGCAATAAGGTGAATAGCGAACGCCGAGCAACGAAGTGAACGACCAGGCAACGGGGGATAACTAAATCGACAGTAGGGAAGAAAGGCACTAAACGAAAATTGGACAGCAAATCTCTAGAATTCAATCCAATGTTAACAATAACAACACAGAGGTTGAAAAGTAGCATAGAAATTGATTTTTAATGAGATGATACAAGAAATTCATTAAAACAAGAAATATTGTAAAAGACTATGCGATAGCTTAGTTAGTGAATAGAAACCCATCCGCACATACCAAGCACGGATCGCTCGAAACTACCGATGGCTCGAACAAATCTGTCGGTCCCGTGGAGTTGTAGCCATCGAAGTTGTACTATTAGTGTTTGAAAAATAATATTGGTGTACATATAGTAGTATACTTAGTTAGTCCCGCTAAGTATTAAAACCACCAACGACCATTTTGCCTTGTCTTTCTACCTTTGTGGTCCTTTTAACTTATGGACCATTTTCACTCATAAATTTAGAATTTGGGACTTCAAAATTGTTAAACATTTAATAATTTGTAAGTAACTAGTGTTTTCTTAAAAGGGAGGCTTACTGTTTCATGTAATAATAGTAATAATGTATTGTTCATTTAACATGTTTATTATGTTGTGGTGATGTACTAGGATCTTCATGACTGTTATGCTCTTATCTTCTTGACTGCAGAAAAATATATCGATTTGATTGGAGGAAAATAAATGCATTTATTTATTCAATATTTGTCCTCCGTGATTGGAGGAAAATTTATTTATTTATTTATTTATTTATTTTTATTTTTTTATTTTTTATTTATTTATTTATTTACTTATTTATTTATTTATTTTCTTTTTTCTTTTCTTTCTTTATTTCTTTCAAATAGAATGCATAAGGGAATGTCTCACAGATTCTTGGGTGGTGTGAAAATGATACGTCAAATTACAAAAGCTGATATATGACTAATATTCCTTACATGATCAACGATAGATGGTATAACCTATTCTCTGAAATATTAGTAAATAAATGCTGTTCTTTTTATTCTTCAAAGGCATTGCGTTGCTCAATGCTTAAAAACCCACTTATTTGATGAAACGAGAGGGTCAAAGGGGAAACACGAAAGAATTAGCAAGTTCAATGAAAAAAACCGGAAATGTTCAGCCCGTACGCTTCCATTATAAAGTTGATGAAACCAAGATTTTGCCGTCAGTGCTATTGGGAATTGCAGGAGAAACACTGAAAGATTCTATAGGTTAAAAATGGTTTAAAAAACGCATCAACAACTCTCCAACAATCTTGGGTTTCAGTTTCAATCTGAATTCTTATTTAATCATAAAAATTAGACGACAGTCCAGTGCCCAAGGTTATAAAACTGAGCATGGAAACCAGTCTCAAATCTCAAGCATCTGATCGGCTGCTTGAGATTTGAGACTGGTTTCCAAGCTCAGCTTTATAACCTTGGAGCCTGGTAAAGTTATTTACGTTAACAGCGTTTTACAAAAAACAGACAAATGAACATGATTTACGTTGATAGTGTCCTACAAAAGTGAGACTAGTGAACAAAATTTACATCGAGAGTGTCCTACAAAAGTGACACGATTTACGTTGACAGTGTTTTACAAAAGTGAGACTAGTGAAAATGATTTACATTGATAGTGTCCTACAAAAGTGAGACAAGTGAACATAATTTACAACGATAGTGTCCTACAAAAGTGAGACTAGTGAACATGATTTATGTTGATAGTGTCATACAAAAGTGAGACTAGTGAGCATAATCTACATTGATAGCGTCCTACAAAAGTGAGACTAGTGAAAATAATCTACATTGATAGCGTCCTACAAAAATGAGACTAGTGAAAATAATCTACATTGATAGTGTCCTACAAAAGTGAGACTAGTGAACATAATCTACATTGATAGTGTCCTACAAAAGTGTGACTAGTGAACATAATCTACATTGATAGTGTCCTACAAAAGTGTGACAAGTGGAAATAAATTTTATTGATAGTGTCCCACAAAAGTGAGACTAGCGAACACAATTTATGTTGATAATGTCCTACAAAAGTAAGACTAGTAAACACAAGTTTCATCGATAGTGTCCTACAAAAGAGTGACAAGTGAACATAATCTACATTGATAGTGTCATACAAAAGTGAGACTAGTGAGCATAATCTACATTGATAACGTCCTACAAAAGTGAGACTAGTGAACATAATCTACATTGATAGTGTCCTACAAAAGAAAGACTAGTAAACATATTTACATTGATAGTGTCCTACAAAAGTGTGACTAGTGAACATAATCTACATTGATAGTGTCCTACAAAAGTGAGACTAGTGAGCATAATTTATGTTGATAATGTCCTACAAAAGTAAGACTAGTAAACACAAGTTTCATCGATAGTGTCCTACAAAAGAGTGACAAGTGAACATAATTTATATTGATAGTGTTTTACAAAAGTGAGACTCAGTGAACACAATCAGTGTTAATACACATTTTACTTTTTGCCCAAAAATATATTTAGAAATTTAATATTGAAACTGCAATAAAATGTTTAAACAAAACAGTACATGTTTTCTTTCACAACGCATCTTAGCTGTAGCTGTTAATGTTTGGAAGCAAAATGCTAACACACATTTGGGGCGCGTCACGGGAAACGGTACATTCGGACAGTTGACGTCAATCCTTGAAATGACGTCATAACGTTGAGCAGACGACATTGATTATTATATATATGCATTCCGCGTTAAAAATATCATTTTATTGTAAAAATGTGTAAGAAGAGCACTTGTTAGTTATGAGAGATATAAAGATAGTTGTTACTTCTTTCTAAATGTAGTAACAACTAAAATGTCACAAAATAGGACCGAAAGTACCTTTCCCCATGGCGTGACCCATTTTTAAAAAAGTCACTAGTCAAAGGCCTTACTGCAAATTCCCAATAAATGAGCGCAACATCATTATCGTAATGTGATTTATACTCAAAACACCGCTGTCTAATCAATAACTTGATCTTCGGTGGTATCCCCGAGGATAAAGATAAAAACTGCGGCTAGAAACTTGCCGCCTTTTTGCAAGACCATCTAAGGATCGATCCTTGCCCGCCCGCCCCAAGAGTCCAGGTACGTCCAAAACTGATTCGAATAGAGCCATAATTGCTTACTTCCTGGATTATCGGGACACAGAGTACATCCTGTCCAACCCCAAGAAGCTTTAAGGCACGGACTTGCATATTAACCGTGATTATCCCAAAGAAATTGTGGATGCTATAGGTTGACCAAGGTAAATTGGAGATGTTTACAATTATTAGTAGAATGTAAACACCGGTTAAGGCAAATTTACGCGTAAAAGTACTATTTTTCTATTTAGATCAGATCGCCTCGATAGCGCAGTGGTTTACGCGTCCACCTGGCATTTGCTTAACTTTTTTCGACACGGGTTCGATTCACACTGACACACTGCTTTTAGAGATAACTTTAGATTGATATATTTTAAGTTTCATTGCAGTTATTCCAAAGTAATGTATTTTGATTCAATTTATTTGATCGCGGAAATAATAATTGTGCAAAACGTATTTTAAAAATGTAGAAAAACAAACGCAACATGTTTCGAACCTACAACCTATAACAGCGCCGCTATCATTGCATTTCAAATTAATTTTATTGACTGCGCCTTAGACCACTCGGCTAATGGGACAAGTGTTGGGAGCGTAACGCTTTGTATTAAACAACGTTTAAATATTAGTCAATTGTTTACATGTAACGCCAATGTAAACAAGCCAATGTAAACATTGCCAAATTATTGTCCAACAATATTGACCTGGCACTTCATTAAGTTTCGTAATCGTCATTGAATAAACACGGGTATCAGCGAAAACACCGATATATAATTCAATTTACATCTCGTTGATGTGTGGAGTATTGGAATAGATGCCGGATTACCGATCGTAACATTTACGAAAATTAACGAATATGTGGTCAAATGCAAGAGTGCCAGGTCAATATTGTTGGACAATACCTTTGTCCAGTAATAGGAGAATTTTGTGGCCACAATATATACTCCTCCGAGATGCGAACAGTAAGAGTAGCGTAAGCATTATGTTTCCAGCAAAGTTGGTAATGGACGGTCGTGTTATAACAGACATGTTCCCCCACTGGGACCTGTGTCCAAGATCATAAAACTAAATCTGGAGATCAGTCTCAAATCTCAAGCATCTGATTGGCTGAAATGGCGACCAGTCGCCATTTCAGCCAATCAGATCCTTGAAATTTGAGACTGATCTCAAAACTTAGTTTTATGAGATTGGGCCCTTACAATGCAAATTGACCGTATTACTTTCAATAAACCGGTGTTTACAAACACTCAGTCTAAACAGACGTTCCTCAACAGATTCTCGTGATCCTCGTGCAAATAGTAGCTCAAATCCATCACAACAATCTGTAAACATTGGCGTCACTCAGGCCCTTAGCCGAAGTAGAACACTACCTGTCGGTGAAATGGGTGCGCACAGAAGGCAATCGTCCGCGCCTACTACTTCCAGAAAGACTCGTTCACGCGCACCCAGTAGACCTCTGAATAGTGCACACCCACAGCCTCACACGCCCTAACCCTTGACTTCGTCACAGCATACGCTTGTTCGTCCTTGGAGGTCATATCCCCGCAATAGCTCCACTGAACGCTTGAACATGTCACACTAGGATTCCCGGGGACAAGATCCTGCTTCTGACCTGAAAGACAATTGTATAAAGTTGTTTAAACGTTTGTGGACTCAAATAACGGTTGGAAAAAGTATTGAAGGGCAATGCTAGTATTTAACTTAACATCCATCTAATTTTTTGTTGTTGTTATAACTTCAGAAACCCGACAAATGGTACAGTAACCATGGCACCAAAGTAACAAGTTGTGAGAATTATGGGAGAATCCGTGTCTGGTATGACACGACTGTCAGTACGAGGACTGCGACCTGATAATGCATACCACTCAAAGTAACAAGTTGTGAGAATTATGGGAGAATCCGTGTCTGGTATGACACGACTGTCAGGACGAGGACTGCGACCTGATAATGCATACCACTCAAAGTAACAAGTTGTGAGAATTATGGGAGAATCCGTGTCTGGTATGACACGACTGTCAGTACGAGGACTGCGACCTGATAATGCATACCACTCTGTGAGTGCCACAGGCCATAGGGTGATACATGCTTTCATAGTGGACAAGAAAACACAGGCTGAGCAGAGAATGTTCACAAATGTTCACAATGTTTGTACAGATCAATACATCTCCATATCAATCCTGAAATCATAAGATTGTTTTAATTGTTTTGAGCCCTCAAGTAGGAAACCCTTCTGTTATTACATACTGTTCTTTGTTTATCAGAATTTTGCCACAAGTTTTTGTTGCAAGCATTGAAAATTGTAATAAACAGCTCATATGATTTATGATTACTTAAAAAAACAAAACAAGTTATTTTGACATTTTTGCCACAAGTTGTTGCCGCAACTTGTGGTAAAACTGTGTTAACTGCCTTGCTTTATTAGTTCTTTCAAACAACAGCCGGAGCTTGGAGCATAAATTCAAAAGTATATATTTTGGTTTAGGTTCTTTTCCAAAAATTGTAATAAACAGTTCACATGATTTATGAGTACTTTCAAAAACAAAACAAGTTATTTTGACATTTTTAGCTCGACTATTCAGTTTTATAGTTATGGTACATTAAGGAATTATTTCTGTTATTTGAAATGAATTTCTCCCTTACCATTCACTTGTTAATATTTTTCCTGATTGAACATGAATGTATGGCCATAGTTGTTATTGTTTTAATCTTTAAATCTTTAAATTGCATTTGTTTCAAATGATTCGAATAGTCGAGCATGCTGTCTCCTCTGACAGCTCTTGTTGCCACAAGTTGTTGCCGCAACTTGTGGTAAAACTGTGTTAACTGCCTTGCTTTATTAGTTCTTTCAAACAACAGCCGGAGCTTGGAGCATAAATTCATTAAGTATATATATTTCGGTTTAGGTTCTTTGCCAAAAGTTGTTGCCGCAACTTGAGGCAAGGGCTCAAATCTTAAAGTTTTATGATCTTGTCCCCTGTTGTTACTACATTGCAGTATAGAAAAAGTTAGGACAGTCTTTCATGCAGCCCTCAAACTATTTCAAGGCTTGTAACAATGGTGTTCAATGCAAAACTGAAGTATGAAGGTTTCAGGAGTTGATATGGATGTATGATTGTTGTATTTTAATATTCAATATATTGTATGGGTATTTATGTCTGCTGGTTTAAGTAATCATAAGGTACCAGAGCTCCAGATAATGTTAAGGGTATTTAAGGGTATCTAAAACTAAACAGTTATATACAGTTCCAGTAGAAGTGTTTGTTGCACAGGGATGAAGTTCAAATGCGGAAGGATATATCACAAGGGGTGATGCCCGGAGTGATAAATATCTATGCATCTGAACAACGTCCCGTGATAAATCCTGGGATATTTCACCAGAAGCTATTTAGTATTTCAATTCTGACTCAAATAGGCTTTATGGAGCTTTGAAAAGAACAGTGCTATTGAGCTGTGTACGTTCATCAAGCAGTTTGTGAAGTCATAAATGATGTGTGACATTTGAAAAGGGAAAGCAAGGATGTTTTGCGGATTTAATCACCATTGCTTACATACATTGCTCGTAGGGAAGCTCGGCGGTCGTGTTAAAATGTGTGTCATATTTCAGCTCTATAACATACATGCACCACCAAACAAAAAAAATTGAAAATGTATTTCAGGATTGGTTTGAGACTGCTTTTTTGGAAGTAAATGAAATAAATATTATTGCCTATTCTGCCAAGTCCCAGGAGTAACTCGGTATCTACAAAAGTAACCAGTACCAAATTTGGTTCATCCCAAATGATGGAGTGCATTATGGCATTTGGTGTTTGTGTCAATCAGCCATATATGTTACTTGTCATGCTGGTTTGGACAACTAAGTGTGATTGATTAGCTACAAGCTTCTAACACTTGGCACAAAACTGTTAATACAGCTGACTTCATGCATGATGTAGTAGCATGTCAATAGAAAATCTTCAGTGCAGAATTTTTTAATCAAAACCTTTTCATGATCAATAGTGTATTGTCTCCTGATAAAAGGATGGGTCTGCCTCAAATGAGAAAATAGGGAGGAACTAAACACAATAAAATTTATGGCAAGGGATCTGATGATAATTTATTCTGTACATTACCAAGAACAAAAAACACAAAAAATTAAAAAGTAAGGAATATATCCTTGGGGTTATTTAACAATATCAAAAGCTATACTCGCTAGGATATTAAAACTGTCTGCATAAAGCATGCCAAGTGTTCAAAATGCCTTTTTAGTACTATTCCAAAGTTAAAAGATCATCCATTCAGTGACAGATAATAGAAATTTGAATCTTTCCTCGAGCAAGGAAAATACCCGATTTGGTTTTTGCAGCATTCCTTTGATTAGAAATCATCTGATCATGCACAATGCATAAAGTACACCACATGTTAGCATCTGCCACGTATATTGGTTCAAGTAAACATAACTGCATTTACTTGGGTAAGCTTGTGATTGTTGGCCACTTGCAAGTTGAATTTTTGCTTAGTTAATTCCAAAGGTGATGAAGTAATGAGCTGGACACCAAGCACACTGGGTAAGCTTTTGATTGTTGGCCACTTGTGGTTCGACCTTTTGTTTAGTTATTTCCCTGTGTGATGAATTAATGAACTGGAGACCAAGCACACTGTGTAAGTTTGTGATTGTTAATTCCATGCCTGATGAATTAATGAGCTGGACACCAAGCACACTGGGTAAGCTTGTGATTGTTGGCCACTTGCAGGTTGACTTTTTGCTTAGTTTATTCCATGTGTGATGAATTAATGAGCTGGACATCAAGAACACTGGGTGAGCTTGTGATTAATGGCAACTTGCGGGTTGACTTTTTGCTTAGTTTATTCCGTGTGTGATGAATTAATGAGCTGGACACCAAGAACACTGGGTGAGCTTGTGATTTTAGGCCACTTGCAGGTTGACTTTTCGCCTTTTTAATTCTATGTGTGATGAATTAATGAGCTTGACACCAAGAACACTGGGTGAGCTTGTGATTGTTGGCCACTTGCGGGTTGACATTTTGCTTAGTTTATTCCATGTGTGATGAATTAATGAGCTGAACATCAAGAACACTGGGTGAGCTTGTGATTGTTGGCAACTTGCGGGTTGACTTTTTGCTTAGTTTATTCCGTGTGTGATGAATTAATGAGCTGGACACCAAGAACACTGGGTGAGCTTGTGATTGTTGGCCACTTGCGGGTTGACTTTTTGCTTAGTTTATTCCATGTGTGATGAATTAATGAGCGGGACACCAAGAACACTGGGTGAGCTTGTGATTGTTGGCCACTTGCGGGTTGACTTTTTGCTTAAGTTATTCCATGTGTGATGAATAAATGAGCTGGACATCAAGAACACTGGGTGAGCTTGTGATTGTTGGCCACTTGCGGGTTGACTTTTTGCTTAGTTAATTCTATGTGTGATGAATTAATGACCTGGACACCAAGAACACTGGGTGAGCTTGTGATTGTTGGCCACTTGCGGGTTGACTTTTTGCTTAGTTTATTCCATGTGTGATGAATTAATGAGCTGGACACCAAGAACACTGGGTGAGCTTGTGATTGTTGGCCACTTGCGGGTTGACTTTGCTTAGTTTATTCTATGTGTGATGAATTAATGAGCTGGACACCAAGAACACTGGGTGAGCTTGTGATTGTTGGCCACTTGCGGGTTGACTTTTTGCTTAGTTTATTCCATGTGTGATGAATTAATGATCTGGACACCAAGAACACTGGATGAGCTTGTGATTGTTGGCCACTTGCAGGTTGACTTTTTGCTTAGTTAATTCTATGTATGATGAATTAATGACCTGGACACCAAGAACACTGGATGAGCTTGTGATTGTTGGCCACTTGCGGGTTGAGTTTTTGCTTAGTTTATTCCATGTGTGATGAATTATTGAGCTGGACACCTAGAACACTGGGTGAGCTTGTGATTGTTGGCCATTTGCGGGTTGACTTTTTGCTTAGTTTATTCTATGTGTGATGAATTGATGAGCTGGACACCAAGAACACTGGATGAGCTTGTGATTGTAGGCCACTTGCGGGTTGAGTTTTTGCTTAGTTTATTCCATGTGTGATGAATTAATGAGCTGGACACCAAGAAAACTGGGTGAGCTTGTGATTGTTGGCCACTTGCGGGTCGACTTTTTGCTTAGTTAATTCCATGTGTGATGAATTAATGAGCTGGACACCTAGAACACTGGGTGAGCTTGTGATTGTTGGCCACTTGTGAGTTGACTTTTTGCTTAGTTTATTCCATGTGTGATGAATTAATGAGCTGGACACCAAAAACACTGGGTGAGCTTGTGATTGTTGGCCACTTGCAGGTTGACTTTTAGCTTATTTAATTCCATGTGTTATAAATTAAGGTGCTGGACACCAAGCACACTGGGTGAGCTTGTGATTGTTGGCCACTTGCAGGTTGACATTTTGCTTTTTTAATTCAATGTGTGATAAATTAAGGTGCTGGACACCAAGCACACTGGGTGAGCTTGTGATTGTTGGCCACTTGCAGGTTGACTTTTTGCTTAGTTAATTCCATGTGTGATAAATTAAGGTGCTGGACACCAAGCACACTGGGTGAGCTTGTGATTGTTGGCCACTTGCAGGTTGACTTTTTGCTTAGTTTATTCCATGTGTGATAGATTAAGGTGCTGGACACCAAGCACACTGGGTGAGCTTGTGATTGTTGGCCACTTGTGGGTTGACTTTTTGCTAAGTTATTTCCATGCATGATGATTTAATGAGCTGGACACTAAGCATACATATAAACAGGGCTATTACTCTGACTGTAAATCGCATGCCTGGGAAAGTTGCTCAGAAAGTTACATGTGGATATGATTCATTTATTGTACATGTAGCTGTTTTTCAACGTGATTATTTTGTAATGAGTTACTTGAAATTTGCTTTTCTGGTGCATGTTAGTATCCTTTACAGAATCAGTCCAAACCTGAGGCTTATTTTACATCAAGCACTTGCTGCTTGGGAAAAATAATGTTATAGAATTGATTCTGTATTTCTGACCTGTTGTTTGAAGGCGATAGGTCATTTATTTTGTATTTATTTTGTATTTGGGCTGTTTCAAAAAAAATGGAGGGAAAAGTGAAACCAGCCATTTGAAACAGCCCATTTCTGGCCAGTATTGTATTCTTATACTACTCAAAGTTTGCCAAGAATACTTGTGTAGACTTCACAACTGGCAGCTTAGCAAACTCGAGGAATGGCATTTAGGGAGACATGGGAAAAATAGTCTACCCAATTTGCTAAACTTCTCCCTCGACTAAGCCAAGGGTTTCTTACAGTGTAAGCCAATCCCTGAAACTTTGAGTAGTATATGTGTGCCCCCTGGCGCGGTTTAAATACCCGTAAGGCACTATGTTTATGTATTTTTATAAAATACAGATACAGTTTCACACATCTAAATTTCGAAGTTTTTTATATTAAGGTCTGCGAGAAAGTGACTTAGAATTTTGGATACTATCTCCGCATGACTTAATAATCCCCATATTGTTCATGCTGGTTTTCTTTGATAAAACTTGAACGTATGACATTATGAGTTCGCTGACTGTGCATTAAGTGCTTTGGTGTTTGTGTGGCATCAGTCATGTATGTTACTTGTCATGCTAGTCCGGATGACTGCATTTGGTTGGTCAGGCTTGTGTTTAACTGCAAGCTTCTGACACTTGCACGAAACTGTTTATACAGTTGACTTCATGCATGATTTAGTAACAGGGTACAAAACCAAGCACCCAGATATCCAGATCAGTTACTAAGAAGTAATTGGCTGCACATTGACACTGATCCATTTATTTCAGCCAATCAGATGCTTGAGATTTGAGACTGGTTTTCAAGCTCAGTTTTATAACCTTCAACCCTGAATTATGTCTTTTTTGTTTGGCAAACATTGTTTAATTTCAAAATAGAAGCTGATATTCAGCAAGTACCAGTAGAAAAAAACTAAATTGTATCTGTATTTCCGACCTCTTGCTTAGTGTGAAAGCAAGAGGTCATTTATTTCATACATATATTGTATTTCTGGCCAGTATTGTACGGTTATTTGTGCCCTCTGGCGCAGTTTTAATACTCGTAAGGCACTGTATTTATTGTATTTTTATAAAATACAGAATCTTTTCTTTTTCAGTTTTTCTCACATCTAAAAGACTTTGTTGATTTGGTTGATTTGACTTGGTTGGTTGGTTAGAGAACTATTAGTTCTCTAAGACTGTGACTTGGAATTTGGAATACTGTTTCCATATTCTTCAATTAACAACTAAATTGATGGCGTTAACATCTACCAATTATAAGTACACAGTCAGTTTCGGAACAGTATTTATATAAATGCTTTGATGTTTGTGTGGCTTTAGTTTTGGACTACATTGTTTGGTTGAGCAGGCGCTTAACTACAGCCTTCTAAGACACTTTAACAGTTGTTTTTGCCTTGTGGCAGGTGTAAATAGTACACCTGTACTTTGTGTCTGAGGTGATTGGGTGCAAATTGACATAAATCCATGTAGTCTACATGTACCATAAATCCTCGAGTTCCACGCTGCTTGTCTTTGTTAAAACATGAACTGATGACATTTAGAGACATCTGACAGTATGTGTTTAAGTGCTTTGGTGTTAGTGTGGCATTAGCTAATGTATTACTTAGTGTGCTGTGGTCTGGAAGACTGCATTTGGTTGGTTGGTTTGGCTTGCCTTTGTTGTAACATGAACTGATAACATTTAGAGACATATGGCAGTGTGCATTTAAGTGCTTTGGTGTTAGTGTGGCATTAGCTAATCTCAAAAATCTTCCATTCAGTGACAGATAATTGAAATTTGAGTCTGTCCTCGAGCAAGGAAACAACCCGATCTTGGTTTTTGCAGCATTCCTTTGATTAGAAATCATCTGATCATGCCCAATGCCTAAAGTACACCACATGTTAGCATCTGCCACGTATGTTGGTTCAAGTAAACATAACTGCATTTACTTGGGTAAGCTTGTGATTGTTGGCCCTTGCAGGTTGAATTTTTGCTTAGTTAATTCCATGTGTGATGAAGTAATGAGCTGGACACCAAGCACACTGGGTGAGCTTGTGATTGTTGGCCACTTGCATGTTGACTTAGCTTATTTTATTCCATGTGTGATGAATTAATGAGCTGGACATCAAGAACACTGGGTGAGCTTGTGATTGTTGGCCACTTGCGGGTTGACTTTTTGCTTAGTTTATTCCATGTGTGATGAATTAATGAGCTGGACACCAAGAACACTGGATGAGCTTGTGATTGTTGGCCACTTGCTGGTTGACTTTTTGCTTAGGTAATTCCATGTATGATGAATTAATGAGCTGGACACCAAGAACACTGGATGAGCTTGTGATTGTTGGCCACTTGTGGGTTTACTTTTTACTTAGTTTATTCCATGTGTGTTGAATTAATGATCTGGACACCAAGAACACTAGGTGAGCTTGTGATTGTTGGCCACTTGCGGGTTGACTTTTTGCTTAGTTAATTCCATGTGTGATGAATTAATGAGCGGGACACCAAGAACACCGGGTGAGCTTGTGATTGTTGGCCACTTGCGGGTTGACTTAGCTTAGTTTATTCCATGTGTGATGAATTAATGAGCTGGACACCAAGAACACTGGGTGAGCTTGTGATTGTTGGCCACTTGCGGGTTGAGTTTTTGCTTAGTTTATTCCATGTGTGATGAATTAATGATCTGAACACCAAGAACACTGGATGAGCTTATGATTGTTGGCCACTTGCGGGATTACCTTTTGCTAAGTTTATTCCATGTGTGATGAATAAATGAGCTGGACACCTAGAACACTGGCTAAGCTTGTGATTGTTGGCCACTTGCGGGTTTACTTTTTGCTTAGGTAATTCAATGTGTGGTGGATTAATGAGGAGGACACCAAGAACACTGGGTAAGCTTGTGATTGTTGGCCACTTGTGGTTCGACCTTTTGCTTAGTTAATTCCGTGTGTGATGAATTAATGATCTGGAGGCCAAAAACACAGGGTGAGCTTGTGATTGTTGGCCACTTGCAGGTTGACTTTTTGCTTAGGTAATTCCATGTGTGATGAATTAACGAGGGGGACACCAAGAACACTGGGTAAGCTTATGATTGTTGGCCACTTGCGGGTTGACTTTTTGTTTAGTTTATTCCATGTGTGATGGATTAATGAGCTGGACACCAAGAACACTGGTTGAGCTTGTGATTGTTGGCCATTTGCGGGTTGACTTTTTGCTTAGTAAATTCTATGTGTGAGTACACAGTCAGTTTCGGAACAGTATTTATATAAATGCTTTGATGTTTGTGTGGCTTTAGTTTTGGACTACATTGTTTGGTTGAGCACGCGCTTTACTACAGCCTTCTAAGACACTTTAACAGTTGTTTATGCCTTGTGGCAGCTGTAAATAGTACACATGTACTTTGTGTCTGTGGTAATTGGGAGCACATTGACATAAATCCATGACTTGTAGTCTACATGTACCATAAATCCTCGTGTTCCACGCTGCTTGTCTTTGTTAAAACATGAACTGATGACATTTAGAGACATCTGACAGTGTGCGTTTAAGTGTTTTGGTGTTAGTGTGGCATTAGCTAATCTCTTACTTAGTGTGCTGTGGTCTGAAAGATAGCATTTGGTTGGTTGGTTGGGCTTGGGTTTTGCTGCAAGCTTTCTCGGGCACCAGACTGTTTATACAGTTGACTCCATGCATGATGAAGTAACATGGTACCCCTGTACTTTGCCAGTGCTGTTGGTAGAAATATTCTTTGAAAATTGCTGCACACAATACATGTAACCTAAAAATAATTTTGTCCTATTATTTCGGCCTGGTTTTATGTAAGGTTAATTTTAATATTCCAGCCAGTAAAGCTTTAGATATTTTTCTGTCATCCTAATGTTGTACCTTCTGCATCTTAATGTTTGGCATTTGGGTTCCTGGAGATGTACAGAATTTATATTCTAAGATTCATGTCAAATTCTTTTATGTTCAATTCTGCCCATTTATGTCAAATTTAAGTCGAGCGCATTTATTTATTTTAGAAACATGTGAAGTTGATCATGGAATGGTATTCATCTGAAAATACTACATTTAAAGCGGCATTACTTCAATTTAACCCGCACCTTACATGTCTTTGGAACTATAGACACAAATTTGCACCATTAGTTTGGGCTAATAAAATTTTAATTTACTAAAATAAATTTTGTCGGTGCGACTAAAAGCGAAAGTAGGATTTCCGAAACATCAAAGAAATCGAGATTGGGCATAAAGTGGTCTCTTCGCCGGTGCGAAATATAGCTTTATTAAGCCTATGTTCAGCTTCTTAAAAGTTAGTTAACTATTATTTAACTATATCATGGAAAAATCCCGTCTATAAGAAAGAATTCGATCAGACCTTTTGTGTTCTGTTAAAGAGTTTATATATTGGAGTCTATATGGACAAATATGATTATTTCTTACTAAAGTTACGGGCTGGGGATTTAAGGTTCCATGTTAACACTCATAAACACACCATCGTTAAGGAAGAATCAAAACTGGTACTGTTTACCTCTGTAAATATTGGTTCAACCAGGGACATGGCTATATGGTTAGTAATATGCATTTTTATTTCTGCCGAAGAAGCGTCTCAATCAGCCTAAGCCTGTAATCTTTTCATATTTAACTTATTTGGTAGTTCATGTAGTTAATCAATCTCCTTCACAGAGTTGTCGGTTCTTTCACTCACTTTACATCTCTGCGAAATGCTCAATGTCAAGATTTTTGACCAAACTAAGAAGGTTTCGTTTCATACAGTCATAATTATGAAATTGAAAGCTTGTGGTAAAACAAATGACTGAAATCTTCAATATCTTTCATTAAAACCAGGGAAACCAAAACTATTGTGAATGGAAATGGTGAACTATTTCTTTGAGATAAAGTAAAGGTAGTTGAAAGTAGTCCCAGCCTATAACAGAGGTGAATGTAATGAACCGATAGTGTAAGAGAGTGGTAGTTAATAGAACTAAGATATGACACACATTCTAACACAACCACCTAGCTTCCCCATGGGTAATTTTTGGAAGCCATAGGGACTAAATCTATGATATATCACTGCTTAAATTTTTCAGATGTCACATGTCATTTTTGACGTAACAAATTGCTTGACCAATGTACTTTGTGAGGTAGTACTGCTGTGTTCACAGCTTTATGAAGCATATTCGTTTTAGAATTGAAATAACATGTAGCTTCCGGTGATGTATTGCAGGATTTGTCTCGGGATGTTGTTCGGATGCATAGATATTTATCACTCCAAGCTTCATCCCTCCTGACATATCCTTCAGAATCTGAACTTTTATCACAACATAAAAAGATAATGTCACAAAATTAATTTGCAATCCTGTTGTAACCTTTGAAGTAGAAGAAATCTGGTTTTGTTACTGATACCAGGTTATTGTTCTATCTTTGAAAAACAGAGGGAAACTTTTAAACTTTTGCAGATTCTTTATACAAAACTATATGTGTTGATTTATTTATGATTTGAAAGGAAAAATTATTATGAATGATAGATTCTGTTGCAAAGGAAATAATTTAGGCAACATTTACAACATTTACATTTCATAACTGTGAGATTAAACTTCAGTCTTATTGTACATGCTTTCTTGCTGCTGATTGTAAACATTAGCACGTGTTTGTAAACGTGTTTTATCAGTTAGACACACCTCCCGGGAAATTCAAATTCAAAATTTTCTATCCGACAGGTTTAAACTTTTTCCAAGAGTCACCTTTACAATTAATTTTTCACTTAAATTTTTAGATGAAATGTTTAAAAAGCTTACAATGTACATTTGTGAAAATTTTCAAAATAATTTGTTCAGTAATTTTTTAAAATTTTGAAAAAAGGGCTTCTTGATGTTTAACTTGAGTAGATTTTATAGAAAAGGCTGCCCCAGCATGGCTTGAGGTTTATATAGTCCTGTTTCCCCTTTAGCATTTAATTTACATTACTATATATACAAAGTAAATTAATAGCATGTAATTTACATACCTACAAAGTAAAACTTTATTAGCATGTAATTTACATACCTACAACGTCAATCTTACTACTTCCCCTACTCGTGATAAATTGTAAATATAAATTATGTATGAAAGAATGGAAGGATGATCCATGAGACGAATGAAAGAATGATGGATGGATGAATGAAAGAATGATGGATGAAAAAATGGATGGATGGTATGAATGAATGAATGAATGTTTGATAATTTTTAATTGTATCTGTATATTTTAATCTGCTTTTAATTTGTAAATAATTTTTAATTTTTTTGTATAAATTTTTAATTGTGTCCGTATATTTTAATCTGCTTTTAATTTGTAAATAATTTTTAATTTTTTGTATCTATATATTTCTGTAAATATGTAAATATAATATTTGTGTCATTTTGTGAAATGTTATGTATGAAAGAATGGAAGGATGATTCATGTGACGAATGAAAGAATGACGGATGGATGAATGAAAGAATGACGGATGAAAAAATGGATGGATGGTATGTATGGATGGATGAAAGAATATTCTTGAACATTGGACAGAGCCGCTTGTTTTTAGAAAAAAAAATTAAAATGAGTCCAATGACACTGTTTTTGTCTTTCTTCAACCCTTTCTCTCTATATATACACCTTTATGTACCTTTAAATACATATCCCTGATATGCATATTTCACCTTTTTATGACATGGACAAACATTGTAGACCCTGATCAGAGCTAAAGGTTATAAAACTAAGCATGGAAACCAGTCTCAAATCTCAAGCATCTGATTGGCTGAGATGGCGACCAGTCACCATTTCAGCCAATCAGATGCTTGAGATTTGAGGCTGGTTTTCAATCTCAGCTTTATTAATACATTAAGTTGCAATACACTGGTCAAAAGTTCTAAGTGCACACTTGATAAATGTTAATTTTTCCAATAATTTGATTGAATCTTTCAAAATAGTGTAAATTACAATGGAGAAGAATCAATATTCTATTAAAGCACACCAAAAATTTTAAGTCTGCTTAACCAGATTAAAAAATAATATTTTAGCTCACTTGTTCCCAAAAAGCAGTTCTCAAGTTAATTATCATTGCATCGGCTATCATTTGTGATCATTTTCTCATCTCTGTATAATTTAAATTTCATGCAGATTTAAAGGAAATGCTTTAGTTTGCCATTCCATTGCACTGAAACAGCTTCCTGTAGCTTTTTAATGGTCTGCTGGGCACGATGAGCCAACACACTCAACTTTATTTTATCCATAACGTTTTTACATGATTTCAAGGAGAAAATTCCATTTTTCACACAATGCTTTGTGCCAAAAGCTTTTGAATGGTCTAGCAGTTTGGGATGATACAATTTTCTATGATAGATGTGTAACAGCCTTTCCAAACGAAAAAAATGTATTCATTTCGATAAAATTGACCAGTTTTCGGATACGCCTTTTGAACGAATAAGCGTCATTTGCGAATAATTCGATTTTGAAGTTTATTGAATTTCTATAAATTATAGTTTTAAATTTTTATTTATTGGACACTTATCCAACAAATGTTACACTAATTTTTTCGAGTTTACGTTGTTTTATGTAAATATTTAATGAAGTAATTGAGTAACATCAGCGTTCAACGTAAGCAACGTAATCAATCTAGAAAATAATATCGTTTGATTTTCTTCTTAAATTAATAAAATATGCAAAAATAAGGTATTTCTTTTGCATTTACGAAAACCGTCAAGATTTTTTTAAAACAAATTTGAAGTTGTGCCTGTGAAAAGAATTTTGACGGCAATGTCGTTGTCTGCTGACGTCAACCGTTCCATGGTTACAACTTGTTGGTGTGTTTTTCATGTTTGTCTTGAGTCGGTGAACATGTGAAAAACAAAAACGATTGTAAAAAAACAAATTTCGCTTGCCGCACGGGGATAATGCATAAAAAGCGTATGCCGACGTGGATGACGTAAAACGTAAAACATATGCATGGTTTTCAAAAATTTATTCTTGTTTGATCATTATTAACATTAAGTCAAACTTTCATTCAATTTGAATAAGTTTACTTTAAGATATTCAAAATTGAAAAGTGTGCACTTAGAATTTTTGACCAGTGTAGAGAGCTTCTTAAACCAAATCCTCCATATATACACCTTTATTGCATGGGCGAACAGTGTAGATCCAGATCAGCCAGCACATCTGTGCTATCTGATCAGGATCTACACTGTTCGCACTTGGATTCGTTAGGTTATTTGACTTAGATGTGCCAGCTAATCACAGATGTGCCAGCTGATCTGGATCTACACTGGTCGCACATGCATAACAATGCATATATATGGAGGAAAGGGTGAACAAACCCTGTGCATACATAAAGCACTGATATTCCAAATTCTACTGATGTAGTGAGAGACATTGAAAGACATTGGTCATTTTCATTGATGGTCAATGGAATGTGGTGATAAGGCATGAGTAAAATAAGATGAGAAACTGTGACTGTGTTCACTGAAGTCCTGCAATTGAGGCCCGACTGCTCAATCTGTAATAATAAATTTAACAGGATAATTAGTAAATTATTAAATAACCAGGCCTGGAGACCAAAAAAAAAGAGAATGGACATTTTAACAGCAATGGAATAGAGTGTTATGGTTAGCTGTTGATCTGTAAACAGTAATGGTGTAAATTTAATTTCACTGCATAAACTGCACTGCATGTGGTTTATCCCTTTCCTCGATATATGCGCATGTGTGACCAGTGTACATCCAGATCAGCCGGCACATCTGTGCCATCTGATCAGAATCTGAACTGATCACATTTTGGTTAGAAATTACCTAATGAATCAAAAAGCAAACAGTTTAGACCCTGATCAGAAGGCACGTGCAATAAAGGTGTTTTTATGGAGGAAAGGGTTAACATACATACAGGCCTCAAAAAAATACCCTTAATATAGGATTGCTAGATGTCCTGATGCAGTTACAATCAAGAATCAAAGGGTCATCTTTCCAAGTCAAATGAAACCCCTGATCCAAAATACAAAATTGAATTGAATATAACCCTCTCTTCTATATATACAACTTTTTATGCATGTGTGACCAGTGTAGATCCAGATCAGCCAGCACATTTGCGCAGATCCTGATCAGATGGCACAGATGTGATGACAGTATCACCAAATGTTTACATAATTATAAAATTAGTAATTTCACATTATTAAACTTTAAGTTGATAAATTTAGAGGATCAAGCTTGAACAGTATTTTTTAAGATCAACTAGAGCTATACTGAATGCAATTAATAACCTGAATTTATATTAAAAGCATAAAAAAATGTGTTATATGAAAAAATATGTCACAATCATCTTCAGTGATATCCATGGTATCTTAACCCTTTCTTCCTTAGACACACCTTTTTTGCGTGGGCGAACAGTGTAGATCCAGATCAGCCAGCACATCCATGCCGTCTGATCAGGATCTGCATTGTTCACTTTTTGATTCGTTTGGTTATTTCTGACCAAAATGTGACCATTGCAGACCTGATCAGATGGCACGAAAGTGCCGGCTATCTGGATCTACACCGGTCGCACATGCATATGGAGGAAAGGGTTAAAAATATTTCATTCTATTACCCACAAATCCAAAGCATGTGATCATACAACCCTTTTTTTAACAACAAATACCCTCCAACAAATAATATAATGAGCCAGGGTCCAATTCAGGATTTCCAGAATGTTGGTTTGTTTTACCAAACCATATTAAACTTGGGTCACAAATCTACACTTGATATTAACCCTTTCCTCCATAGATACACCTTTCCTGCATGGGCAAACAGTTTAGATACAGATCAGCCAGCACATCTGTGCCATCTGATCAGGATCTAAACTGTTCACTTTTTGATTTGTTAGTTTATTTCTGACCAAAATGCGACCAGTGCAGATCGAGATCAGACTACATAGATGTGCTACTGTAGCTGATCAGGATATACACTGGTCATCACATTTGTAAAAATTTGTAAAAATGCGTATATATGGAGGAAAGGGTTATGCATGTGTTGGTAGTTTAATCATTATCATGAAAAAAGTAAAATACTGGTAAGACACAGCACAGCACCAACATTTAATAAATCATGGAAATTGACACATAACTTTTTATGACAATCTACACATAACATCAAATATATCTTTGACATCTCAAGTAAGTATATTAAAAAACTGTAGAAGTACACTCTGCTCTCTAAACAAATAATTAACCGAGCCACATGGAATAAAGTGTCACAAATACATCTATTAACATTGATTTAATGCAGATCACGGATGTGCTGGCTGATCTGGATCTACACTGCTTATGAAATGATTGCATATAATTATATGGTGGAAAGGGTTAAGTTTCCTTCTCTGACTATCTTCTATAGTTTATTGCATTTGCAGAGACAAAGATTGGCACCTTATTTACCAAAGTCAACTTTAAAAATAATATTTTAATTTTATTAACTTAATTTCACTCTTTTCAACCTCTATACAAGGCCAAATACTTTCAAGGTCACATTTGATGGAGTTGTGCCCATTTTTGTACTTGGATTTTTACATGTAAACTTAACGTTGGCTATAACTGCCATTCCTCAATATTTCTTTATCATACTTTTAAATTAAATTGGTTATGAAAACAGGCTTGTGATGATGCCAAATTCTTTAGGTCAAAGTCACATTTGATAGAGTTTTCCCCTTATTGTACATTGAATTTGACACAAAAAACTTAACATTGACTATAACTTTGCCATTTCTTAATATTTCTTTTTCAAACTTTCAAATTATATTACTCATGACAACATGCTTGTGATTCTTTAGACCAAGATGGAGTTATGCCCCTTCTTGTACTTGCATATTAGAAATAGTAACAGAGCACGACACAAGTGTTCAACTGAACACACATCTAGCTTCCCATTAGCATTCCTATTCTTACTCAAATTAAAAGTCCTATTCCAGCTGTACATTAATTTTGATGTATTTAAAAATTTAATCTTCGACAAAGCGAACATTTCATTATCTTAAGTATAATGCTAACATAAACCATAAACTTTACTGAGTTCCAGATGAGAACTTAGCATTATATATTACCTATCTTTAGTATTAACCCTTTCTTATACTCATTTTTAGGCATGTGAAACCAGTGTAGATCCAGATCAGCCAGAAATCAGTGCCATTTAATTGATCATGATCCGCAATGGTCACATTGTTCAGAAATAACCTAACAAATCAAAATGTGAACAGTGCAGATCCTGATCAGATGGCATAGATACCTCTTCTCCATAGATACACCTTGCCTGCATGGGTGAACAGTTCAGATCCAGATCAGCTGGCACATCTGTGCTGTCTGATCAGGATCTAAACTGTTTGCTTTTTGATTTGTTAGGTTATTTCTGACCAAAAGGCGACCAGTGCAGATCCTGATCAGACTGCACAGGTGTGCCGGCTCATCTGGATCTACACTGTTCGCCCATGCAATAAAGGTGTTTCTAAGGGTTAACCACTATCATACTATTGTTTTGCAACTTCAAAATTTAATATATTTTCCAGTTTACTTTTCTTTTTCTTGTTGTGGTTCATATCAAACACTTAAATTAATTTGCCAGTTAAAATGCATGATTATGTTCCCCAACTTTTTTGATAACTTAAAATCCACTGAAACCTCTCACATTTCTTAATAGTGCCCATTACACAGGTCTTACCTTAACTCTGTAAGTATAAAAGTCTTCATCAAAGATGCAATTTTTAGTTGTCATACTTATTAATCATATTATACAATATTTGCAATATCAAAGCCCAACAGATTTAATAAATTATCAATGAATCAACCCTTCATTCCATGGGCAAACACTGTATATCCAGATCAGCTGGCTCATCCAGCAAATTTCTGACCAGGAAGCAAACAGTGTAGATCTACATCAGATGTTAAATATGTGCCAGCTGATCTGGCTCAACAGTTTTGTATGGAGTAAAGTCAAGAATTTAAGATAGTTGTAAAATGGAATAAGAAGGGACCTCTAAGCATATCCTGGCAAACACATTAACAATTTCTCCTCAGGGTTTTTACGGCAAGTCTTGATATCTGAGGCTGAACATCATTCTCATTTGTATAACCAGGGCTGAAATGATAAAACTGAGATTAGAAACAAGTCTCAAATCTCAAGCATCTGATTGGCTTAAATATCGACCAGTCCTTGAGATTTGAGACTTGTTTCCATTCTTAGTTTTATAATCTTGGAGCCTTGTAGCTCAAGGCTTCTAAACTATTTTCTGATGGACACTGTTGGCAATGGGGTCCTGTGTGGCCCACCTCATAAGGTTGTTGGCAATGGGGGTCCTGGTGGCCCACTAGATAAGGTTGTTGGCAATGGGGGGTCCTGGTGGCCCACTAGATAAGGTTGTTGACAATGGGGGTCCTGGTGGCCCACTAGATCAGGTTGTTGACAATGGGGGTCCTGGTGGCCCACTGTAAGGAATTCCACATTAAGGTATGCACTTGCAGGAGGCAGGGCAGTAACAAGGTTATAAATATGAGAATGGAAACCATACTTAAGGTTCAGTCCTCAAGATTCACTTTGGTCAGTTCTGAGATTGTGCCTAATTTTAACCTGTCACATTGCTGAGATCTGCAACTGGTCTTCCTTGGTCAGTTTTATAACTAAATTCTTTCCTCGATATATACACATTTTTATGCATGTGCAAACAGTATAGATCCAGATCAGCCGGCACATCCCTCCCTTTGGTCAGAAATAACCTAATACATCAAATAGCAAACAGTGCAGATCCTGATCAGACGGCACAGATGTGCCAGCTGATCTGGATCTACACTGTTCATCCATGCCATAAATGTGTGTATATGGAGGAAAAGATTAAAGCAGTTCAGACAACATCTCCTCAGTAGCTTAGCTGGTGTTGTCTGGTTCTATACACTTATGTGCATATCTTCTAAACACTTTGGAAATGAAAATAAATGTGATTTTATAATTTAACTCCCTTTAAAATTAGTGCTAAGTACAGCTGCCTTTGCAACTGCATTTGTCACATTTAAAGCTAAGTACAGCTGCATTTGTCACATTTAGAGCTAGGTACAGATGCATTTGTCACATTTAGAGCTAAGTACAGCTGCATTTGTCACATTTAGAGCTAGGTACAGATGCATTTGTCATATTTAGAGCTAAGTACAGCTGCATTTGTCACATTTAGAGCTAGGTACAGATGCATTTGTCACATTTAGAGCTAAGTACAGCTGCATATGTCCCATTTAGTGCTAAGTACAGATGCATTTGTCACATTCATAACTGGTGTAGACCCTTATCAGCCAGTATGTGTGCTGTCTAATCAGACTACACTATTTGATATTCTGTTAATAAATTCACCTCATTAATTTCACTAAAATTCTCCTATGAAAATTAATGGACTTAGCTCAGACTGATAGTTCAATGGGTTTTTATGTTGCCCTGTTGTCTCATATGCCCCCTGTGTTTTCACTCATAAGAATGAAGCAATATGCAAAGATGATATGAAATTTTTAAAGATAATAGACTAGTATTTTACTGACAGATTAACCAATTTTAGCATCTTGTCTACATTATCCAAATTCTAATCGTAAAGAAAATTACTGGCTTGGAGAATTTACCTATTTTACATTAGACATCATGCCCCCAGTGATGCAGGAAAAAACTCGCTTAATACACCCACAATATAATTAGACCCCCTCCTCTTCTTAAAAACACCAATTAGATCGTGTTTTAAAAGAATCAAATAATGTAAATAAGTAGAAATAAAATTTCGGAGGTTGCCAGCAAAACTGTTGTAACTCATTGAAATAAAGTACGAGTTATGTCAGTCTTGCAAGCAACCCTCGAAATGCAACATTTAGACTATCTTTAAACGAATCACTTCGGCCAGTCACATGAGGAGTCTAATAGTAGCAAGATTTTACTTTTTTGTTTTAATAATGATAAACATGAAAAAGCATATTTAATTTATCAGAAGGTCCACCATTGATACAAAACATATACATTTTGATAAAGTTTACATTTGTTTAAATTTCCAGATTAAAATGAGTTTAATTTTCATTTCGAATATCAAAATTAGATTTAGAAAGATATAGGTCCATTTTTAAGCATTTTTAAAAGGAAATGATCTAAGTTTACGGTATTAAAAAAAGTGTGCGTTGGGCAAAAGCGAACCCACCTGTGTGGAAGGCGAACATTTTACCACTTGACCATCCCTGATTGTATTTGACATTGTTTTTAACGCAGTCTATATAAAAAACAAGATCACTATGTTAAGTAAAATAATCAACAATACCAAGATTTTTATGTAAAATGTATTTCAGTGTCACTGTGATTATAACGTTCCCCGATTACCATTCCGTAACCTTAATTATTTATTGACTCCAATAATATTACAACAAATACAAAATATTCAAAGTTTATTCCAGATAACATGCCTCATGATATCAAAAACATTATGTCCTAATCAAGCCTATAATGATAATTGTCTTCTGTCGTTATAATTAGTTAACAGGAATGTGGAGGTATGTGGCCGCTATATGGTCACCTAGTTACCAACCATGGCTGAGGTTGAACCGTTTGAAAACACTAGCGGTCCGGAAGTTGGATCCTGCCTGCCTTGAAAAGATCAACCTGCCGTATTGGTGCTATTAATTAACAGCGCTAAATTCATATTAACCACTAACGCCGCACAATCTAAGACACTAGTTTGCAACTAGGTGTACGAGTACTAATACCTTTCCGTAGTATGTAAAACATGAAATTGCAACACTTTAATGCGCTGACTACTTTTAACACAGCCCAACACAACACAACACCAAATGATAAACCATGTAGCCAAAAATTTAGGGGGTACACAGGAAACGCCAAGTACTACGACTATACGAGCGAAATCCCTAACCCCTAAATTGCGTGTTAATGAATTTGAATTTAGAATAGCACCTAAGTTGTAATTGACTTTTTGTTTAACGTTTACATAATCGCATCTCGAGCCACATCACTATGCACCATAAAAAGAAGGTGGAGATGCCGGGGATCGAACCTGAGACCTTTCACATGCGAATGCTCTAACACTGAGCCACATCCCCGTTTAAAATGCACGTATGAATTTGACAATAAGATAATAAGGCAGGATGTGTGTATTCATCTCTCACCCTAGCTATCCAATAACTTAGGACTTTCGTAGTGAGAGGTACATTGTACAGTACAGGACCAAACTCCCAGACCGCTAGAATTTCCGCCACAATAAATTGAAAATTTATCCGCCAAATTCTAGCCCCAAACATTTAATTATTCCATCTCGCAGTGTATCCAGAAACATTTCCAACCCAATGTCTGACAGATGTATGCCGTCCTCCCTATAAAAGCCCTTAGTTTTATAATCAATGTCAGCCGATAATGTCATGCCTAATGACTGGCCTACAACCGCTTTCCTACCGAACGCATTGACCCTACGACGCTTCTTTTCCATCGACACATTAACTTTATGATCGCCACCCCAATTGCAACGTTGTAGAATGTCATACCATATTACCTTCGCGTCAGGAAAACATTCATTTAGGTATTTAATTTCCTTATTTATAACCCGTCTTAGCTTGTACAAACTCCAAGTAAGCAAATCATTACCACCTAAATGGACCACGATAACTTCCGGAGGGGTACGGAAGAGCCGTTCTCTTTGTACCACATGGTGGAAGTGCTGCCATTTCATTCCCCGAAGCGTCAACCAACTTATTGTTTTTTGCTTAGGCAACTTCAAGTTCCCACGACCCATTTGCTCAGCCCGTATACCAGCCCAGTGTATGATGGAGTCGCCTATCATCCATACATCTGTATAAAATACCACAAGTATATTACTTATATTGAATTATTTGATATGTGTTCTAATTTTTTGCTTTACCTAATGTAAAGACGACACGCATCTGATCTCCATCTGCCTAAGCGTTTTATAATATCCATTGATATTCCGTTAAATGCTAATTGTGTAGCTCTTCCTATACGAAAGCTATGCGATCTAAAGAGACTTTCGAATCCACACTTACGGACTGCCTTTGCTAACACCCCCGAAAATTGTGTCTGCGTTACTGGCCTACCATCCCTATGTACAAACAAATAACCTTGAATTTGAGGTCGAATACTACAGTACCTCTGCAGGGCACGTACAGGGCACAAGTTCGAATCCGGCTCACATGGTATGCACATCACAATAGGTTTTCCATTCTGATTCGTTTTCGAATAGCGGATTGTTATCTTGATAACTGAAACATTCTTAATGAATGACACACCGGAATATTGCAACGGCCTTTTTGACTGTGATGCCGTTGTAAACACTAGTTCACCTACTCGAAAAAGACCAAAATAAGCCATAATAAATGCGGCTTGGAAAAGCGTGGACTCAAAACTATTAAAACAAATTACTGGTAAAACTGAACATACACTTTTTAACTTCTGATATGTAATTGGTGCTCTTGCGTCATTTTTATTCTTTAGTCTTTGACAACCTTCTAATAATTTTTTAACAATGAATAATTCTTTTGGATCGTACCAATTGTTTAGCTTATGATGATACCCAATTCCAGATAAATATGTCTTGATAGTTGAGGCCGAATAACCACTTTCATAGAAATATGTAATAAATAGTACAATTTCACGATAAGATGCCGGCCATTTATTGTCAAAGCCGTACCTGGTTCGAAATTCATTAAAGGCTGTGAGGGCTTTTTTGTAAGTACTTAATGAATTCGGCGCTATACTATTATCTAAAAGGTTTGACATCCGTTTTTGAAGATATTCCACAGTCGGGGAGGTATCAGCTTCGGTTGTGCTTCCGCCTCCGGTGCAAGCTCCAAAAACCTTTCCATCTGCATACGAGATAAAGATTCGCAAATTATATTACGTTTACCCTCAATTAAGATAGGTCGCTTTAATTGCGATATTCAAATCCAAGCAACGCATTGTTGCTTCGCGGACTAAAATCATAACTCTATCAGATTTTGATGTCATTGAATTAATTATATGAACCACCGCCTGATTATCACAAACAAACACTATCTTTTTATTTCTTAATTCATCACCCCAGATGTGCAGCGCAATGATTATTGGAAATAGTTCCAATACCGTGATATCGCTGGTTATGCCAGAAGTACGCCATGATGCTGGCCATGTTGCGTTACACCACTGTCCCTTAAAATAACAAACAAACCCTAAACTAGCAGCAGCATCCGAATACAGTTGAACATCTTCATTTGAAACCCAAAAAAGGTCGTGGAACACAGAAATTCCGTTGTTATTTTCGAAAAATTTTAACCACATACGTAAATCTGCCTTAATGGCTTTATTTACCCTGAGATGATGAAATGACTTTGTGAGACCACAAGTCGCATTTATTAGGCGTCGGCAAAAAGGTCGACCGGGATATATTACTCTTGATGCGAAGCTTAACAGCCCAATTAGACTTTGCATAAACCTCAGAGTAACTTTTTCTTTTGATAGCGTTAATTTAATCTTATCAATCATTTCTTTGATTTTGTCAGTAGGCATGCGCACCACCATTTGGTCCGCATCCAATTCGAGGCCCAAGAAACAAAGAACGGACACCGGTCCGATCGTTTTTTCATCTGCAATCGGAACTTTCATTTCCAAAAGTAAGTTAATGAAATTTTGCATTAGTATTTCAATGCATCGTAGGAGGTATCGCCTCCCTGGTAATCGTCCAGATAGTGAAGCAATTTTCCAGACGACATTCTTCGTTTCATACAGAATTCAAGAAAGCGGGCAAATTTTTCGAATGTACTACAACTGATTGAACAGCCAAAAGGCATGCATTTATCCACATAATAATTCCCATCAAATTTAAAGCCAAGTTGGTCAAAATCCTCCGGGCGAACGGGCAAGAGACGGAATGCACTTTTAATATCGACTTTCCAAATTTTACAACTTTTCCCCAGATCTTGCAGCACATTAACTGCCTCATCAAATTGCGTATAACGTACTGTGCATAAATCTTGGTCAATAAAATCATTTACTGAATAACCAACTGGATGTGATAAGTGATGTATCAAACGGAATTCCCCGGGCTCTTTCTTCGGAATAATACCTATTCGAGATACCCGCAACGAATCTATCGGAATATTAGAAAAGGGGCCCACAACTCGTTTTAATGCCAATTCTTTATTAATTTTCTCTCTTACTATGAGTGGATGCTGAAAAGCTGATTTTAAATTTTTTGCCTCCGAAGAAATGTGAGGGCCTTTGTAATGTAACGAAAACCCTTCTGTAAATCCTTTAAATATTATTTGCTTATCCGGATGGTTATAATAAGACAATTCTCTTTTGAGAACCTTTATATCAATAGGTGACTTAGTAATGTTCTCAATGTCTCTATTTATTATAATTTCCTGCTTATCCCTCCCACTATATATCTCCTCTTGCACCCCTACGACCTCGAAATGGGTTTCTTCCCCTCGGACCCCGAAGCGCCTGTTGAAGTCGTTGTTTCTATCATTATTGTGAAAATGTAGACTCATCTGAGTAAATTCCACATGTTGTGTTTTATGCTCCATCACTGTACATTTTATTTTTGGGTGCAACTGGCCGCAATTTGAACATTTATGCTGATATTTGCAGTTGGGCCAATAACAATACCCTTGATTATAATAATTGCATGTACCCAATATTTGCTGCCCGATTTGTCGCTGATGAGTGGTTTGATCTTTAAAAGACATGCATCTTAACCAAAGATCTTGATTTAATGAACCCCATGAAACTGGGCAAGCTGCCTGTCTTATACGAAACTGTTCATCGTACACACGCCAGGAATACATGTACCCACCCTGTCTTACTGCAGCTTCTCTTATTAATGACATATATTGTAACATTTCGCCAACTTTCTTAGGATGCTCTTTTATATAAATTGACATGTATATCAAGAATGCATCAGTCCATTTTTCAATTGAGGAAACCTTATCCCTGCATTCCTTCGGTTTTGCTTCAATTTTTCCACTGGCTGATAACTACAAGGTATTACCTGTACAAATATCATTAAGCTCCATTGCACCTTTTAATAACAATGCCAAGTTCACATACTCGCCACGACATATTTGAGATTTTAAGGTTCTTGGCACATGAACAGACATATCATCGCCTGCACACCATACTGGTTCGACTCCTCGACAGGTGGCGACGTCGTGATCAATTAGGCCCGACTGAGGATTTATGTCACTATTAGTAGCATTTATTGATCTAGACTCGATATTTTTGTTTATCTCACCACACCCTGTGCTTACATGACCAACCTCATTGTTAGTCTATTTAAAAGGCTCTGAAAATCAATAATTTGATCACCAGTGATATCTCCAGGTTCACCAGACGACAAATCTACATGTTCAACCTCGGACTCTGTCCGTGTCTTCTTCGCTACTGAACCTCCTATGCCACCATCCGTCTGTCTCTTCTTGGTTCCAACCATCTCCTCTCCTCTCCGAGATTGTCAATCTTGGAACGCTTGGATAATATTATTGATCCTTTTTCTTGACCCTTCGCCCCTCATATCGTTTCATTAATATAGGATTCTTCGGGTTAAAATTATGATTTTTTCAATATGTGTTCCCTTATCAAGATTGTAGCCGGAAAAGGGTGATTACGTCATAATGCCTACGTCATATTCGCCAGTACTCGTCAATTTCCGGGCAAGCAAGGGGAATAACTATTATACCAACTAAGAGGAATACCAATTATGCCAGAAAGAATAATCTCCCTTGTTCGCAAAATAATATACGTTATGCCTAAATGTCATAACGCTCATTAACATACAACACAAGATCCAAATTCAATTTCAAACATTTAATTTGGAAAATCGCTCGGATAGCACTTGGGTATACCGAATGAACTCTTATTATTTATAAAATTTGCAATTAAATAATAGATTTCTCAATATATCATTGCAACCAATATCGTACCAATTACCTTAACAAATGCATGTAATGACACTGTATAGTCTTAAATCAGTTTATGAATAACTGCATTCATTTGCTATAAGCTGAACAGATTTTTTACGTATATAAAAAATCGGTGTGTATACTTCGGTAACCCAAAGCTGAATTACAACCCTGCGCTTAACAGCACCAATCTCTCGTGCGAAAACTGCCATCTAGCGGTTACTTCATTTCAAATAAGGGAAATTAATTTTCTTCTTATTCGTTCCTCAAACTAAGAAAATTATATTTCCCTGATTACCATTCCGTAACCTTAATACAACACAAAATCCAAATTCAATTTCAAACATTTAATTTGGAAAATCTCGGATAGCACTTGGGTATAATGAATGAACGGGGACTTCTGCGAAATCAACTTCGAATCCCAATTTTAAAATATTAAATGATAGATTGTAAACTTGAATTTGAAAATATACCTGTCATTATTTAAAGTCAATCTGTTCAGCTTTAACAAATTATAACTAAGTAAAGTGCAGCGTTAAAGACCCAATTACAATGATACAGGTAACCTTTCCTGTAAAGAATCTTTTACATATCCATCTTTCGCTGACTCGCTAAGCCAGCGTCCATGACGTTAAAACATTCTGTCTTTTACACAATTATTTGCAGCACATGAAGCTCCACCAGATCTTAGCGAGAGTAAACAATACTTTTTTTAATATCACTGACATGTGGAGCGAGTGCTTTTAAGAACTCGTCACGTAAGTTGGTGTATGACATCTGTTTGTTGTACTTTCTCACAGTGTAACCATTTTTGGATCTACACAAATTACAAAATAAGAAGTCACTCTGCTTCAAATTGGCCCAGTTTAACAGTTTTTCAATATTTTCCACGGGACATAAACATGTTCCAGTTCTTGCTATAGTAATCCATGTCACATCCCTATATCTATCAATTTTACTGCTTTCTATGAATATACTCATATAAGTTTCATAAATCATAATATCAGACACTTTAATGTTAAGTAATTCAGAGCTGCGCATAAATCCAGCAAAAGCTATCAAACACGCACAGATAATACGTTGACTTATCAAATTAAACTCTTCATAAATTTCTGTGTACATATTAAATAGAATTTCTGCTGTCACAGGCTCCTTTTTGACAACTGGTTTGGATAAAATACTTTTTCCTGCTTCCAAAACATTGGAGACTAATTTTGAATCTGTTGGCGACTTTAAATCGTAAATTTCGTGAAAACATTTAATAGCATAAAACGCTGATATAACTGGTGCTGGACTAGATGTACTTTGAATCAAAGAACACAAATAAATAGCTACAGTAAACGCCTTAGCAGGCAAAATATCCACTCTCCCAAAACCACTGTTCAAAGCCCACTTTTTCCATCGAATAAAACTATTCTCGTACTTTCGACTTGTATTGGCGGCTCTAGATTTCTGTAACAGGTCCGGAAGAAGCTCCACCTTGCCTGCCAAGACTTCTGGTAATTCTTCAATCTCAGATTTATGATCCTGAAAAACAGTTGTGTTAACAAACAATTAATGAATATGATCTGATGAAGTCTTCATAGTTAAACTAACTAAAATATATGCAAAATTATACAATTTTTTAATGAAAGACGTAAACTTTATACGTTACTCAATTAAAACAGTAATGTTTTAAATGTAAATTACAGAATCTACCGTGTAATTACAGTTTTACGCACAAAAAGTATTATTGCCTTTTAAAATTATATAACAAGCGATGTCGCCTCAGTGGCTAAATTACTATTTAAATAATTAATCTAGGCCAGTACGCCTTACTTGAGCAATGCCGCTCTCATTAGTTAAAACAGTACTTTATTTCTCAATTCCAATCGATGTCGCCTTACTTTAGCGATGCCGCTTTCTGTAGTTAAACAACTACATACAAATTTCTCACTTCCAGGCGATGCCGCCTTGTATAAGCGATGCCGCTTCAATATACTATAAACATGTATAACAGTTCACTTTTTTTGTCATATATACATATGTATCCCTGATAAACAATAATTCTCAACCTGTCAAAAAGTTGCTAACCAGTTCAAGGGAGGTAATCCAAAGAAACATAGGAAAAATTCTATGTAACATTGTCTCCCTTGAAATCGATATATAAACGGCTATCATTCTTAACTTCAGATCACTGGCGCTTGACCAGCCGACCCACTCCCTGCCAACCCTAACTAATACGCCCTTTTTTGTAAAAATGGTGTCAAGTCACTTATATTATTCCATTCTATTAAAATATGCGAAAATACACCGTCAAAATCGTATTCTAAAAATATATATTTCAATTATATACATAGAAATATAATTTTTTTAGAATACGATTTTGACGGTGTATTTTCGCATATTTTAATAGAATGGAATAATATTAGTGACTTGACACAATTTTTACCTCACACGGCTCATTTCCCGCTCTGCTGCTACACCCTGGGGCGGACACAGTTGGGATCCGAACAATTTGGGGACAGTTCTTCCGGAAGTGGGTGTTCTCTCCGCATGCAAAGCATGGTCCAGGTGCGGGGCCACTGAACTGGGCAAAGTTGACTCCTGGAGTGAAGACAGGGTTGCTGTAGCTGTACGAGCCACGAAAAAACTTTCCGCGACCTGACGTCGGTCTGGGTTGAAAACCAGACCCCCAAGGTTGACCTCCAGAAGAACCAGGCATGTACGTATGTAATGCGCTGTAAGTACCTCTGCTACGGGAACTACCTCTCTTCCGCTTAAGCGCCCGGTTTTCCGCCTTATTGATTCTCGATTCATCTTCCGAGTCACTCGCAACAGGATTTGTTTCGTACTGACGGACGGTTTCCCAGCCGCCGCTAGAGGAGTCCGCAATTCTTACCAATTTGTTTCTTTTCTTAAGGAGGTCTAGCGCCTCATTGCAGTTCCTTCGAATAGTCAAATTTGCTATTCTCCATTGACCACAAAAGCTGTGTAACAATGTCACTTACACTGGAGTTGAAATCGTACTGAATCTTATTTCCTTGATACTTCCATTCAATTTCCTGGGCTGACTTGAGCTTTTTAACTTCAGAAGCAACGCAGTCCGACGCGCCCTTGAATTCTTCTCGCAAAGCTTGAACCTCAGCCCGCTGTTGTCTTATTTTAGAAAATAAGTCGTTCAACGTCAAATTCGCTTCCACGTGGTCGGGTGAATTTTTCGCCATCCGTATAATAGAGTTCACAAAAAAATCAGTGTGTACACTTCGGTAACCCAAAGCTGAATGACAAACTGCGCTAAACAGCACCAATCTCTCGTGCGAAAACTGCCATCTAGCTGTTTCTTCATTACAAACAAGGGGAATTAATTTTCTTTTTATTCGTACCTCAAACTAAGAAAATTATATTTATACTGAAATGCAGCAAGAGATTTCTTTCAAAGCGTGCAGCTGAGACAATCTGATCAAAGTCGTCTCCCTAACAGGATCAGATGATGATGAGTCACAAAAACATGCTTTATCAGCCACCTTACAAACCAATCAGATTGTCACCTACACAATTGAAAAAGTACATGAAGGAGATTGTACATATTGTATTTTTGTAACCCGTCTAAAACATATTTTAGTAAAGCTTGGTGTATTTTGTATAGTACTGCGTTCATTTGGGGCGCGTCACGGGAAAAGGTACCTTTGGACAGTTGACGTCAATCCTTGAAATGACGTCATAAAGTTAAGCAGACGATATTAATGATTATGTGATTCGCAAAAAAATACCATTTTATTATCAAAATATGTAACAAAATCACTTTTAAGTTATCAGAAAATAAAAGGTATTTGTGAGTTATTTCTAAATATAGTAACAATTAAAATGTCACAAAATATGACCGAAGGTACCTTTTCCCGTGGCGTGCCCCATTTAACACTGAAATGACATATTCAGGTCATTTTCTGGACGAATTATGGGTCATAACATATTAGCACTAATTATTCCGACCCAAAAGAATAATGGGCCCGGCTTCAAATAGACGTTTACAGCGAATGTTGAGTACCATGTGGCCCGGCTTCATTAACCAATCAGCTGCTGTTTACTGGTCATTAGGAACTTAAAAAGTTTAAGATTTCTAGAAAAAAGAGGGTTCGTTTGGGGTAGTCTTAGGGTAGTTACAAGATAATTCCCATCTTTCGGGCCAAAATGACCTATGAAAATTAAATATTGCTGCCCAAAAGGAGGGCTCGTGCAGCCCAATAAACTCCTTCTAGATCCACCCTGATAGGTAATGGGTAAGTAAGAGGAACTGGAATACTTGTACATTATATATGCGACCGTGATTATTCAAACTTAATAATTGTGTTTCCTTTACATGCTTGTATTTGAACGCTATAAAACTTTAAACCACTCGATAAAAACGAAAACAAGACCACCACATATTATATGGTATGGAACAATTTAATTATTAAATATGTTGTTGGTAAGGATGATACGATTATATAAATATATGAAATTATAAGACATTCTTAATAACTTATTTGTAAAATCCCGAATTAAAAAATTCCAACACCGCCATTTTATTCTAAACATGCCATTTGTACTGAAATACAATGCTATAAAGGAGTAATGTTGCTACGCCTAGCAGTACCGAAGCACTTGCCTTGGTACAGTTTTTAAACGAACAAATGCAATAATAATTAAATAAATTCAGCATGCTTCTGAACACCTTTCCAAAAAAGGGTTTGCCTAGGAAAACAGGCATTTCTGGTTCCAAACTCATCACAGCGTTTACGTTCACTTAAAGTAATATGTAACTTAAAGGGGAAGTAACCGTTGTGAGGAGTATGGTCCAGTTGCAACTAACTAATGGCGAAATACATGTTTATATGTGTGCACTTCATCGACTTCTGTTTTACGTACTTATATATCCCGATTTTATACTACAGATCTTTCTGTACCTACACCCCTTTTCATATCATAACATCAGAATTCTTTTAAGCCTGACTTACCATCATACATATTCCCCGCCGTTCAATTCTTTAGATTCGACCCTTCTTTCTTTGAATTTTCGATACAGGTTTTCAATAATTTGAGCAACTAGAATATCCGTGGCGTTGTGAGCAGCCACGCGTAGTACGTATACACCGTCTAACTTCAGATATGACCTCACAAAACGATTGGTTAATCGTCTGTCACCTTCACCTTGATAGGTGATGACCTTTCTCAAGGTCAAGTACTTTCTTATAAATTCGATCCGTCTGACCGGAAACATTGTTGCATAAAAACTAGTACAGAGAGAAATAAGGCTAGTGAAACAAAGGAACACTAACCAGAACCAAATGAACAGGAAAATTTTGGAATTAAATAAGTTAATGGGTAGAACACACTGGACTGTCCATCGCTGAACGTTCATCATTTGGCGGATTTGAAAATCACACAAAGTAACGCGAGGAAATCTCGGAGAAACTCGTAAATATTCGGGATTCTCGTCTGCGAGGCCCATCAAAATTTCAATACCCCATGCTGCAAAATCACCACCAAGAAACGCATTGAGCGCAAAGTATTGAATGAAAGCGTTTGCGAAGTACAGAAATTTCACAAAGATGGCGGACGTCATAAAATGGTTGCCATATCGTCTGCCGCAAACGAAGCACGAGTATTGGGATAGTTTCTGTTTGACCGGAAGACAACACACGTCACGATATTGTTCCGAAGTTTGGAGCCAGGTGTCGAGGTAGTCTGTAAGTTCTGCTAACTTCTCGTCCCGCTCCGCTTTAGGAGCCAACTGTAGAGCGTAAATTGAGCCTACTACCTGTAAAGACAATACACTCATATCATTACAAACTTTTTACGGTTTACAGTACCATTTATTAACAGCAAAGGCTTAAAATCTGAAAAGTATTTAATTGAAAGGGAGGTAATTATGAAATTTGACACTTTAAAACAGATTTGTAAGTAGAAAAATGCTGTCGAGTGATAAGGTTTATGTTTTTCTTTCTAAAGTTCGTGTTAAAACAAAACAAAAAATTCAGGTCAACGATCAAGTCGCTTGACCTTTCTTTAAATGTAATGCAATTTTATCAAAATGTAATATAACTCTTATCAGACTTTTCACAAGACAATTATTAAACTTTTAAAACACGTCAAAGACTTTTTGACAACTTACACAACATGTATTACCGAAAAAGTATAAAGTCAATGTCTGTCTACGAAAAACTTGTAACAAAAAGTGTCAAGTGAGAACTTTAAGTGAGTATATGTGTAGTTAATTACCCGCCTTTGTTACATTTGAAGATTATTTGCCTGGAGTATACACAGGTTAGATTTGCAGTTACATTACATTTAACAGTGATCCACTTAAATTCAAAGAAAGAAGACAGTCTATTTTTGTCGAACAGAAAAATTAAATTTAAAATATTCAAAGATGACGAGTACGTCTTTACCTTATCAAGACTAATTGAGGTCGAAAACGTCAACGCCTTCCATAGAATTCTTGGAATTTTAAACAGTATTGCCATGAACAGCAGAATGAATGGAACCCATTGGTAGTAGGTCAGCTGCTGCTCCAGGCGTGTGTCCGGGTCGGACGGAATGACGTTCTCCATTGGTATGTGGTAAGTGTTTGAAACCCAGCAAATCTGGAAACAGTAACGACATTGGTTAGTGTTATTGTGAAGTGCATTTGTCATTTATAAACCATACCTAAAATAAAAAGTCTAAGAACGAGAAAAAACAACCAACCAAATTAGATTAATAACGAGTACCTTCGCGAACACGACGACCGTTTGCCTACCAGCTTTTTTGTGTTCTCATCATGTACATGTTTAGAGTTTGTGCTGATATAATTGTCAAAGGGAGATCACTGCGTTAGAGTTTGTGCTGACATAAATGTCAAAGGGAGATCACTGCGTTAGAGTTTGTGATGATATAATTGTCAAAGGGAGATCACTGCGTTAGAGATTGTGCTGATATGGTTGTCAAAGAGAGATAAATGCGTTTAGAGTTTGTGCTGATAAAATAGAAAGAGGGAGATCACTGCGTTACCAAAACCTTAAATAAGTGTACAAATTAGAAATTCTTTATTGAATACCAGAGTAATTTGTATGGCCACTTTAGGCTTCTTAACCTTGCTATTCAATGTTAGAGTGTTATGTATTCTATGTCGCTGGGTGAGAAATATATCTAAGAAGACCGGATCTTCAACTCGGATTCCCTCGCTAAAAGTTCGAACGCTCTTTTGACTGATGTATTCGGGCAGTGACTAAACAATAGTCTGCTAGCGATGACCAGATAATACTTTTCTGAGATATATTTTTTTTTTCAACGAACTTCACTTTCGTAATCGATTTCCAGAGGCTGTTCACGTATTTATATGCAAGCGTATTATAACTGAAAACGCAATATAGCCATTGTCTCTGGTAGGGTGCAAACTGTTAGAGGGTGAGAAAAATATGCAACAAGTGGAACACGATCTCGGGTAACACTTAGGGGATGAGTGATTTTCCGAATGCGTAAGGAACTACGCTTCAATTTATATTTTTCTTTGTAGTAACATATAGGACTTGTAAGCTCCTTAGAAACCTATGCCAAAAAATTAGTCCGGAGCAGCATACGGGGAGTCATGTAAAGCTAGCATATATAATGTATCTATTTAGAGTCGTAATTCGACTACGGCGAACTTTTTCCGAAAAACTGGAAAACGTATTTCGACTCTCGGTCTTAATTTGGTTGAAAACAATTGATTGGTTGAAATGGTATTTCGTGTGCGAGATCTGATTGAACAAGAGGTCGACTTACTTTTCTGATAAAAATCCTTACGTTGTCGAAATACTTTAATTTTTTTTTTTCGTTACACTTTCTATTTACACAATCCCCCTTGCGCTGCTCCGAAAACTACACTTCTTGTGCAAGCACATACACGGGAGCTGGACAATAATTTTTATGTGGTATCAGCATCCCATTTAAATTAACTGAGAAAGTGTCACCTGATTTGCATATTGCACATGCGCAGGCGTGAATTGCGCAGGGCACCAGCATTGTATAGCGTCTCCGACGTACTGTTTCGTACTGACTATCACCGTAAATATGACGAGCAGCATGGTAGTGTAGTGATGGCTGAGACGGTCGATAAAATCATCGTCATTTCGCACTTTTCCCAGACCGGCATAACTACCAACCGAGTGCAGCACCTTGTCAAGCCTTCAATCATAAAGCAAAAAATATTCAATATAGTTTAAGAAATTGGTGGACTTGTTCTTTAGCTTTTTATATTACTGTATATGATGATTTTGAAATTAGACAACAGGGTCGGATGTTTCAGGTTAGTTACATGATAAATGTGCATATTTCTGGCCAAAATCTCCATGAAAATTAAATATTGCTGCCTCCGTATCTACTCGGTATTGACAAACAAGTCGTATTCATGCATACTCGATATGTATAAAGATTTTCTACTTAAGTCACCTTTATTAACATTTTCGCCTTTTCATATTGTTTTCTGTCTACAGCCATTATTCTGAATCTTTTAATTATACAAGCTGTGAAAATCCTTTCATGTTTTTGTTGTTGTTTTTGTTTTTCAATAAAAAAGCCAATAAATCTGATTTTTTATTTACCATTTCCTTATTCTAGATGTTTTTTAAAATAATCAAAGCGATTTCGTTCAACTAAGTGTCTGCATAAATGCAAAAACAAACATGTGTACGATCAGATATACCAGGTAAAGATAATTGTGACCAAAAATGGTGATCTCTCTTTGACAATCATATCAGCACAAACTCTAACGCAGTGATCTCCCTTTGACAATTATATCAGCACAGACTCTAACCGCATTTATCTCTCTTTGACAATTATATCAGCGCAAACTATAACTCAGTAATCTCCCTTTGACGCTAGGTAACGACTAAGCACGGAAAAAAATAAATTAAAGTTAATTATTTAAAAAGAAATATTCTTTTAAGATTATAAATGCATTGTGTTATATTTCTTGTTCAATATTACATACAAGAAAGAAAGCTATCGAGAAGATTCAAACAATTAAAATAAACGAATAGCGGTGATGCAGCGTACTATACATATGCTGAAGCCTTCGCTAAGAAACGTAAGGCGAAAGAGCCGAGCCACAAAACTCTGAACATTTTACCGATTGAGCTAGCCGGGACTACCTCACACATGATTGCACGGATCACCCTGATACAGCGTTCTTCATTATGTAACAGCGGAAACTGATTATATACTAATAACAGTATTGACTAGTCTAAACCGGTAAAGTTTCTAGGACCGCCACACTGCACAAACAGTGCTAACTTGTATTGAAAATAATTGTAAGTCTACGCTGGGTATCGAACCCATACGGCGACAGCGCATAGTTTGGGGGCTTAAATGATCAATATCGGTCGTATGGAAATGAAAATAATAAAAAACTAAAAGTTAAATCTTACCAGTCAAATACTGTCCAAGAACTGGACGTTTCAATACATAGACCGTTGCCCATCTTGGTCTTCGATCTACAGTAAAATTAAAAGGACACATGTATTAAAACGATAAACAACAAATTATCAACAAGGGCGTAGCTGTGCGTACTGCGAAATGAGCAAATACGCAAGTGCGCTCATGTGTATATCGAAAAGAAAAAAAAGAAAAATACATGATCTGAAAACAATTATATGGGGGTAAGGGTTAAAATTGTTAAACGTCTTGTCGATAAACCATGTTAAAATTAACTTGCTTGTCACGTGACTAAAAGGTTATCTATAAAGTACTTTAGTACTAGTGGAACTAAAAATGGCTACATTTGTCGGTATTACACTTGAATAAAAAGTGTGTGTACTCGATATAAGGAATTTTTATCATTTCTCTCTTGAAACGAAGAAAATCCCACATAAAATTGTAAAAGATATTGTATGAAATTGCGGATTAAGACGGGTGCACCCTGCGCTCACCCCTCTAAACTTGTCCTAAGTTTGACTTCAATATCAAAGAAATAACTACAATAAACTACACCTAAAATCCACTTTTTTACAGTGAAAATGATTTCACAGCTCCTTTGAGGACGATTTTAATCATTCGCAAACCCTTTTCAAAAGTAGTATCTTTTTAAGGTTTGCTTCGGAAGGACGTACTTTCTGAGCCTTCAATGTGCGTCCTCTCTAACAAGACATCAAGATCCGCCCCTGGTATGATATTTTAAATACTAAGAAGGAGCAAGCAAAACAGCTGCTCAGCAAATTTGAATTATTTATTCACCGCCTTCGAATTTCTCTTGTTTGACAAATAACGAAGGTTCGATTTGAAAATTCGGGAAAATCCGACTGTTGTTGACCAGTTATTTTACTAACAAGAAGGAAGAATATTTAGTATCTTTTATGATATCATACGTTTGTCAAAACACTTTTAAGTTTACTATTTCAAGTAATTAGATTCTGCAAATTTGTGACTTCTGATCAGGATCTACACTGCTCGTTGTTTTTATTCATTTGGTAATTTCTAACCAAGAAGCGATAAGTGTAGATCCTCTTCAGACGGCACGGCTGATCGTGATTTCCACTATTAGCAAATGGGATAAAACCCGTATTATATAGAGTAAAGGCTTAAAGCGTCATTGTACTTTTGCGCGTGAATTGTTAAACATTTACCGGAAGTGGTATATTTACATATCCCAGATATGTTTTAACAGGTTCATAAAAGACTTTAATAAACATTTTGAGATAAGAATAATTTGCTTTAAATATACTAATGCGTGTTTTCCAAGACATTTAAACATTTTTAAGGAAACATTTAAACGAGTCTTTTTTACTAAACAAAACGTTAGATCTTGATTGCCAAAAACGTTCTTACCGTTTTAGGGAAAAACACACAAGCGTCTCTTTTTTAAAGTTCCATTATTACGTGTGCATTTTTTGCACTTCTCTCCTTTATTTTTGTTAATCAGTTGGAAAAGTAACAATTTAAATTATTCAAAATTTTAATATTCCATGAAATTTTTGGTAAATTATTTCCTATTTTCGTTTATAAGAGTTTGTCTAATATATTCACAAATACGTTTGCACACAAGTAGCACCGGCGCATCGTGCAGACGACAAAATGAACGCGAATATTCGGCTTCAAAGGTATACGGGTTTGCAAATGAAAACAAGGGGTGTGCGATGTTCCCATCGTAGCGATTTACCTGAATTTAAACCATATGTTTACCGAATTCTTCAAAAATGTGTCCCAATTCTGTAGAATAAAAATATCATACATTATTTACCTGGAAGTGCCTAAAGTAAACTTTTCTGGCAAAACTTGATGCTTTTATTACAAACGTTCATTACACCATTTGTTAGCTATGACAATACTATTCCTTTGTCTGTTGTTTTAATGTTAATCAATTACTGATACTAATGGATTGTGTTCTGACAATTATAATTACTTTGCGATTTCGCGACATGTGTGTAACATATTTAGAACTCGCGGAGGTTTATAGTTCTTAAGAAGATGACAGTGTAGTCTTATATTAAAAAATTAAATAAGTAAATAAAATAAATAAGCATGACATAAATTTAGCGATATTCGCATTTTTAACAACTAGATTTTAAAGAATATGGGGCGCGTAATGGGAGAAAGGTTTCATCAGGAAATTGACTTTGTTCATTCCAATGTCGTCAAAAAGTTGAGCAGACGACATTGCCTATTACGCGTTTCTCTGTAAAAACAACAACAACAACAACAACAAAAACAAGCAAAACAATAACGGTTGTCAAAATGTGTAACAAGATCACATTTCTTTATGAAAAAATAGATAATAACAACTAAAATGTAAAAAAAAATATTACCAAAGAAACATTTTCCAGTGCCTCGTATAGGTCTACTTTTTTAACATCGGACATTTCTTCGACTTACAATTGCGCATTTCTCATGGAATATTTCTCTACAGCTTTGTATTTTTGTCGTTTCATATATTAACTGAATTGTTTCTTGATCAGAGATTTATTATATAACAGCTAGAAACAGCTCGAACAGCAGTCTGCCAGTAATTAAGTTTTTGTTATATGGTTAGTTACCGTTAATTGAAAGTATAAATAGACATAATTATGGCCGACATCTACAATATAACAACTTTATCACATGGCGCCTAGAAAAATACTTTGACAAGCTTCCTGACAGTCGTACCCTTTGAACGGAAAAACGGCTGCAAGACAACAAACGTTATCAGGCATGAAATTGTAATTTTTGCAGTGGATGTGAGATAAAACGCCGTTTACAAGGTTCTGAGATGTGTTCTAACAGGAGCTTTGCATGTTAGATTGTTAGAAACATGTTTATGGCGCACAGTCAGGCACAAAAGTTATCTGATTCCGGTGCACCTGTTTTTTTATACGTTCAACGTTTAATTTATGCGTCCGCTGAATAAATTAAAAAACACGAACATGTATATTGTGCACAATATGGCTTAAATATATCCGGTGCACCAGTATTTTTATGCGCCCATCGTATAATTTTATACGTCCGCCGGATAAATTTGAAGTGCAACGATAAACTAAGGGTGCGCCTATATTTAGATAATATATATACACCCGTAAAATTGCGTTGCACCTATAAAACTACGACCATCTTTTTAATTTTGTAAGTCAATCACTTTATTTAGCGAAATGCTGGTTAATTTACATATTTACCGGTGCACAGTTATTTAAGTGACGGACATATAAATTTACACGTTAAACGGATAAAAATGAGTGTACAGCGAGGTTTTGTTTTCAAGGCGGTGCACCGGTACTATATAGGTACAACTTTATATTTATACGTCCTTTTTATTGATGTATAATTCCGACATACAAACTTACGAGCGCACCGGTAAATTTGTTTGAAGGCGCACACAAATTATCTTTTGAGCCTTTTCGTGCGCCATACATGTATGTACGACATGGCGGCTTGTCAGATATACATATATAGTAATGTGCTTTGGGAATACCTGCCTCCGTGACGGGTCCAGGTGATTCTCCGGGGAATCTGCTCAAGTACCTGCAGGAGAAGAGTAAAGGCGAAACTGATACACCTCCGTTCTTGATAACGAGTGACATAATAATTTATTACACGTTGCTTGCAGAATAACATGCATTATAACTTCATTTACGAAATGGGCGTATCTAGAAAAAAAACTCTATTTGCCAAGTTGAGATTTGAAATGATTGAAATTCTAAAACAAATAGTATACCAAGATGATCCTACTTCGTTTGAGCCTCATGAACCTATGGTTGCGCGCGACACTCTGTCTCATTGAGGTTAAAGCCCCAGCACAACCCGCAGTACGTCTTTTCGGTGCATACGTGTTTTTCGGAGGTCACGTTCACGGCGTTTTGGGGTAGGACGACCGGAAGCACGTGGCACTCACGGTTGCGCAAGGTGTGAGTACGTCACGTCTAGGAGTAAATAGTTGCATGCACCGTACGTTGCGTAGGTGGTCAGTGGGATGTACGTGCTGACAACGTGCTTACAACGTGAGATCTCCGTGAGAATGCCATGTTAACGAACGGAGGCAGTAGTTACATGCGCTGCTCACGTACGGTGTTCTTACTCGCTCGCCCGTTGTAAGTGCGTGCTAGTGCGGTGAACGTGAGTTCTTTCGGCCGCTGTTGGGAGATATATATAAAGACGACCTATTGATGCTACTCAGAAATCACAGCTGTCGCTGCCTTGAAATGCCGCACCTACAACAGCAGATATTGCGAAATCTGCTGCTGCAAAAACAGCTTGCAGTGGCCACTCGCTTCCTTTTGGCGTCTATCTCGCTGCCTTCTTCGGTGGCATCTTGAAGACAAATGCTGGCACTCTTCCGTCGGCTCGACTTTTATATACGGCAGAGGTCAGTGCGCACACAGTGCGTTGTAAGTGCGGTGCACGTACTTGCTCTGTAAGGTCCGTCTGAGTTCTGTGCGCGTTTTGGACAGTTGAACTGAGGAAGTGTTGTGTAAGCACGGACCACGCACTTATTACGTGCGCGGCACGTGGATCAAGTGACGATAGGATTTTTAAAAAGGACTCGCAGAGGCAGTGCGTTATGCTCTCGTGGACATACAGGGCAGGCACGTCACCCGTACTGGTTGTGAATCCGTAGCCCACACGCAGCTCGAACGCAGAAAAAGTTTTTCATGCACTAACCATGCTACGGCGTGTCTGCGTGCTCCCAAATCCGTACGGAGGCGGTACTCACCACGTACGAATCCCTGAATTTGGCTCACGTTTTTGCACGTAGACAATACGCACTTGCACGTACGGCGGGTTGTGACCGGGGCTAAACATTCGTGCCAAATATAACAAAATTGCTCAATTCATGTTAAAGTTATGGGCCAGACAAATCCGAACGGACGCACGCACGCACGGACGCACATACGCATTTACGCACGCACATAAACTAAACTGCCATTGTGACAACTAAGTCGAGCTCAGTGCGAGCGGGATGGAAAACAATTCTGCCCGATTCCTTTCTTTATGAACAGATACGGAACTGAAATACGAATTTTTACTAAGAACAAAATATAATTAATGCCTTCGGGAATAGCTCGCACTGCAGGTATGTAATAAAGGTAGACGATTAGGCAACGAGTCAGTGAGTCATGCGCGCCGACACATGTCACTGTGATCACAATATGCTCGAGTTTCTGCTCATCATCTCGTCTTCTTTACACCTGGCAGATAAATAGACTGGCCATGGAGACTAATTGTGTATATATTAGTTTACCGAGTCAACTCTATCGAACTGAACTGCAGAACTCAAATTGCACGAAAAATTTAAAATTAATTTTTTAAAGAAAACACAATACACATGTAACGGCACACACAATATTTACGTTTTAATACAATGAACGACCGACATATAATTTTCGTTATAATATTGATAGTGGGATCAACTAAGATATGTAAAATGTCTTGTGTGATAAATCTGACATGTAAGTTGTTATTATATTTAAAAAATAACTTGCAATTATCTATCAGTTTTGGATAAGTTATGGGTGATTTTATTGCACATTTTAACGAGGCCTACAGTTTGGCTTTTGAAGCGACGCGACACTACAAATTTTGATTCTTTTTATAATGTATCAACACAGGAAAGTATAAATTTTGATTTCTTTATAATTTATCTACACAGAAACGAAAAAAAAACTGATTTTTTTTATAATAGTGTATCTATACGGGAACGAATAAATTTTGAATTACATTATACTTATAATGTAAGTACTCATGAACGAATAACTTTTGAATCTTTATAATTTGTCTACACAGAAACGAATAAATTTTGAATTCTTTATAATGTTTCTACAAAGGAACGAATAAATTTTGAATTCTTTATAATGTTTCTACACAGGAACGAATAAATTTTGAATTATTTATAATGTTTCTACACAGGAACGAATAAATTTTGAATTCTTTATAACGTATCTACACAGGAACGAATAAAATTAAATTTTGAATTCTTTATAATGTATCTACCCAGGAACGATTAAATTTCGAATTATTTATATTGTATCTATACAGGAACGAATATATTTTGAATTATTTATATTGTATCTTCACAGGAACGAATAAATTTTGAATTATTTATAGCGTATCTACACAGGAACGAATAAATGTTGAATTATTTATAACGTATCTACACGGGGACGAATAAAATTTTAATTCTTTATAATGTATCTACCAGGAATGAAGAATAATATGATCTGACAAGCTGCATTCTGCGCTCTGTAGCTCGACTATAGGTTCACCTAGATATAATAACTCAATCTATTTTCTGCAAATGAGCCCCAGTGTTGCTTCACAAAGAATTCCCTTCGCATACCTTGGTACGCTAATCATAAATGTAACCTTGAGATTTTTCAGTTAATAGATACCATCATGTATACTCATTGCGCAGGTACAGATACAAATTCATGTGTTAAGATATTTTTCAGTTGTGAGAATTTGTTTGAGAATATGCTTAAGCTACTTTTATTGTAGGTTATTCGAATTTTTTAAAATGATAATGAGCAAACCGATGGCTTTGTGCAGAGAAACTTTCTCCCTCATTATCCTGCGTAAGTGTAACTAATCTCCCCAGAGCACCACATTTCTTATTAAAATAATATGCCCCCAATTGAATTTTTAATGATAAAAAGTGTTTATTTAAGTCTTATGGTGTCTTCAGGTGTCCTGGGGGTAATAAGTAGCATAATAATCAGTGTTGTCTGCTACACTTTTTTGACTTTTCCAGCCGCTCAATTCTGAGTTTGGCATTTACTGAAAAACTTATTTCACCCTTTTTTTCCTACTCAATCTTAGCATTTAATTTAACTATTTGTTTAGTAATTCTATTCTTTTAGTACATTTGAACAAGATTTTAGTACTCCATGCCACCGCCAGCACAGTACACAAGTAACTTAAAGTACAACAATCTCCCAGGTATCTTTAAACATTTATTTCACATAAATTTAATACTTTCTACTTGCAAACATCTAACATAACAAAGTAAGCTGAATATAAACTGAATCAAATCAGCAAAAGAATAATCTTCACAAGGACTTCTTCATTTCCAATTAAGGTGAAAGCTAAATGTTCTAACTGAATTGAAATAAAGAAGCAGATATAACCTTTTTTGCTTTCACACAACAAATATTTTTTCCAGTTATTAAAAAAAAGAAACATATATTTTGCAATGGAATTGTGCAGAATAAATGTCTACTTGGAATTTTTATTTATTTAGAAGTGTATATTTTCTGTTGCACAGTGGCAAAACATTGACAAAAACACCTAACAAAACAAAACAAGGGCCAAAGATCATAAAACTAAGATTGGAGACCAGTCTCAAATCTCAATCACCTGACTGGTTGAAATGGCCAATAATATGCTTGAGATTTGAGACTGGTCTCCAGATTAAGCTTTATGATCTTGGGTAAAGGCACCATCTTTATGGTATTTTTGAAAGTCAACATTATTCTCATGATTTGCTAAAATGTATCAGTAAAACAATAATGTAAAATGTAGAAAACAATTCATTAGTAAAAAGTCTTATAAAACAAGCATAAAAAACATATAAAATGGACGGTTTGTTGAATCTTAGCTCAATATGAAGCTGGGGAACATAATATTAGCAGATCAAAATGTAATCCAAAACCAAATTTTTTTTATGGTACATTACTAAAACTGTGGGGTTATATAATTATAGATACAAACCCAGTATCATGGTTTTGTGAAAAGCTAAATTTCGTCCATGTTTAGTGTTTAAATCTCTACTGCTTTTATTCCTAAACTTAAAATGCATTTTTAACCTTTTACTCCATATATACAACTTTGATGGCATGGACAAACAGTGTAGATCCAGATCTGCTGGCAGATCCATGCTATAAAGTCAGAATCTACACTGTTCTTCACTGATTCATAAGTATATTTCTGACCAAGAAGAAAACAGTGCAGATCAAGAATCAGACACATGTGGCACATAATCCATGGAGTAAAGGGTTAATATCTATAAGATCAGGGCTGAAGGTTATAAAGCTGAGATTGGAAACCAGTCTCAAATCTCAAGCATCTGATTGGCTGAAATGGCGACTGGTCGCCATTTCAGCCAATCAGATGCTTGAGATTTGAGACTGGTTTCCATGCTCAGCTTTATAACCTTCAGACCAGATTCTAATTTTAAACTAAAGAATGACTAGATTTAGATACCATTCATTCATATCATGTCTCCAATGGTAAATAATAATTAAAGGGTTGCCTGCACAAGTGTCATAACTACATAAAGATAAAAAAGGAGTTACATGTATGACTGTCTTTGCATGCACCCCTTAACCCTTTCCTCCATATATACGCATTTTTATGCATGTGTGACTAGTGTAGATCCAGATCAGCAATGGTCACATTTAAGTCAGAAATAATCTAAGCGAACAGTGCAGGTCCTGATCAGACGGCACTGATGTGCCGGCTGATCTGGATCTACACTGTTTGCCCATGCAATAAAGGTGTGTCTATGTAGGAAAGGGTTAATATTATAAATTTCTTGTTGACTTACTATCATCAGTGTCCTTCACATCAAAATAAAGCAACAAGTAAATTCACCAGTGAAAAAAACAGTGTCTAAATATCCTAAGTAAACACATTTTCCATACTTCCAAGTTATTATATAAAATTATGGACAGTAATGCAATATCACAGCTAATAAAAATCACAGGAACATGGTCCAGAAACAACACAACTGGGCCCAAGATTATAAAACTAAGATCGGAGACCAGTCTCAAATCTCAAGCATCTGATTGTCTGAAATGGCAACCAGTTGCCATTAATATCAGCTAATCAGATGCTTGAGATTTGAGACTTGTCTCCTGATTTAATTTTATGATCTTTGGCCCTGAAGACACTAAGTCTAGTTGGACTTACGCAACACCAAGTTATGTCCCTTTCACATCGACAGATCAACAAACACCAGTGTGGACACTTCATAACTACCAGTATGAAGTATCAAACAAGTGAATAAGAGACCGAATTCATTGCTGTAAACAAGTGAATTCAAGACCCATCGATAATGAGAATTTGGCTACACTGTAAATAAAAAAAAACTTTTGGACGGATTACAATTAACCCTTTCATCACTTCGTGTAGTCAGAAGTTAATTAACTTGAAACTTGTTACACCTCTGCACATCAAGAAATCATGGTCCAAGAACATACATCTGTGCCTAAGATCATAAACTAAAACTAGAGACCAGTCTCAAATCTCAAGCATCTGAATGGCTGAAATGGAGACTAGTCGGATGCTTGAGATTTCAAACTGGTCTCCAAACCCAGTTTAATGATCTTGGCCCCTAAGACTGAAGACCAGCCTCCAAAAAAATATTATAGAGCTGGGTGGTTGATATTTGATCGGGTATTAAAACTGAATACTTTATCCAGTATTATAACTAACAAATCAAAATACGGGATTTTCTGACTGGTATCTGATCTCAGTTACACTTGTACTTCCTATATATGGGTTTAATCATATGTGTGACCAGGCTCCAAGGTTATAAAGCTGAGATTGGAAACCAGTCTCAAATCTCAAGCATCTGATTGGCTGAAATGGCGACTGGTCGCCATTTCAGCCAATCAGATGCTTGAGATTTGAGACTGGTTTCCATGCTCAGTTTTATAACCTTGGGCACAGTATAGATCTAGATGAGCAGGCACATCCATGCCGTCTAAACAGAATCTACACTGAACGCTTTCAGATTTATTAGGTTATTTTTGACCAAAGACAAACATTGTAGATCCAGAGAAGACAGCACAGATGTGCTGGCTGATATGAATCTACAATTCTTCCATGCGATAAAAGCTATATCTATGGAATAAATGGTTATGGTTCTCTCAAACGACGTTACCTTATCAACAATGGCAGTTTTAATATATCACAAATTTAACCCTTTCCTGTATAGATACACCTTTATTGCTAGGGCGAACAGTTTAGAATCTAGATCCAGATCAGCCGGCACGTCTGTTCACTTTTTGATTAATTAGGTTATTTCTGACCAAAATGCGACCAGTGTAGATCCAGATCAGACAGCACGGATGTGCCGGCTGATCTGGATCTTCACTGGCTGCACATGCGTAAAAATGCGTATATATCAAGGAAAGGGTTAACCATGACAAACAGTGGTTGAACAAATACACTGTACATTAACATCAAGAACAACAAGCACTTAAGACATTGTCACTAACCTTAAAAAGACCCCTAAAACAAAAAGGGCCACACATGCAGAAACAAACAAATAAATACACTTATGTATCACAGCGGCCTTGTTACCTAAACATGTGCAATGATTACAAATAAGATATCCGATTTCCCCTTCATCAGTGCAAATCACAGTTTATATGTCAACTATTTGACATATAAGTTTAAATAAGAAAATGAAACCGAGGCATATAATGGAGTCGTGTTGACTGTAACAAATATTTCTATGCACATCAACATTATTCTCAAATTCTCATGAAGATTTTTAAGATGAAGAAAATTGTTTACTTGCAACACTGATGTTCAGAATATCATAAGTTTTACTTAACAATTTCCTAATTATATAATGGATAAAATTTTGAAAAATAAAAACACACTAATCTGACACTGTAGCAGCAACAGAAGATTTCATCTTGCTCATCCTGATTTGCAGCAAAGACATGATACACAGGTGGTCAGTAATAATTTGCAGCACAGATATGGTACACGGTTGGTCAGTGGTAAACACCAACCATCAGTAGAAATTTGCAGCACAGGTATGATAAACGGATGCTCAGTAGTGATTTGCAGTACTGATGTGGTACATGGATACTCAGTGGTGTTTTGCAGTACAGATTAAAGAAACAGCTACCCTGTGGTAATTCTTTGCTTCTCAGGCATAGAAGGATGAAGGTGATCAGTATACAGTTGACAAGGATTGATGACCCAAGAGAGGTTGTTTTAGCCTAACACAGAAATGTCCCATCTTGAAAAGGGAGATAATTCTATGACTACCAAAGTCCACCATGTGTCTACAATCTACCTCCTCATGTTGTAGGAATAGTTGCGTGACTGCGATTGACTCTCTTGTAACTTTATCAAACTTAACTGACCTGAAATGAAAAATACAATCTGTTTACCAACATTCTGATTATTTTAGGCCACTATGACTTAAATCCCAGATTTTCATCACAATTTTTGTGACAGTCAGATGGAGGGGGCACCGTTTCATTTCAAGTGCTTAAGGTTATAATACTGAGCATGGAAACCAGTCTCAAATCTCAAGCATCTGAATGGCTGAAATGGCGACTGGTCCTTCAGACCTGGAATAGATTAGGAAGACAGAAGAAGGTACATGCACAGTCCTGTAAATTTTTATAATTATTTTCAATTTGAACAGTTACAATAATATTTATTTTGGTGGTCTTCAAAAACTGGTAAAATCTAGGATCAACAGGCACAAACACAGGCTTGAAATAGGACTTCCTTTCATAAGTTTAATCTCTGAAACATACCTGTATATAACAGCCATATTATGACCTGTAAGTCTCTTTTAAAGCAAACATAATCAAAGCTATCTATTTTTTAAATTATGAAATTGTCTTTTAATGACTTGCAGAGTTCTAATATACTTCTTTCTGAATTAAGCAGCATATATGAATATTTTTATAAACAAAGTACTAGCAGCATCTTGTTAAAGTGTACAAACTAGCATTTAACCCTTTAGAATAAACAACACATCATCAACAGCAACACCCTAAAATGTTAACTAGCTTTCAAACTCAGGGGTCCATGAGCATGCTAGAAAGTAGCTGACTGGCTGACACCAGGAGCTGACAAAATTTAAAATTATAGATCTCCAATTCTTTATGACAATAAACAAACAATTATCTTAAAGTAGCTGATTTATGTTAAAGAGATCCTATTAATAAAGATCACTTAACCCTTTCCTCCATATATACTCCTTTATTTCGTGGGCAAACAGTTTAGATCCAGATCAGCCGGCACATCAGGATCTAAACTGTTCACTTTTTGGTTTGTTAGGTTATTTCTGACACATGCGTGACCAGTGCAGATCCTGATCAGACGGCACGGATGTGCCGGCTTATCTTGATCTACACTGGTCGCACATGTGTAAAAATGCATATTTATGGAGGGAAGTATTAAAACAATGTGAAGGGCAATACTATGCAACTCACATTTTTTCTATTCTTGGTCCTTGGCATTACAAGTAAAAGGGTTAATTCAAATATCTTATAATAAAAATTAAACCTGATTCTGTACTATGTTATTAGGTTACTCTGCACACTTAAAACACAAGTCTATTTCCTAAAATCATTCTTCGGCTCAGATGTGATGTGGTATCAATTCATTCCACTGGTACTAGTTTTTCAAACACAAGCCATTAATGACTATTCAATCTACATTTATAATTTTATTTCGAAATTTAATACTATGCATAGTTCAACCCTTTCCTCCATAAATACGCATTTTTACGCATGTGCGACCAGTGTAGATTCAGATCAGATCAGATCAAATTAAAAAGCGAATAGTTTAGATCCTGATCAGATGTCATGGATGTGCCAGCTGATCTGAATCTAAACTGAGTGACCACGCAATAAAGGTGTTTTTATGGAGGAAAGGGTTAACACTTGGCTTCATGGTTATATGGCTTTTATTCCATGAGCAGTGTAGATCAGATTAGACAGCACAACTGTTGAATCAGCATCTACACTATTCTCTTCTTGATCAGAACTAACCCAGCAGCCAATGTAGATCCTGATTAGACAGCACAGATGTGCAGGATGATCTGGATCTAGACTGGTTGTACACAAGATAAAAGTTGTACCGATGGAGTTAATTTTGTTGTGGATTTCATTATGTGCTAGCCAAATGCAAAATAGCCAAAATAAAAGTTAGCATGAACTGAAGTGATACCACTATAGATCCACCAAACGAACATTGTTATAAGCATGTTCCATGTCACACCCAGCAGAACCCTTACCCTCTTTCTACTACCAAATGCTGTCAGTGCTAAAACAGACAAGCACACAGTGTAAATATTCTGTATAAATCAATTAACCCTTTCCTGCATATATACACATTTTTAGGCATGTGCGACCAGTGTAAATCCAGATCAGCTGGCATCTCCCTGCCATATGATCATGATCTGAACTGGTCGCATTTTGGTCAGAAATAACCTAACAAATCATAAAGCGAACAGTGCAGATCCTCATCAGATGGCACAGATGTGCTGGCTGATCTGGATCTACACTGTTCTCCCATGCAATAAAGGTGTATCTATGGAGGAATGAGTTCAGTGATTGAATCACCAAAATAAATGCTTCAGATATCTATTTTATAAGCAGTACTACTTTGATCAATTTACAAGGAAAGAATTGAAGCATGATGCTTACTGCGGAAAAAAAACAGTCTGTCTTTTTAGAACAATAAAAATGAAATATATAAACATTAATGATTGCTTTTGAGTGAAAACTGATTTTTCCTTTTCAAATATAATCCTCATTTAAAGAACTAGCATATTTTATTCTTCCACCAATCAAAATGTGAATTGTTACCTTCCGAGTCTATGTTAGAAAAGAAAGAAAACAATATTAGGGGGTGCTTCTATCATACTGTCAATATACTAAGTAAAGCTTGGAGAGTTTTGTAAAATATAAATTATCTGCAAAATATGTCATTTTAATATATAGTACACATGTAATATATATTTATTGCAAAATGCGTCATCATAAATTCATAGAAAAAATATATGTTTATTATTAAAATGTATTGCAATATATATCATTTTAATGGTAATATATATTTTATTTTCACAAAAACAAAAACTAAGCAAAATCAATTCTGATATTTTAATATGTACTTTTTGAAATAATGTATTAAATATTGATTACAGTTTGTTAATTGGTGAGAAAGCAGGTAGTTAGTAGAATGCTATTTTTAAGCAGTTTCTTAGCCAAGCCAATAAGGTTTGCTCACCTTGCCCATTTTAAAACCACTAGATGTACATGTCACCTTCCAGATGCCGAAAAATGTATTTTCAGTTTTAGTAAGTCATAGAGAGCTAAGGGCCCAAGATTATGTGACTGCAGACCATTGCTAAATTCTCAAGCATCTAATTGGCTGAAATTAAGATGTCTCATCTTCATTTCAGCCAATTAGATGCACGAGATTTGAGACTGGTCTCCATTCTCAGTAGTATAACCCTGGCCAAAGCTCATAAAATTAAAACTGGAGACCAGTCTCAAATCCCAAGGATCAAAAGGTCTGGTCACAAATCTCAAGGATCTGATTGGCTGAAATGGCGACTGGTCATAAATTTAAAGGATATGTCTTGGAGGAATTAGAGCCATGAATAAAGGACATTTGAAAAAAAAAAAGAAATGATGTAAACAGTTCCAGTTGAATTTACTGAGAATTTCTAGCACTACTATGAAAGTCTGTATCAAAGAGGTGGAATCAACCCTCTGTGTATATGTAATTGACTTTCTGTTCTTAAAAATGGATTGTTTCTTAAATAGGTGAAATGAAACTGAAGAATGGTGCATTTACTACAGATCTGAATGAAGGAGTTTCCATAGATCAAACTACATATGAATTAACTAGATGCTAGTATTTGAATGCAGGATGATCACAGATCTTGCAAAACTGACTGCAATGATGACTATAGATCAAAATGCTGAAATATTATAGAATATTGGAATGGCTACAAATCTAAGGGAGATAAAAAAAGAATGACTGCTGATAAGATGCTGGAATACTACAAAATATTGGAATGGCTACAAATCTAAGGGAGATAACAAAAGAATGACTGCTGATCCGAATGCTGGAATACTACAAAATATTGGAATGGCTACAAATCTAAGGGAGATAACAGAAGAATGACTGCAGATCTGAATGCTGGAATACTACAAAATATTGGAATGCCTTAACTCTAAAAGGGAGATAACTAAAGAATGACTGCAGCTCTGAATGCTAGAATACTATAAAATGTTTGGAACAGCAACAAATCTAAAAGGGCGATAAAAAAACGACTGCAGATCTGAATGATGATACTACAAAATATTGGAACAAAAGAATGACTACAGGGTTGAAAATGTTAAAACTGCGATAAACAAACCAGTCTCAAATCTCAAGCATCTGATTGGCTGATATTTCAGCCAATCAGATCCTTGAGATTGTGACTGGTTTCCATTCTCAGTTTTATAATACTGTGCCAGACTATTTTGAACTTTGATTGTGGACTTTGATCACCCTGCATTTGTCTGACGTGTAAGCTTATATGGCAGTATAACAAACTTATTCTATTACTCCATATCTAGCCTTTTAACACATGTGCAACCAGTATAGATCCATGATCAGCTGTCTGCTCTGGATCTAAACTGGTCACATTTTGGTTTGAAATAACCTAATGAATCTAAAAGTGAACAGAGTAGATCCTGATCACATGGCACAAATGTGCCAACTGATCTGAATCTACACTGTTCACCCACGGGATAAAAGGTGCATCTATGGAGGAATGGATTATACAACAATATTTGGAGTTTCTGGGTAAATTATTATAACTGTAAAAGTAGAAAAACAGTAAGTGGCTATCTTAACAAGAAAGATAAAGTGTGTGGTAAGTGGCTTTCTAGATGGGAAAAAAATGAGTTTCTAGATAGGAAAAATAAAGTGTGAGTAAAGTGGTGTTCTAGTTGGGATAAAATATGACTTTCTAGATAGGGGAAAATAGTGCATGGTCATAACTGAAAACAGCACCTTGCAACTCATCTTCATCAACCATTTGCCACATGAACTCTTTTGGATGCCCCTTTTCATCCAGGAAAGGGGATGGCATGCAGCCCTTTTTGGCTACCAGGGGATGATACTGGTCAATGGCGAAGTTATACGATAAAGCTGCAGAGTAAAACATAGCAAACATTCAACACATATATTAGCACATTTGGACTATTCCATTTAAAACATAACCCCCTGTACTTGTGGACTTGGCTAGCCTCATTTGCTCATAGAATCTTTTATTTAAAGTTTAAAGGTTAAAAGTTGATCTTAGGCCCTGGACTATACAGACCTCTCTACCAGTAATTAACCAATTTAGAGTAACTTTATCATGTGTATCTAAACTACCTTAAAATTATATGTTGCTTACTTCCTCTTAAGAGTTTTTTAATGGAATAGTCAGAACTTATGCCAATCCAGCAAGATTATGCAAAAACAGCTTCTAACTATTAATGTCATAATTATTAACCTTTTACTCCATATATACACTTTATTCTATCGACAAACAGTGTAGATCCAAATAAGCCATGCTGTCTGATCAGAATCTACACTGTTTGCTTTTAGATTCAATAGGTCATTTCTGAATTGATGGCATGGATGTGCTGGCTGATCTGTACAGTTCGCCCATGCGATAAAAATTGTATATAATTATGGAGGAAAAGGGTAATTAAAACATATAGTCGTTAACAAAATATACTTCTGTTATTCTAAAATTACAGCAGAACTTCTTGATATATGTTTACGCTATTTGAATCCTTGTATTCAATTTAAATAGGCAATACTACTTCACAAAAACCGGTAAATAAGGTGACACTAAATAAGCATTTGCTTTCACCTGATTTAACTTAAGACATGATCTTTTAATTATGAAATAATAAACTAACTGCTGCTAGTATTGTGCAGGATTTATAGGGTGGAGTTCTGATGCGCATGGTTATTTCATAATCATGTTATGGTTCTTAAACCACATTGAAAATGATCAATGTTTTTAAAATGTAAATATGGCCTATTTAACTCTGTTTATCTGTAGAAAGCACATAAACCTGTAAACAGCTTAGCCTGTTAAAATCAAAAAGCCACATCTTAAGCACTTTCTCGTTATTTGCAACTGCCAGCCAGCAGTGGCCAGTATTATTAATTAATATAATATGTAGAACATATCATTATATAGGATGAATATACTATGAAAAAGGCATTGAAGTGTCCATTTGCATTTTTATATGATTTTATCCCCGTCCCCACCCCCCAATTCCAGCTGATCTGGCTCTAGTCAGTTCACCCATGTGATAAAAGCTATGGAGTTAAATATTTAAAAATTCAAAGTTTACACTAAGTCTTGTTAAGTTTTAAGTTGTGTAATAGTGTATTATTCATCATATATGACATGTACCACAATATTTATTAATAATATATATATATATATATCAATGTTTTCATCACAGGAGAAAAAACAGCCAATAGTATCACATATATTTCTAATACACATATCACTAGAATTCTTACTTCTCTGTCAAAATTCATATAACATACCAAAATCAAAGATTGCAAAATATATATGATAATCAAGTATGTATAATCAGGCCAAGTCATACGGAAAACATGAGGCTTTTCAGAAATTTTAAGGGTCAAAAGGTCATATTCAGGGTCAAACGGAACCCCCTGTGTGAGTTTTGCTTATCTGGCCACTTTCCCAGTTAGTTACATTGTTCTAAAACCAGTCTATCAAGAACACAGCGAGGTAGGTCCTTGTAGCCCCCCACCCACCCACTTTTCATTTTCTTGGCGTAATAAAACAGGACTATTTTAAATGTAACAGGCACATGTAGGCAATAGCGTGTGATTGTGCCTGACAAGCAGGAATTCACCTTGTACCATGTTACTGGCTGACCCACTGAGATCAGAAACATTGACATAAACAAACAATTCTGCAACAACAAATACACTGCTTTAACCCTTTACTCCATATATATCTATTTTATGTCTGCAATGGTCACATTTTGGTCAGAAATAACCTAATAAATTGAATAATCAGATGGCACATTTATGCTGTTTGCTTTGATTCATCAGGTCATTTCTGACCAAGATGTGACCAGTGAAAATCAAGATCAGACAGCAGAAATGTTCTGGCTGATCTTGATCTACACTGTTCGCCCATGTGACAAATAGTGTTCATATGGAGGAAAGAGTTATACAAGATGGCTGACAAACATGTTTCAGGTACAAACAATCACCTCGTCCTCCTGGGTCCTCTAAAACAGGGAAATGTTGTTAAAATAATTCAACATAACTATATCAACTGATTGGAAGGTAAACATTACTATTGTTCTTTACTCATGGATACAGTATACATCCCATGTGTAAGCAGTGGTGATCTTTAGATCAGCCTGCACACCTGTGATCAGGATCTACACTGTTTGGATTTAGATTAAATTGGTAAGTTATTTCTGACCAAGAAGCAACCAGTGTAGATGCAGATGGCACAGATCTACACAGATATGCTGGCTAATCTGGATCTACACTGTTCACCATGGGATAACAACCATATCCCATTGAGTAAAGGGTTAACCCAAGAAAAACACCTATCAATCCTGTTTATTTTCATGAATGTCATTCGACTGAAAAACATTTTTTTCCAGAAGCTAAGCCACATTAGTATCAATTATCAGCAAATGAAATAGCTGAAGATATACTAGGTTCAAATTACTGAAATTTGCAAAGAAGACATAGTTGTACGACATTACCTGCTGAAGATGGAGCAAGCCTTGCCCAATATGGCCTCTGTGGTCGTAGCATGTTTGGGTGCCAAAATGGCGCCTCTATATGCTCTCCTGTAAAATATTAAGCACTCATGCAGAATTTTATTTTATTTATTAATAAATATTTATTTTTCAAAATTAACATTCATCTTGCACTTAGTACTCCAATGAATTTCTTTCCTTATAATCATTTTGCGCTTTGCTGCAAAGACATGTATCCATTTTAACAAATCAGTAATGGTGTATAGTTTCAGTTTTATGATCATGGGCACAATGGACTTCTGAGAGCCCAGGGATATTGATTTACCAAACAACCAAGAGATCTGAGAACCCGATGGGCACAGATATATACTTACCATAGATTTGAGAAACCAAGGCTCTCTGCTTCATAGCAATTAGTTCAGGGTCCCACATCCTCAGCTGCCGCTTGTTGGGAGTTAATGACTGTAACAACTTCTTTCTGAAATAAAAAAGAGTGAAATATGCATATCAGGAATGGCCACATCCAGCAGACACAGCCTCCCCGCACAGCCAAAAAGTAGAGAGGAAAAGAGAGCATGGTATTACAATAATCAGTTTCAAAGTGGGCGCCACAAACAATTAACGAAAGTGAGAACCCCAGGGGTTACCGCCTTGGAACGGTCAGTGGCAAAACAATTTGCCACTGGGGGTTTAAACCAGGTTCTAGGGTGCACCAACCTCACACTTGCCCCAACAGGTTCTCATATAAACACACAAGTACAAGTTGTCTTGGTGAAATGACTCCAACACACCCATCAGCTTAACAATGTTGCATCCAAAAGCACACAAACATAAACAGCATAAGAATCTAATAGCAATGCGAAGCCAAATGGGCGAGTACTCGATGATCTTACCAAGACCAGAGCCCCTGGAGTCAAATAAGCAAGAACACGATGACAGAGATAAAAGAAACATATCGAGCTTTTAGGTTCTTTAAAACAACAGTTATCATTAACTCTTTCCTCCAAAAATATGCCAACTTTTGAGCAAAATGTGCAGATCCAGATCAGCCGGCCCATCTGTGCCATTTGCTCAGGATCTGCACTGTTCGCTTTTTTGGTCAGAAATTACCTAACTAATCAAAAAGAGAACATTGTAGATCCTAATAAGATGGCAAAGATGTGCTAGCAGATCTGGATCTATAATGTTTGCTTATGCGATAAAAGCATATAATACTATATGGATTAAAGGTTAAATGTCTTTCTTACTTACTGTTGCTCCATCATGTCTATTCCATAATAACACAAAATAATAAAAATCCTTTCTCCTTTTGTTTTGGCACCAGAAAGGAAAACTTTTTTTATTTAAAAACACATATGCTTTTGCAGTCAATGTTTTACACAATTTGTACGATTTCACAAAATTTAAATCGTTGTTCAAGACTCTCACTATTGACATAACCGACAGTAATAGAATTAAAATTTTTCTGTGCTTGTCACATTTCAAGTTTTCTATGATCATGACCATCTTCACAATGAATTATTTTATCGAGAGATTGTGCAATACAGGTCTAACTCATACAGGGCTGAAGGTTATAAAGATGAGATTGAAAACCAGTCTCAAATCTCAAGCATCTGATTGGCTGAAATGGCGACTGGTTGCCATTTCAGCCAATCAGATGCTTGAGATTTGAGACTGATTTCAATGCTCAGTTTTATAACCTTGGGCATAGAATTGTGAAGGAGTTAGTTCAATTTTGCACCATGATATCAAAATTTAATAATTTTTTATTTAATAATCTTTAATTGCTTTCTGATAATGACAGGTTTCATATTTCTTCCTATAATATATAATTCGTTTATGTGCACACTGGTACTTAAATTTTGAATTTTAATAGAAAATTAATTGAATTCTTAAAGTGTTATCCTACAAAGCATTAATGTAAGAAATACTAGAGGGGCATGCTGTTTCAATAGCACATGTGATAAAAGACGTAAATATGGAGTTATATTTCCAATTCAGTCAGGCATTTAGAAAAAAAAATTTAAATATATATTAACAAACAAAATAAAAGAGCAAACTCTAAACAACACAGTATGCCAGAAAAGTACTAAACAACAGAACAAGTTTTGGATAGAAAAATCCATCTCTTAGCTTTTTTACCCAATTTATTAAATGCCTTTCCAGATTTACTTAATAAAATAAAAATGTTTATTGAACCTGATATATTTTCTCCATGCCAGCTGTATAGTTAGTGCAGCAATCTGTTTATGGAATTCCTCGGCACCTTGTCGGAGTCGCATCTTGTGAACTGCTTGCTTGGCTGTCAGCAAAATTGCAAATGAGCGCATCTTATGACTGAAAATACACCAACAAAATTATCAGACCAGTTAAACCTTTACTCCATGGAAAAAAAACTGGAAACCAGTCTCAAATCTCAAGCCATTTCAGCCAATCAGATGCTTGAGATTTGAGACTGGTTTCCAATCTCAGCTTTATAACCTTCAGCCCTTGAGTGTGTGGGAAAACAGTGTAAATCAAAATCAGCCTGCACATCTTATGACTGGAAAAAATACAAATAAAATATATTCAGAAAAGTTAACCCTTTACTCCTTAGGTAACGAGAATGCTTGGGAAAAAAGTGTAGATCTGTGCCGTCTGATCAGGATCTACATTCAATAATACTTCAATGATATGCAAGTCCTGACTTATAGAAATAAATTTCCCTAACATTTGAACATTAATGCAATTCTATTGGCAAATTAAAATTTCAACCTATCTGAAATATGAATAATTCATTAATTAATGATAAAAAATGGACAAAAAATCAAAAAAAAATCTCTAGTTACCAATGAATCCATGTTTAGAGTTTAATATCCTCTGGCAAACTGAACCAAATTTAAGGACATTAAAATACTAAGATCTGAACACTATAAGATAAATATTTTTACAAAGGCCTTTTAAATATAAATTACAATGAAAAGAAAAATAAAATCTTTTATACTGCAAAACACTATCATTTTGAACTTGTAACCCATTATGGTATTATGTGACATAAAAAGCTTCCATTTTCTCAAATAACTGGTGAAAAGATCATCTAAAGAAATCTGAACAAGTATAAATTTGAACAAGTCAGTGCAAATAAAACAACTATAATTATTCGTCTTTGATTGAAAACTCCATTCTTTGACCTGTAAAAGCTATTTTTGACCAACATCAAAGGTCTCTATCATTATTTTATTATGAAATTTAAAAACATAAAAGAATAAGTTGTATCAGTCAGAAACGACAAACACATTACAGCAGCAGAAAGAATTGTTGTACAATAGAAATGATATTTTGAACTCCCACCATGACCTTTGAATTTTGGTGTGGTCCTGCATGCTAACTATTACATATTGGATGTTTGATGATAAAATGTATCAAAATAACCGTCATACACAATGTTAATTTATTTTATATACTACTCAAAATTTGATAGGGATCACTTCGTTTTATCCCTAATTATTGCCCCTACCAAGTTCCAACCGCTGTTCTGCTTCAACAGTTTGTCGGTTCTTTCCTTCTTTTGCACAAAGCTGATGTCAAATGAACATATTTTCAGAATCACAGCAAGTATTTGATCGTTTTATCCTTATGTAAGAAATAAACACAATCTTTGAAGCGATCCTTATCAAATTTTGAGTAGTATATACATTAGATGCCTGTTGGCAACATCTATACCCGTCTGACATGACCTTTGACCCCTAACTGTGACCTTGACCTTTGGGATTGGAACCTGGGGTTTGCACGCAACGTACCATCTCATTAATGTTTTCATTCACAGCAACTATAAACAAGACTGCTAATGTTAGTCATGTGCTGGAAAAATCTGGACGGACACACTAACAGACTGATTGGATTGACCCACGCACCGACACTAACACAGGCACATACACCGAACTGTCACGGTGACAACTAGGTCAAGTTCACCGCAAGCGGGCTCAACAAACAATATATATATAATATATATATTGGAGTTTGAATAACATAAAGCCAATGGTGGTATATCACATGACTAATGACAGGACTTACTTCAGATGTGCAGGTATACATGTTTATATCTTGGGGCAAAGCCGCTTGTGACATGTGTTTGCGCATTTGAACTCCGCCTCCGATCTTGTTTAACATTTCACTCCATGGGATATGAGTTTTAACCCATGTGAGATGAGTGTAGATCACATGACCTGGCACAACCATGCTGTCTTATCAGGATCTGCACTGTTCACTTTTAATTAATAAGGTTAACCTGAACAAGCAGAAAACAGTGTAGATCCGGATCAGACAGCACACTATGTGATGGCTGATCTGGATCTACATTGTTTACCCACGCGATAAAAAGGTGTATCTATGCATGAAGTGAAGGGTAAAATTGTTATAAACCTTCGCAATTTTTTTATCATTTTATTTTAAAACCCAATACAACATTGAACCATTACAACCCAACCCACTTATGATGTGCTAAACAAACTTTGAAATATTTGCTTCCATATCGAACATCTGTTAAGAATTGCCATGGTAAAAAAGTATTTTATCAACAAGCTGTCAAACCGCAAATCAATGAAGGCTTGAATTGACAACCTTTCCTCCTGTAAACCAATTTTTCATACTTGAATCACTGCGATTTTGTCAAGTAAAATAATCTTAATCAAACATAAGGTACTTATTTTTCCGTTTACTGACAGTTAAAGCCAGTGACCTAATAAACAATCCTTAAGAACATTTCACTTAGATTCAATATAGAATTTCATAAACTAGTGTGTAGGTAAATTTTAACCAATCTTTAAGACGACAAGTAGCTACAATTTTTAATTTCACATTGTAATCTTAAATAACAATTAATGTAAAGAAATTGATTTGCAACATGCTTCTGTAGAATTTGCACATCTAAGGTGTTAAAGATAGTTTTCAAATTTTTATACTAAAACAATCTTTCAAGCAGTGCATAGTTTTTATCACAGTTCATGCACTTGTATTATTCTTATAAGACTAAGATATCAAATGGTTTGAATTCACTAGGGTTTGATTTTGTGCACTTTCTCTTGCACAAAATATGCAAAACTTTAATCCCTGCTAATTATTATTAAAGCACAGTAGTTAATACATTTCTCAATTTTACCACTTATTTCATTCATTCAGAATACTGATAACAAAAGTTCAATAAAATGTTGAATAAATACTCATGTAGCATTCTCATATTTTATAAATAAATTGTTTAAGATAGAGATGACTTTAATCAAATTGTACACTTACTTTCGCCATGCTTTCTGTATACGCATTGCAGCATATTGTTTCCGTCGAAAATCATGTAGTCTTGTTGTTTCTGCTTTTTTAACATGTTTGGCCTCTTTTTGTTTCAGTAACACTACTTCTTCTTCCTCTCTTGCATCTTTCCTTGACCTGAAACATAAACCAGTTATTGCTTGATATGAAACATAAACCAGTTATTGCTTGATCTGAAACATAAACCAGTTTTTGCTTGATCTGAAACATAAACCAGTTTTTGCTTGATATGAAACATAAACCAGTCATAAATCTCAAACATAAACCAGTCTGTCCTTGATCTGAAACATAAACCATTTTTGCCTTATCTGAAACATGATAAACAAGTCTATGCTTGATCTGAAACAGCATTGGTTACTTCCCTTTACAGTAACATCACAAACATTTTTAACATAATTTTTTTATTTTTTTTTTATTTTTAATTCAACTAAATCAATTTTAGGATAATGTGCCGCCCACTTCTGTATTCATCTAAAATAATAAAACGTTGCAGCCAAATAAAAATATTTATAGGAAATGTTTAAAATATCACATTATCACTAAATAAAAAGAAATAAATCAAAATTTTACTGCCAACATAGTTAGTTTACAATCAAAACTTAACATATTTAAAAATGTTACATGCAACAATATTTAAGTTTTATTTTTAATGAAATGTTTTAACAATATAAACACATTAAAAATATTATCAATTATTATTCATGATATTTTTACAAATTATTAAACAAAGTTCTTACTAATGGATAAAGTGTACTACTGTAACAATACTGTAAGAGGAAGATGAAAGAGATGAAGTGACAAAGCCGATGTGAAAAAAAAAACTGCTGATTACAAATTACAATTTAAATGAACATTTTCAACTGAAACCTCTCGAGATATCACATGACCTTCAATGCCTATCCTTGGAATGTCACTATATGTGTAGAACTAAATTCTCTCGAGGTATCACATGACCTTCAATGCCTATCCTTTGAATGTCACTATATGTGTAGAACTTACACCAGTCAAAGCTGCTAACCTACAGGATCACTTGTTTTACAAATGATAGTGCCTCTAGCTGGGAGCAAACCCGCAACATCACGGCGACAGCGCCTAGCCCTGCAATTCATGCGATGCAACCAACTGAGCTAGCCGGGACAACCCCATAAAATGGTTGAATGGATAGCCCTGATATACATAACCATCACTGCATGACATCGGTAACGGGTTATTTTACTGATAACAGTACTGACAATATATGTACCAGTAGACTTTTTACGGCCACCACAAAGGAAAGTTGCATCAAGATATAACTAACTACTGCCATCAGTGTTAACCAAACATCACTATCACCATCTCTCATATTAACAACTCTATCACTAGCCTAACAGCCTAACAGACTGGTAATATTATTAAATAACCATTTCTTCTACTATCTATTATATTTACACAAGAACCTACTGTCACTATGCAAAATAATGCCATAAAGTCTAAAACTGCAAAAACTGACATATTAACCATTAACTCCATGGGATCTGGCTTTAATCCCATGAGTAAAGATTCTACATTATGTAGATCCTGATCAGCTGGAACATCTGTGCTGTCTGATCATGATCTACACCGTTAACTTTTAAATCAGTTGGTTATTTTTACTAAAAGGTAGATCCATATCAGATGTGCCACCTGATCTGGAACTACACAGGTCACACACCTAATAAAATCCATATACATGTATATATGGAGTAAAGGGTTTAAACCCTGTTTTAGGCATTTCTTTAAATAAACATTGTATAAACCTTTTCCTCCATAGATACACATTAATTGCATGGGCGAACAGTTTAGATCCCGATAAGCCAGCACATCCGTGCCATCTTATCAGGATCTAAACTGTTCGCTCTTTGAATCGTTAGGTTATTTCTGACCAAAATGCAGCCAGTGCAGATCCTTATCAGACGGCACGGATTTGCCTGCTAATCTGGATCTACACTGGTCGCACATGAGTAAAAATGTGTATATATGGAGGAAAGGGTTAAATAAACAGTGTATTAAAGAATACCCATCAATTCTCTCCTGTGTGGTTGTTCTTTTCACAGGTTTGACTGTGCCAGGTTTATACCGAAATCCAGACAGCGAAAATGGTCTTTTCTTAGAACTGTAACTTGGAAAACTTGGCGGCATTTTTATCAAATTGCTACACTCATTGAAATTGTTCTTATTTAATGAATACTGCTTAGTTTCTTCCAGGTTTCATGTATTATACATGGCCACAATTATTATTCCGTTTTCTTCTTAGAATCATCAAGCACTCTTCAAGTGTAACACCACTATTCCATGATCTCTAACAGCAAAATACAAAATCTTTTTTTTCTGGCTTTTTTCACTTTTATAATTTGCTCAAACTACACCACTGCCTTAACTTGGACTTTCACACATTCAAAATATCCTCGTCCGCTGAATATTTCTTCAATTTTTTTACCATTGCCTAATTCTTACTTTCACACGTTCACTATCCTCGGTTTGCAGAACTTTTCTCTTTAATTTTTTTATTAAAACTTTTACCAAGTATAATTTTTAAATATTTAAAAAATCCATGGATTCTCACACAGCAAAATGAAACAACTTCTACATTTTTAAGGAACCATTTATCCCAGCATTTAATCTGACACTTAGTTAACAATCAATCCTACACCTATTTTCAGTTAAATATCAGATTATGAATTGAAAATAAATAAATCCATTGTAGGTACACTCTGCAATATTAACTTCTTATTAGATCTCAGATCATAATCTGCTTACGAAAAAGTCTACTAAATCTGATTTTGACTTCTATCCAAATAACAATAAGATCTGAATGGTGATTTATTATGACTTTTCACCAAATTATGTTTTTTATACATTTTTATTCAGCTTATTGACAAATTAACCGTTATGTCATTAAAAAAAACAACACACAACATAATGTTGTGAGTTATAAGAAGACAACAATTTATATCCTTCTCAATAAAAATCTCACATTTCAAAAAAAAACTTTTTATTTAGTGAATGTCCTCATTTTCAATAAATTTCAAATTCATAAAAAATCATATTAAAGACACATATTTATGGCCTTATCTTTAACGGACTGAATTTTTTCCCCTGAAGTAAACTACAAATCTAAATTTGTAATTTCATTTAAAATCCATCCACAAATCAATTTGTTTATTTTATGAAGAGTTGAAACAAAATATTGCGGAAAATCAAAGATTCATCTATATCATAATTTCTATTAAAATCGTCTAATGATTACTTAATGACATTGCCGATAAACAGCAAGGACACTTATCATTCCCAAAAATGAAGGGATTTATTCAATGTCAGATTTTGTCAATAGAAAATGATCTATTTAGTGATAAAGGAACAAAATTAATGGTTGGTATTAACTATCTTATGACAGTCAATCTTTTGAGCAAATAATGACTATAAAGAAGCGATACGAAATCTCAAAATTCGGCAACAATTACATTTTGTATTTCGGTACTTCACACTTTGTTGGTAGGCCTAAATGAACTCCCCTTCATACAGGAGTAATTAATTCAGCTGGATGTACTGTAAATAACAAGTTTAAAGCTTACAAAAGTCACACAATATTTAATTACCGCCACTCCGGGAAGCAAATATGAATAACTTTCCATTAAAGCTCTGTTTTTTGCACTTCTACTTTTGTATATTGTTCCAATGGGTTTTATTACAGGTCTCGGGCATTCACAGTGAACAAAAACCAAACAATTTTCATAATTCAAATAATTTTTTGCAGCATTTGAATTTCAGCACATCTGTTCATGGTAAAGCCTTAAAACCCTTGAATATGAGAGAAGCTTGCAGTGATCATTGCCCAAGGTTATAAAACGGAGCATGGAAACCAGTCTCAAATCTCAAGCATCTGATTGGCTGAAATGGCGACCAGTCGCCATTTCAGCCAATCAGATGCTTGAGATTTGAGACTGGTTTCCAACCTCAGTTTTATAACCTTCAGCCCATATTTTAACATTATTTCCTGTGTTTAACATGCCATATTATCTAAGTCAGATTTGTTTTGGAAGAACGGTGTAGATCCAGATCAGGTTATTTCTGACCAAGATTTGACCAGTGTAGATTCAGATCAGACTGGATGGATGACCCCTTTGATCTGGATCTACACTGGTTGGACATAAAACTTATAAATTATAAGTTGTAAGGGCTTAAAATCTTAGTTACTAAGCACTTGTCTCAGACAATTCCACACAGCCCTCGCTGCTCATTGGATTCACGACAAAGAGCCCTGTTCCAAAGCCTGTGTGATGATTTAAGAAAAGGTATGGCCCTTTCTTCCATATATATGCATTGTTACGCATGTGCGAGCAGTGTAGATCCAGATCAGCTGGCACATCTGTGCTGTCTGATCAGGATCTGCACTGGTCTCTTTTTGGTCAGAAATAACCTAACGAATAAAAAAGCAAACAGTTTAGATCCTGGTCATTGTGATTTACTAGACAACAGAAATGTGATTTGCTAGATAATTATACAAACTGCCATCTGGTATGATTCTATATAGCTTTATTTTTTTCATGAGTTTCATCGAGTGGTAAGTACTTCATAAACCTCCCATACAATGGTCCAAAAAATAACCTTCAATCTGTTTCAATGTGCATACAATCAATTTTATTCATTCAAGGGTACAGTTGCTACTATTAAATGAGACTAAAAATCTGCTGGATATAAAAATGACATCTCATTACAGTCTGTAGCCCAGGGTAACAGAAAAACAGTGCTTAGTAGTTATTTATAAAGATCCGCTTACTCCTTGCAGTGGTTACTTTCCCTTCACACTTGTGATTACACTAGGAGCTAATTCCCCTTTTCAGTAGCAGTTACTTCCACTAATCTTAGTGATTACTTTCCCTTTCCAGTAGTATTTACTACCTCTTTTCAGTAGCAGTTACTTCCCCTAATCTTAGTGATTACTTCCCCTTTCCAGTAGTATTTACTACCTCTTTTCAGTAGCAGTTACTACCCCTAATCTAAGTGATTACTTCCCCTTTCCAGTAGTATTTACTACCTCTTTTCAGTGGCAGTTACTTCCACTTAACACTAGTGGTAACTTACTCTTTCCAGTAGCAGTTACTTTCCCTTTACACTAGGGGTTATTTCTACTTTACAGCAGTGTTTACTTCCCCTTAACACTAGTGGTTATTTCTACTTCACAGTAGCATTTTGTTCCCCCTTAACACTAGTGGTTATTTCTTCTTTACAGTAGCATTTATTTCCGCTTTAACACTAGTGGTTATTTCTACTTCACAGTAGCAATTACTTCCCCTTTAACACTTGTGTTTTTTTTTCTACTTCACTGTAGCATTTACTTTCCTTTTAACTCTAGTGGTTATTTCTACTTTACAGTAGCATATATACTCAGTATCGCTATTATCGCAGGCTCACTATTATCGTGGTATCCAGTTTGTACAGTATCGTAGGACAACAACGCCACCTACACATGTGGTTCCAGTTGTAAAATGTAAACCCAAACCATTCCTATTTGCACCAAGAATATTTTAAGTTATCATGCATAAAACAGCTGTACATAATTATTTTTTGCATCAACATCAAAAACATCACTTAGTCAAAATATTCTGTCAACCCCTACCTTAATGAAACTAGTAAAACATTGTTAAAAATCCATATTTTTATTCAAAGTTTTCACCAGTAAATCGTCTGCACATCCTATGACATCATTCATCATGTGACTTTTGTCCTATTTCTCAAACGAGGCTATGAAATTGTTTTATCTGCGGAAGCAAATAAAAACTATTTTGGCAGATTTGCAATGTCTATTATACAATTGCCTGCCTGGTTAAACATATGAATTAAAGTTGGACTTTCCTTTTTGTCTTTATCAGTAAACATTTTTTAGCTCAAAGACATTGGTCATCCAACATGGCAGCCATTTGCAAAACAAGTCTGAACACTGTTAGCGAATGCTGACTCTGATAACCTACCTAAAGTTAGTTGTTAATATTATCACGGCAAAATAAGCAAAATCAATCGGCCTTTATTTATACTGATGGAAATCCGACAAGTACAGCGATAATAGCGAGTACCAGGCTACTTCCCCTTTAAAACGAATTGTTATTTCTACTTCACAGTAGCATTTACTTCCCCTTTAACGCTAGTGGTTATTTCTACTTCACAGCAGCATCCTAAGTTCCACTTTAACACTAGTGGTTATTTCTACTTCACAGAAGCATTTACTTCCCCTTTTAACACTTTTGTTTTTTCCCACTTCACAGTAGCATTTAGTACCCCTTTAAAACTAGTGGTTATTTCTTATTCACAGTAGCATTTAGTACCCCTTTATCACTAGTGGTTATTATTAATTCACAGTAGCATTTAGTACCCCTTTAACATTAGTGGTTATTTCTACTTCACAGTAGCATTTACTTCCCCTTTAACACTAGTGGTTATTTCTACTTTACAGTAGCATATACTTCCCCATTAACACAAGTGGTTATTTCTATTTACAGTAGCATATACTTCCCCATTAACAAAAGTGGTTATTTCTACTTCACAGTAGCATTTACTTCCCTTTTAACTCTAGTGGTCATTTCTACTTCACAGTAGCATTTACTTCCCCTTTAAAAGGAGTGGTTATTTCTACTTTACAGTAGCATTTAATTTCCCTTTAAAACAAGTGGATACTTCTCCTTTACAATACCAGAACTTGAACTCGGTCCTCCAGCTTACTGAGCTGATGCTCTTCCAATTCAGCTACCGAGGAGGCCCGAGTATAACAAATACTACTTCATTTGATTACTATTTAATTTACATAAATGTGTTTCTGTGCCTTCCTTTCATATAAACATTTAACATTTGGGAAAATGTGAATTTTGCTTTATATTTGTATTGAACCCTGAGATTAGAGTACCAGTTCATCTTTGAAGTAAAGTTCGACATTTATGTTTTGCACAACTGAATTCATACTGTACTGATAAAATCACATTTTACTGGACTACTTAGCATACTTTCTGAAATGCATTTATGCCAGTTAGTGTCGTTCTTGCTTGATATACGCTTCAGCAATGTGATTTGTAAACTATCTTTGCTGGTTAACCCTTTCCTCCATAGGATACAGCTGTGCTACCCATGGGCAAACAGATCACTAATAAAGGTGTATCTATTGAGCAAAAGTAAAATATCACTACTGATGATTATGGCAACAATTCATGGGTTATAAACTGTGAATATTATTATCGTATTAATATAAAATGTACTGGTGCCCAAGCTTGGAACCAGTCTTCGAACACTGGCTTCTAATTGGTCAGTTTGAAGACAGTGCTCAATTTCAACCAATCAGCTACATGTACCTGAAATTGGACACTGGTCACGGGCAAGTCTTAAGATTCAAACTTAACCCTTTCCTCCATATAAGCACATTTTGATGTGGGCAAACAGTGTAGATCATGATCAGATGGCACTGTTTGTTTTTTGGTCAGAAATAACCTAACAAATCAAAAAGTGACGGTCATGATCAGATGGCACAGACGTGCTGTCTGATCCAGATCTGCTATGCCCATGCAATAAAGGCATACATATGGAGGGAAGGGTACCTAAAATAAATGTAAAAGAACCTACTTTCTAGCTTTGGTGCCCACCAATGCCTGTGCGTTTACAACCTTCCGAAACACACGTCCAATGCTGGTTTTCTGTTTTAATTTTTCCATTCTAATTGAATCCACTTTGCATTGCTATACAGTTTTAAGTAATTATCACATCTTCTGTATAAAGCTAGAAATGTTCATTTTTCTTTAATGTTTAATTGCTTTCCTGACATAATCTCCATGCAGGGATCTCTGTCAAATTTTTCACACATATCAAAACTTTATGAACTTCAAGATGATATTACAAATGTTTTCAATTTCAACCACTTTCATTCATCAATTTCAACCATATCAGTGAGCTAATTAATATTGTCTTTACATTATCCTCACCTTAGTGCAATAACAGTATATCTTCTTCATACCTTAATGGTACTTAAACTGTTTTTGCACCAAGGAGATGTTGTATGCTCACAAACACTTGCTGATCTATATTAAGTCACTTTTAATCTACCAAGGCGATTCTTTTGTTAATAGACTTAACAGAGCAACATATGTCAGATTCCCTTTTTTTCTAGATTACTTTTTGCAGTTGGAATTTACTCTTGTTTAGAGAACTGATTATATGAACATAAGCAGGTTATATATACTTTAAAATTATCTCTGTAAGGCAAATTTACATGTGGCAAATTTACTAAGACTTTAAATAAATACTTGTAAATACACATCATTAAAATTGACTCCTAGATTTTCATCCAAAGTTTGGTCAACATTGGGGTTGGAGTTGGCAATCTCAAGTATTTTGATTGGCTGAAATGAAGATAAGTCTCAATTTCAGCCAATCAGATGCTTAAGATTTGAAAACTGGTCCAGCCTTCTCACTGGCTGTTGGATACAAGAAAGCAAAGAAATTTAACCATGATAAGACCCGAACTTGCACCACCTGGACGAGGAGGCGGGTGTTACTTCTAACCCTTGACCACTTCCCTCCTAGCTACAGTGCTGTGAGCGTTGAATGTTATAAAATTTGCGTCTATTGTGCGTCTGTTTATCGTGTATCATGCGTCCGTCTAACGTGTATCCGTCTAAAGTGCATCGTGCATCCGTATATTGTGTATCGTGAATCATGCGTCTTTTAATTTTATCATGCAACATGAATAAGTTACTTGCAAATGCAAATTTCTATGATTTAATCTCAACCATGTATCTGATATTCTGATAGCATTTTCAAATTTTAAGAAATCTTGTACACAAATTATATGAATTGGCAGTATCTTGTATCATGCGTCTACCATGTATAGTGCGTCTGACTATCGCGTATCGTGCATCCGTCTATCGTGTATCGGTAAATCGTGCGTTTAGTTTGTTAGCTTAAACGTTCACAGTACTGTATTTAAAACTTATTAATTATTCATACGAACTAACCCTTTACTCCATTGAAATGCCTGTTATCCATGGGCTAACAGTGCCGATCCAAATCAGCCGGAAAATTGATGCCATTGGATCAGAACCTACACTGTTAGATTCATTGGGTTATTTCTTACCAAGATGTTATATATGTAGTAAAGGGTTAAGAGGTTCTTAAAACAAGAGCTATATTATTAAATACAGGTACTAGGAACCCTTAATCATTTGAAGGTTTCTAAATTTTTTAATCTTCATATAGTTAAAACAATATATCCCATATTAAATAGTATTAATCCCATTAAAATCTAAATAACTAGTTGGTACTAGTAAGAAATTGAAGAATTCATTAAGATTAAAACATTAAGATGTAAAAACAAAACATTAATTATTGCTTATTTTACCTACAATTAACACCTTTAAAGTATTAAAGTTTCTTTAAAAATTAAAACATTTAAATTAAGGTATAATTTAAATTAATTAAACCCTTTTTCTTTTAACTGTTTAAAAGTTAACACAACATAAGTAATTAATAATCCAAAATGTATTCTTTAAATTGCAGATTATCACGAAATATCCATGAATATTTTTTAGTAACCATGCACAAATTATCAATCTATTGTTTTCATTATATTACATAACCAATCATTAAAGACAACCGATTTCACAGCTGACGTCACACACATTCTTAAAGCTCCAAATGTTCTATGTATTATTTTTACAATAGGTATAACAAACATTATTGTGTCATTTATTTTCACTTTTCAGTGAACCCTTTGTACATGACTTTCTTCTGTCTACTTTTACGACGGCTAATCTATGGATCAGTGTAAAATACAATTACTGATTGAAATAAACTTCATTTATTGTTTGTGACAATAACTGAAAATTAAATGCTATTAATTCTAGACTTTGGTATACGTATATAAAGTATACAAAGAACTTCTTCACTTTCTATTTCTTGTAATTGAAAGGGGGAAAATGTATATAACAAGTTTATTATTTATTTTATTAACTTAAGTGAGAAGCAAGCAATTAACCAAACTATACATTAAAAGCTTCATTTTTGGTGGGGAGGGGGGTACAATTTCTGCCATTATAAATCATTCTGATGATAATACAAAAATATTTTCAGTCTAACAACTATGAATAACACTGTATCTAGCTTTTAATCCTTTCCTCCATAGATACATCTTTATTGTATTGGCGAACAGTTTAGATCCAGATCAGCCGGCACATCAATGATATCTGATCAGGATCTTAACTGTTCGCATTTTGATTTGTTAGGTTATTTCTGACCAAAAAGCGACCATATCAGCACCAAATGATCAGGATCTACAATGTTTGCTTTTAGAGTCATTAGTCTATTATTTCTGACCAAGCAGCGAAGGTGTATCTATCGTTTAAAGGGTTAACCAACTTTAAATTAATTCAATTTCACTTGATAATCAAACCTTCATAACTAAGCTTTTAATTTCTTTATCTCATTCCATACCCTTTAACCCTTTCCTTGATATATACACATTTTTACGCATGTGCCACCAGTGTAGATCCAGATCAGCCGGCACATCCTTGCCGTCTGATCAGGATCTGCACTCGTCACATTTTGGTCAAAAATAACCCAATGAATCAAAAAGCAAACAGTTTAGATCCTGATCTGATGGCACAGATGTGCCTTCATTCTGGATCTAAACTGTTTGCCCTAGCAATAAAGGTGTATCTATACAGGAAAGGGTTAATCCTTTCCTCCACATAAATGCCTTCATGGTGTAGGTGAACAGCTTAGATCCACATCAGTGCCATATGATCAGGATCTACACTGTTTGCTTTAAGAGTCATTAGTCTATTATTTCTGACCAAGCAGCGAAGGTGTATCTATAGGGTACAGGGTTTACCAACTTAAAAATTATTTCAATTTCACTTGATAATCAAACCTTCATTATAAACTTAGCTTTGTTTCTTTATCTCTTCCAATCCACTTTAAAACAGAAAAAACATACCTGTTTTCTAACATTTTAACCCAGCTGACACAATTAGTTGAAAGAAATGTTATCACTATATTTATAATGCTTGTTGTTCAACAATCAGAACTTTAAGATGTTTTAAAATATATATAATTAGATAAGGTTTACAAAGCTATACAATAGGGAATTACTGAAAATAATCAAAACATGACATCTTGATAATAAAGATTGGTCAAACTTCTGTTATTGAAAGTACTTAGCAGGAATTAGCGGGTCTTAACTAACGAATAATCTGATAAAAAACCCGTAGTCAAAACTATTTGTACGAGTCTTTGCCTTATTACATGGATTGCATTTTGGAAAAAAAAAAGTCTCTTTGGTTAGAAAATATGCTAGCCAATAGAACAAGACTTAACACTGTGCTTTTTGATTTACAAGGTTATTTCTGACCAAACAGCGAATGGGTAAATGAAAACTGAATGAATGCTAGGCTAAAATTAAACAAAATGGCAGATATTTGACTAAAATAGCTGGGTTCTATTTTGGTTTATATTGCCTAGGAAAATCGCTGCACCAACTGCTTATTGACATGTCTTGTAAAAATATGGCTCTCTTTAAATTTGAGATAGTCACAGTATTCAACCTACAGCCAATTTTGCAGTGATAACCTGGAAGATTTAACCTTTTACTTCAGAAATACAGGTTTTATAACATGTGCTCACTGATCTGGATCAACACAATTTTGCACATTCCAAAAAGGTTTTACTACTTCCATTTTTCAGGATCAGCACTTTTCTCCCATCCCATAGAAATACATGTACCGGGGGTACTAGTAATTAATACCATCTTCCATATTTTCTTGAAATTGAAAGTCACCTAAAGCAATAGAGTGAAGTATCTTTCAACAATTTGACTTCTTTACAAAGACAGGGACAAGAAAGATGACATCCCAAAATCATAAAACTCTCGGTCACTCAAGGTCCAAGTCTTACTGGCATCTAAATACAACCCCAGTATATCTTAAAATGTGTTAAAAATTAAATCAACATCTCAAGTTAAAGTTCTTTCACAATCAAATAATGGTAAGTAAGCATTTTTTCACCTCTCTTCATAAGACAACTAAGCAGCTTCCTTTGTTTCATTTTTTCCAAAAGATATATTGTGAAAAGCTTCTACTGCCAGATTCCCAATGGCGTAACTCTTTATTTTATGCTTTTCGGTGAATTATAGAATTTTCCCAGTGAAATAAAAATGGTATTTCACTGTTTCCAAACATTGGAATATCATTTTTATTTTTCACTGCTTTTTTACATTGGTACCCAAACGCACATAACATTCTGAATCAGAACATTATGAAAACAAGCTCAAATTTGTATATATGTGAGAGATGATATATGTCGTCATTAGTCACGTCATTAACAAGAATTTTTGGTGCCATTTCTTACAATTTTTCTGTCAAATTCACATAAATTGTGCATTAAAAGCATAAAATAAAAAGAAAAATTGTTTTTACCAGTGAAAGATAGAAATATATTTCACTCGTGAACTCCTGAATTATGTATTTTCACTTGTGGCTTTGCCACTTGTGTAAAATACGAATTCCTTAGCTCAGTTGGTGAAATATATTTCTATCTTAACCTACCATAACTTAAAACCAATGTTTGATAGCAAAATGAGCAAATAACTACGATGTGCCTCATGGTAATCAGATTGGATGACAATACATCATTTAAGGGACTCATAACCTAACTTGTTACACCAATGTTGAATGGCAAGATGACAAAGTAAACTGCATAACTACAGTTATAGTAGAAACAATGTACAGTACTTCTACAATGCACTTCATGGTTACAGGACGGGCTGACAATACCTCATCCTATGGACTCTGGTGACCTATATAAAAACAACAATATTAATCACACCAATGTTTGATAGTGAGATGAAAATAATAACTAGAATACCTCATCTATGGGACTAGGTTGACCAAATCTATTACACCTATTCTGTCACTGATATGAGGAAATAACTACAAGCCTACTGTTACAATGTGCTTCTACAGTAATCTTAAAGGTTTTTAGAAAGACTCAAAACTAAAAGACAAATACACAATGCCAATGACAGTGGCATTCGTTAACTAATTTTTTTTTTAATTTTATAAAACTTCCCCCTGGCCAGAAGTTGTGATACATCATATAAAAATATTAGACAAAGCAAGTGCCAAAACCAGTGAACTAAAGAAATAAACCGAGAATGAACAGTGTGCCTCAAGAGTAGGGTGCACAAGAATAAAAGGGAGATAATTAAAACTACAATCTGTGTCAGTTAATGCTAAAACTCGCAAGAAGAAAACAAGAACTGATTATGAAGAAGTGTCAAAGGGAAGTAACTATGGTTGGAAATATCTAAAAGTAGATAGTGCTGTTTATACTAGTGTTACAGATACAGGGTGCTTAACATTCTACTCCATGGATACAACTTGTTTCACATGGGTGAACAATGTAGATCCAGATCGGCCAGCACATTCCTGTCATCTGATCAGAATCTACACTTTCATGTAAAGATTCAATATGATATATTTGACAAAGAAATGAACAGCTCAGGGCCAGATCAGATGCCATGGATGTGCTGGCTGATCTGGATCTACACTTAACACCAATTAACGATGTATCCATGGAATGAACGTTTGAAGAATAGGACAAAGACAAGATACTGCATGCTAAAACTTCCATCAGAGTGCATTACTGCAGCTAAAAATAGCCCAAAAACAAGAACTACTAAAATGTGACTGCTGAAGAACCAAGGTGCCAAAGGAATATAACAGAGGCAAAATACAGCATGCCAAAATCATAACCGCAACTTAACCTGTGTCTTGAACTCAATGTATGAAGGGGATTTCTTGATGTGCAACGTGAACCTACTTCCTGGCACCGTCACGACGTGATTTGTCGTGATCGGATTTGGATTTACTCCCGTGTATTGTTGTTTTGCGTAGTCTTTCTTCCACTTCTTTGCGATGTTTGTCGTCTTCTTTCTTGCGAAATTCTTCAGTCGCTCTTTTCCTGGGAACAGAATGTCAGTTTTATGAAGTCAAGCTGTAACAATCAAGATACCCTAAAAAATTGTAACAAGCTTTTATGAGTGTTTTAAATATTTTCAACATCACCAAATTAACAATAAATAATGTAAAGCTAGCCCTCATTTAACCAGTTCTTCCAGCTTTCATGTCACAAATGTTAAGTCACTAAAAACCTATTTCTAACAGTATACTATCAGATTCTGTTCTTGAGACAAATCTAGAGCGTAATAGTTAAATTTAAAATAATGCATCCTGTTTTTCAATCAGGCAAATAAAAAGTAACTCCCAGGAAAGAACTTAATGCTTGACTCCATTATATGGCTTATAACCCATGTGCAACCAGTAAAGGTCCAGATCAGACTGTAGAGACAAATGGCATGCTATCTGTGCTGTATGATCTTGATCTACACTGTTTTCTATAGGTCACAAATTACCTGATGACACAACAAATAAAACTAGAACATCATGATCTGACTGTATGGCTAGGCTAAATGTTCTAAACCTACCATACCATGGAGTAAAGGTTCTAAAGTTTTCAAGGACATCACATTGGATATAGGCAGTACCATCAAGTATATGGTTACTGTTAAATCATTTTATTTCGCTCAAGGTTAATTTTCGCATACTTCGTGCTACAGCAAGAGCACGAAATTCAACCCCAGCTAAATTAAGCCATTTAACATTGCTTCTTTATAGGAAAATAACAGTTGCGTGAATATATGACCCAGCAAATTAGTTTTTCACGGGTTTTGTGCGAAAATTCGTCCCTGCAAAATCTAATGATACTACAGTAATAAGAAAGTAAGTTTCTAACCTTGCTGCCTCTTTCTTTAATTGTTCATGCTTCATGAGCAATCGTTTGTTCTCTTTGAATGTTTTCCTCACTCTGTACCCTCTAAATGCTGACTGGATTTTCAGGGCGGCAATGTCTTGTATACCGGTAATTGACAGCGCCCCCTGTTCTAACATGTACTGTGCCACCTCGTGATGTTCCCCCATCAATGCGTAGTCCAGCGGTGTGTATCTGCAATAAATAACTCAACAGTTTAACCATTTACTTCATTAATACAGGGTTTAACACATGTGGGACCAGTGAAAATCCTGATCAGTCGGCACAAGATCAGTCCATGCTGTCTCGTCCAGATGTACACTGGTCGGAAATAAATTTAATATGCTAAACTAAAAATTGGATTTATTTTTTTTTAAAAGTGCAATGTTTTGACCTGAAATAACATACAGAAAGACATTATTCCTTTATCGGATGTTCCATTTACCTAGGTAATGTTTGAAATTATCAAAATGCAGAATTTTGACATCTATGACATCAGATTCTAAGATTTCAGTTGAAGGGTTATTTTTATCCTAAAATTAGGGGTATTTGGTCTAATAATACAAAGTTTAGCAAATATTCCTTTGAAATAATTACCTATGCATTCTATTTGCAATAAAAGGGAACTAAGCAAATCAGCTCCCATTGACAACCTACCTATCTTCTGTGAATTCCATGTGGTTGGGAAATGTTCTGTACTCTATGAGAAGTTTAACAGCATCTAAGTGGCCCTTACTGCACGCCCAGTGGAGAGCAGTCATACCCTGAAAGGTAACAGGCTTAAATAAATTTAAAGGCTTTTCTTTGATATTCTCTTAGTGCAAGCAATTAAAACTTTTATCAGACAGCCTTTTACATATGTAGTAATATAATGCTCATAGCTTTAAAGTTTTAGACATACCTTAACAGACATGTCTCAGAAAGCAAATTTCATTATACTTCTGAGTCATTTGCACATTTTCCAGGGGTAACATTATGTATATCAATTATAAATATTTTTATGAAACAACATTGACTAAGTTTAAGTGAAAGAGATATATTCCACATGAAAAATGTGCTTCTTAATTATAACCCTTTACTCCATATATATACGGATTTGATCGCATGTGTTAAGAGTGTAGATCCAGATCTGCTGCCAATCTGTGCTATCTGATCAGGATCTACACTCTTTACTTCTAGGTCCTAAATAACCTAATGAATCTAAATCTGAACAGTGTAGATCCTGATCAGATGACATAGATGATCCGGCTGATTTGGATCTACTCTGTTTGCACACTGAATAATAGCAATATCCAATGGTGTAAAGGGTCACATGTACATTCCAGCACTAGTGTCATCACAGGAAAGTTCCATCTAGTACCTCAAAGTCTCATAAATGATATTACCCATATTGGGAATCAAACCCGTACCATATAGCAACAAGTAACCTGGCCATTTAAATCCGATATCACTACCGATTGAACTAGCTGGAACAACCCTAATGAAGGTTGCGCAGATAACCCTAAAAAATGAAATCATCATTACATGACATGGGTTACAAGCACATTGGTGATACCTACCTCGCTGTCATGAGCATTGGGGTCTGCCTTGTGTTCCATCAGAACAGACATACAGTTCACATAACCACCATACGCTGCACACTGGATTGGAGTACGTCTAAAATATAAAGTTAAAGTTTATTTCTAAAATGTACCATTTACAACAATTTTAAATTTCAATACATAACAGATATAGTTTGATTGGTAAAGTGGAATTAGTTTAATTGGAAAAACTGAAATGGTAAAGTGAATTAGTTTAATGGGAAAAACTGACGTTCTTTTATGTCTTCAAAATCTTTCAAAGTACAAAATGTATAGTCTGAAAAAAGTTGACATCTGTAAGTTAATTCCAAATATAGTAAGAGCTAAAATGTCATAAAAATAATAGCACCTTTTTCCATGATTTACTGTGGTATCACTAAATTTCATAGTAGTTTAATTTTTGCAGATTTTCCAATTGGGGAAAGTGCATAAAATAATATAGGCAAAATCAATCCACTAATTACTGTGTTATTATTTAATTAAGTGGGTCTAATTTTCGCGCATATGGCACAATTTACATTTTCGCGCAGACATAAATTCGCAAAATAGAATTGATTCTATAGGATATTATATTATGTCTTTAATTTTTTGCTTTGGTTTGATTTGGCGCATATCTCCTGGCGTGAAATATGCGAGATTAAACCAATGCGAAATATAATGATACCACAGTACCCCAGTATATATTGTATACCATACCCTGAGAAATCCTTGATGTTGGAATCCACTCCGTATTTGATCAGTGTCTGGCATATGTAAGCATGACCTCCAAGAGCTGCCCTGTAACACAATGTTCTATTGCTCAATATATATCATCAACAGTGCAATAACGGTATATCTCTTTTATACTTCAATGGTACTTAAAACTAGTGATGGGCCGACAATCGGCGACAATCGAATATATCGGCCCGAAGAGCCGAAACCAGCGATCGGCGACGTAGAGCGAGCAGTTTCGATGAATCGATTTTTTTTATATTACGTGAATTCGTGAATTTTCGTTGTTTTGGGTATATTTTTCCAAAGGAAGTAATTTATTTGATCAAATATAATCTGCGATCATATGCAATAATGTGCGGTCCTCAAGTCATCTCCTTATAAGGTCTGAAATAGTCTAGATTAGTGGCCGCAAAAAAGCCGCAGATTAGAATTTCATTGTTTAAATATGGCCGACGTTTGTCAGGAAAACGAGGAAGACCACAATAAAATTTATGATTATCCGTGCAAATGCAAACCTTCGTATTGCTAGAGTCTATAATTCCACGCGTTACACCCCCACACTGCTACGACCTTTGTTAAGCTGACGTCATTTTCGAAATCAATGTTCCTTCCGGCATGATAATTGAAAGTGTATTCGATTTCAGACGTATTTTATGGATTTTATTAGATTGAAATGTGTTTCTTATTCTGTGCTGATGGATGTTAACCTTGGATGACTAGAATTCCCGACTGAATGCCAGCGTCTAGGCCATTTTGGTTTGAAAATAACTAAAATGGTTTTGTTGCTGGTGTTATATTTCAACTGACTGAAAAGTGAAGTAAAAAAAGTAAAATGGAGAGTACTATACTTTTGTGTATATTTCAACAAGGAAATACAGAGACTAGCTTTTTTCGAAAAAGTTAGCTGGAAAAAAGTTGTGGATTTTGCACATTGGAATAAAAGCCTACGACCCCTAAACTAAAGCTGTTCAAGGATGGCAGGTTTGACAGTTCCCAACAGGTTACTGTCTTTTGATAACAGGTGATATTGGACCCTGCCTATATAGTCTGAAAAGGCTCAGCAGAGCCTTGCCTTTCCTACCACCATATCAGTCTTATACATTTGTTATATCACCTATTATAAAAAGACAGAAACCAGGTATTCTTTATATAATGAAAGATAAACATTAAAAATGATTATATAGACATAGACAACTGTATTGTAATGCTATTCTAAGTGTATAATGTGCGAAATGTAAATAATTTCTTTAATGTCCGATAATTGCCGATTAGTCGATTAATTAGTTGGTTGAAAGTTCCGATTAATCGATGTTGAAAATTCCAGCCGACTGCCCATCACTACTTAAAACGTTTTTGCACTAAGGTGACGATATCCTGCTAAATGGCTGAATGCCTCAAAGATGTAATATTCGGAAATATGATGGTCAAATAGTTGATTTTGTACAAGATATACATAATACGGCTCCTCTCCATGCATTCATGTTGAAAATTGATGAAAACTAGCCTCTAGCCATGTGTTCACATTGAACATTTTCTAACTTGTGATCTAAATCATAAAAATACTTCAGTGAAAAAGTGGAGGCTTTTGATAGTAGAGGACATGTTTTAAACAAACCTTTAGGATGAAACAAATGTTCAGGACTTAGCTAGATTGTCAAAATATTGTTTTGCGATTTTTTAGTGCAGCTGTTGAGAATGTTCTCAGTAGTAACCGAAACTCTGGTGACTTTAAGATGACCATTGTTCAGAATAAATACAGTCGAGTCGCAATTTTAAAAATCACGATTTTACGACATAACGGTATACTGCGAATAAGGCGGCCTGTCCCGTCTGTATTACTTCTTTATTCAATATAAAAAAGATGTGATCGAACAAAATGCGATTTAACGAAAAATGAGATTTAGCTAATATTTATGAAAAAATGCATTTATACCACTCATTCTAAAGATACACCTTTATTGCTTGGGCAAACAGTAAGGATCCAAATTATCCAGCACATCCATGCCATCTGATCAAGATCTGCACTGTTCGCTTTTAGATTCATTAGGTTATTTCTGACGAAGATGTGACACATGCAAATCAAGATGAGATGGCATAAATGCACCAAATTATCTAAATCTACACTTGTTGCACATGCGTGAAAAAGTGTATAAATGGAGGAAAGAGTTAATTCTGTCAAATTCATTTTAACCATTAAAATATTATCTACTGACCAATGCAACGGAGATCTTCCATCTTCATCAAGCATATCTACCCGCGCACCATCGTCGATTAACGTCTGAACAACATCTGTGTGCCCCATCTCACATGCTCGGAACAGTGGCGTGTGTTTCATAAAATCTGTTGCATCAATTTGTGCTCCATGGTCTAGTAACAGTTTTACTGTAGAAGCATGACCAGAAAGTGCCGAAGCGTGAAGAGCTGAAATAAATATGTCATTTAAATACTATATAAAGGATATTTGTTCTTACCGGTGTAAGATAGAAATATATTTCACCGAGTGATCTCTGGAATTCATATTTTCACGAGTGGCAAAGCCATGAGTGAAAATACATAATTCCGGAGTTCACAAGTGAAATATATTTCTATCTTTCACTGGTAAAAACAAATTTTCTTACTATTTTATGCTTTTAGTTGACAATTTGTGTGAATTTGACTGCTTAAAATGGCGCCAAAAACGTTTGTTTATGAGGTGACATCATGACGTCATTTACCCAAATTTGAGCCCATTTTCTAAACCTTCTCATTCGGAATGTTACGTGCATTTGCAGGGGGTTTTCAGCATTATCTGCACCTCCGGAAACCAGAGGTGTTCCCAAAGCAAACGGCCCCGTTCCCAATCATATCCAGTTGTCATTTTTCCCAACTGAAAACATATTTTATTTCCGAAGTTTCGGCAAAAATCGAATAAAATATATCAAAATACACAGATAATAGAGTGACTTCCCTTTTATCTAGAAATTGCAAGCGTTCAGTGACCCTGATGTAAGCATGAATATTTTCTGCACCTTCTTTCAACATTATAGCTATTAATTATATCAATAAATTTAGAAGTATTCTGCAAAACTTTACAGAAAGTACCCGTAACTGCAGAAGATGCATCATAATATGACTCGTTAGACACTTAATTCTTTTTGTAATGTATTTTCGAGACTATGATGGCTTTGCACAACAATAAGTACTACAATAAAAACTTACATTTTTTATTTGTCTATTTAGTTAATACTCTAAAATAACCATTAAATTTACTACAGTTTCACTATTTTATTAAGAATTTCAATTTCATATAATGAATAATTTAAATGAGAAAATTATTTTCTGATAACAGTTGGCTAAAAAGTTACCAGTTTTGCATTGTTTGTTTGAATAAAGACCAAAAAGCTGGTAAAAGTATATTGGTTATGTAAAAATTGACTGACTAAGGCTAAATAAGTGCATACCAAAATTTCCCAAAATGGACTATTTATCGATGTGAAAATCCCCAAAATGGGCATTTTTGTTGATAAAAAATTCCCAAAATGTCCAGACTCCTTTTCCCAAAATAGGCAGAAAAACCCCTGGTTTGGGTACCAACGTGAAAAAAGCAGTGAAAATAAAAATGATATTTCACTGTTTGAAACAGTGAAATACCACTTTTATTTCACCAGGAAATTTCTATAATTCACTGGAAAGCATAAAATAAATGTTTATTCTTGTTTATAAATCAATTAACCCTTTACCCTATATATAGGCCTTTTAATGCATGTGAAACCAGAGTGGATTCAGAACAGCCGGCTCATCAGTGCCATCTGATCAGGATCTACACTGTTCGCTTTTTGGTCCGAAATAACTAATGAATCTAAAAGCAGTGTGTAGATGGCACAGATGTGCAAGCTGATCTGAATCTACACTGTTTGCCCAAACATAAAACATGAGATAATTAATTCGTGCACATAATAAAAACTACAATTTGCATTCCCCAAGTAATTTAAATCTAGTTGTCATGAAAGCAAACAAAGAATACCATAAAATAGAAGATCCAAAATACAATTTCTGCTTCAATAAAATTTATTACAAAACCTGAAACTTTTATAAATACTGTATAGCGCTTAATATTGGCGGTGTATAATTTAGGCATATTTTGAAGTGTTTTAAATTGGCGGGGTCATTGGCACAAACAAACCAGAACACCAAAATAAAACCCTTAAAGAAAAATCGCATGTCTAAAATTGGCGTCAACGCAGATCGTCAAAATAAAACATTTACATTCAATATTCAATATTCATTATTATAATACCAGTGTGAAAACTTATCACAGCTACCTAATAATAGATTGCTTTGTTTGATTCATGACATAATCAAATTATATTATTTTAGTATCAAACTGAAAATACCTTGACATAAGTGCTAGTGTATCATAGTTGTCTATCTTCCAGATATTAAAATGGCAGTGTTATTAATTGACTGTTATATTTATTGGCAGAGTTTTATATTGGCGCAACTGACCCTGACTGCCAATTTAGCCAAAATTAAACCCCGCCAAAATAAGTACTTATACAGTACTATTAAAAATTCTTTATGCATATGAAATGATAATCTTTTGGTTCTTAACCCTTTACCCCCAAGGAATATAGCTGTTTACAACTGGTGAACAGTGTTCATCCAGATCAGCCAGCACATCCAACTCAGGATCAACACTGTTCGCTTTTTCATTCATTAGGTTACTTTTTACAGAGAATCAAACAGTGTAGATCTTGATCAGACAATCTGGAACTACACCGTTCACATATATACGATAAAACTTCTACAAATATAAGGAGTTAATTGTTAAGGCCATGATGAGCGAGATTGGCTCAAACATAAAAATAAAATTAATAAAGTACCGGAGCCACCATTTTTATCCACTTGCTGTATATCGACATTATGTTTTATAAACACAGAGATCACATTGTCAGCGCCTTTCCCAGCAGCCCACATAAATGCAGTACGACCTTCAACATCTGCCTCGTCAGTTACACTGGCCCGGGCAAGGAACATCTCCACTGTTTCCTGAAAGTAACAATGGTATGATATATTATTATACACCCATAAATGATTTTAGCATAGTACAGCGTTTATCCTCAAGATTGATACAACAGGTCAGATTAATTAATCTGAACCTTATTCCAATTCTAAATAAACCCCCAAAACACAAACTTAGAGTAGTAAATTTAGTGTGAAGGAACTTACGTCAAAGTTATTTTGAGCTGCGTAGTGTAGAGGAGTAGCACCATTTTGATCTGAACTAGAAAAATCAGCATTGTTGTCCAACAATAACGACACAATCTTGGAGTGACCTGGAAAAAAACAACAACATTCAGGACATTTTAAAGCTGCCTATTCACAGTTCAGGGCAAAATAATTCAATGTCTCAGAAGTGGGTAATATTCATTGTATTTCTGTGTTCTACCCATAAATAACTAAACAGGAGCTAATTTCTCCAGAATTTTGGACTAATCAGTACATTTTAGGATGTGTCCTGACTTTAACTGCAGTTAGTAATGCTATTAAAATTTGGCTTTAACCCTTTCCTCCATATATACGCCTTCTTATGCATGTGCGACCAGCGTAGATCTTGATCAACTGGCACATCCCTGCTGTCTGATCAGGATCTGAACTGGTCACATTTTGGTCAGAGATAACCTAATAAATCAACAAGAGTGCCAAACTGACACAAAATACGCCCGTCAAAATGCTGATCATCAAAGTTGCGAAACGATCCGATGAAAATTATTCGACTTGGAGAGCAGAAACCGCTAATTCAGTTTTAGGACAATTCAAGGGCCATAATTTAGGAGTGCCTGGGGGGGATTCGGCAGGTCATAGAACTTGGTCGAGATATTATGCCCACCAACATATTCACCAAGTTTGATAAAGACCGGATGAAAACTCTTTGACTTAGAGAGCGGAAACAGTAATTTTGGACAATTCAAGGGCTATAATTCAGGAGTGCCTGGGGGGATTTGGCTGGTTATAGAACTTGGTCGAGATATTATGCCCACCAACATATTCACCAAGTTTGATAAAGATCTGATGAAAACTCTTTGACTTAGAGAGCGGAAACCATGTGGACGCCGCCTGCCCGCCCAACCGCCCGCCTGCCCGCCAACCTGCCTGCCCACCGCAGGTGTTCCCATTTTACGTTTTTCAAACAGGCGTATAAAAAGCAAACATTTTCTATCCTGAGCAGACGGCAAGGATGTGCCGGCTGATCTAGATCTAAACTGTTCGCCCTCGCAAAAAAGGTGTATCTATGGAGGAAAGGGTTAAATATATTCATTTGTGCGTTGACTGTAAAAATATTACATAACATTTACTTTGTTTACAGGGCCCAAAATCATAAAACTGAAGTTGAAGACAGTCACAACTTCAGTCAATCAGATGCTTGAGACTTTAGACTGGTCTCCTGAATTAGTTGTATGATCTTGGGCACAGGTCATGTACAGTTTATATTATAAATTTTGATATTTTAAAACAAAAATTTTTTTCATCATGATTGCAACAAGGCACCTTTAAACATGCAAAATTAAAATGATTTTATAAGCTTAAGTGACTCAACCCCTTAATAGATTTTGTTTTCAAAATTTGCCACAATTTCTGTGAACTTTTCTTACATAATTAATATAAACATTTTAATAAAATTAATTCTGTTGCTATTTTCAAAACTGGTTGAATAAGCTAATAATTGTAAATTACTGCTATTGGGACAAAAAACTTTGGATAAAAGAGTTACATAATGTGGACCATTTTGTGAAATCACTTCCCGAGGGTATAATCAACACTAATCTGCTGGTAATAATGTGCGTAAGATAACCAATGCACATGTGGCACATAAACTGTTTAGATCCAGGCATGAGGAATATATAAAAGTTGAAAGAACTTGTTTCCCAATCAATGTAAAATAATTAAGATTAAATAAGCCCTTGGGGAAATTTTAAAAGGTATTAATAGTTTGAAGTTGGCAATTAATGTGTTCTCACATTTTAAGAGAATTAGCAAAATTTAATAATTCATGAAAGCACATGTTTAGGTACGAATCTGTTTCTTTTTCAGGAGATGTGTTAGCAGGCTGGATTGCTCAGTCAGGACAGCATGCTCCCTTTAAGCTATAGGTCCTAGGATTGACTGGCATACATTTTTCACACACCGAGACATTTGGCACCCTAGGGTGGAGTAAGACCAACATTTGTCAATAACCAAGAAAAATACTTTTTGAAGCCAAATTTCCAACTTAGGGGAGTTTAAGTCATGGAACGAATCAAGAAACTAAGCTGAGCCATATAGCTAAGTCTTGACACCATTCACCCTGCAAGCATAGGGTCACAGGTTTGAGTCCAGGTCTGGCTGCACTTTTTTTTTCATCCTGTGACAAAACTGTTCCAGTTCATTAAGAGACCACCTACCTAGCACAGCGGCCCAGTGTAGAGGGGTTCTGAACATGTTGTCGAGGGCTGACACATTACAGTTCTCTACTGCAACCTGAAAAAATAGGGTAAGTCATGACAGAATAGGGTAATTTGATCAACCAGCACATCTGTGCCATCTGATCTGGATCTGAACTTTTCGCTTCTTGGTCAGAAATATTCTAATGAATCTAAAAGTGAAGACTGTAGATCCTGATCAGATGGCACAGATGTGCTAGGTGCTTTGGATCTACATTGTACACCTATGCCATAAAAGTCGTGAAAAGGTAACCTAACAAACGGTATTTCATCACCATAGTGCAATAATGGTATATCTCTTTTATATTTAAATGGTACTAATACTGTTTTTGCACTTAGGTAATAAATTAATCTGTGTCTTACCAAAGCTTTCACAACAGCTGCGTTTCCATCAGCTACAGCTAAATGTAAGGCTGTTCTACCCTCGTAATCTTGCCAGTTTATCACACTTGGTGTAGTGTCCTAAAATAAACAAGATGGCATATTACAAGAGATGGAACTAGCTAAATGCTAGTAGCATTGGATGAATGATAATAAATTTTTATCAAGCCCTGAACAATGTATAAATATAATTTTAATTATATTTGTTAAGAATCAAGAATATTTAGAAGCATAGATATTAGAATTGAATCAATAACACTTACAATAAGAACTAGAATGTGTCCTCGGACACTGATGCCCCCAATGCTGCAACAACATTTGTAATAACAAAGGGCCATAACTCTGGTTAAAATGGTTGCAGACAAAATGATTTCTTTATGATCATCTACACATCCTTCTTGATCACATATGCAAGCTTGAAAGAAATCGGCCCGATAGTTTAGGAGGAGTAGATGACACAAGGTTAAGGGGACGTACAGACACATGGACAGACAAGTGCAACTCTATATGCCTTTAACTTTGTGGGGGCATAAAACACTTAGGTCGAAAATTAACTTAAGTAAGAATATACTATTGAAAAATCATATTTGTCCATATAGACTCCAATATATAAACCCTCTAACAGAACACAAAAAGTCCGATCGAATCTTTTCTTATAGACGGGATTTTTGATGATATTGTTAAATTATCGTTAACAAACTTTTAAGAAGCTAAATATAGTGGAGGTATATTTAGCACCTATTTTTGACCAAGAGACCACTTCATGCGCGATCTCGATTTCTGTGACGTTTCAGAAATCCGACTCGCTTTTAGTCGCGCGGACCAAACTTTTTTTAGTAAATTAAATTATTAGCCCGAATTAAAGCTGTAAATCTGTGCCTATAGTTCCAAATACATGTAATATTTCATACAAGAGCGGGTTAAATTGAAGTAATGCCACTTTAACAAACCAAACGCTTATTATATCCCGAAAAACACAAAGATATCATGGTATTCATCCAAAAGGTTACTTTGCAAACAAAAAATTAATTACTTAACAACCAACAGACTAATTACTTAGCAACCAATGGATTAGCCACAAGAGATTCATTACTTAGCAACATTGGATTAATTACTCAGCAACCAACAGATTAACTACTTAGCAACCAACAGATTAATTACTAAGTAGCATACAGATTAAAGCCATAGCAACTAATAGATAAACTTCTTAGCAACCAACAGACAAATTACTAAGCAACCAACTGAAGATATTTATAACTTAGCAACCAATGGACTAACTACTTAGCAACTAACAGATTAATTACTTAGCAACTAACAGATTAATTACTTAGCAACTAACAGATTAATTACTTAGCAACTAACAGATTAATTACTTAGCAACTAACAGATTAACTACTTAGCAACTAACAGATTAATTACTTAGCAACTAACAGATCAATTACTTAGAAACCAACAGATTATTTTGGCAACCAACAAATTAATTACTCAGCAAACATCATATAAATTACAAGCAACATCAGACTTTTCCTAACAACTTCTGTTTCACTTACCAAGATAAGTTTCACACAGTTGACTGCCTCTGGGTCCCTGCTGCTAGCTGCCCAGTGTAGGGGTGTCTTCCCTTCTATATCTGGTATACCAATGTTTGAATCCTGTAATATGCATATGCAGCATATACATGTAATAAGTAATTGAATTATTGAGTTGAAAACATGTCTTTGTTGAAAATTAGGCATTTTTTGAAGATGGCATTTTTTGAAACAATAACAATGCCCTTTCATTTTTACATTTCTAATAGGTAATTTATTGTATATTTTCACAATATTTAATATTGTTTACAACTAGATGCAAAAGAAGCAATGTCGTCAGCATCACTTTGTGGCGTCATTTCATGACATTAACTTTGAGTTTTTAACAACATAAGTTACATTGCACTATAACACAAGTGCCATTGGCTTGTACAATTAATTCATGCTTTAAGAAATACAGACTTATGAACTTTAAGTTCTCAGTTCTGCAATCAAAGGCTGAATTTGTATTTAACCCTTTAACCCAGATAGCATGCTATTGTTGGCCCAACATTGGCCCAATGTCTTCAGTTACATCGGCCCAATGTCAACACATGATGTTGGCCCAATGTAATTTTGTTCATCGGTCCAACATTGGGCCAACATGTTGGCTAAACATTGAGCAATGTCGCAATATCGGCTTTGTTCAGTTGGCCCAACCTTGGGCCAACATTGAAATTTCAACATAATTTTGCCAACATTGGCACAATATTGGACCAATGTAAGAAAATTTATATTTACGCATTTTTTATGTGTGACCAGTGCAGATCTGGATCAGCCAGCACATATGTGCTTTATAAATTAAATAGCAAACAGTGCAGATCCTTATAAGACAGCAAAGGTGAGACCGAGATCTGCACTGTTTGTCTTCTGGTTAGAAATAACCAAGTAAATCAAAATGTGATTTGTTTGTTTCGGGTTTAACGTCTGGTTTCAACACCTTTCTGGTTATATCCCGGCGGTCAGTCCACCTAACCGGTGTTCCTGGGTCTCTAACCAGTACTAACCAATTTCTCCGCAAGCGACTGACTGCTTCCTCACTTGAATCAGAGGTGAGGGACAAATGACTCTCAGACGCAATGTCCGAGTTCAATTAATCAAAATGTGAATATTGTAGGTCATATTCAGGTGGCAGGGATGTGCAAGAAGATCTACATCTACACAATGAGGGCATATACTTTATATATATATATATTTGCTTGAGCCTGTTCATGGGCAGTAATGGAAATGCATATTACTGCCCATACCACCTAGGCCCGGATTGAACGCAACTCAATATTTACACCAAAAAACAGTACAATTTTGATCCATCCCAAACAATGGTATGCATATGGCAGTGAACAATTAACCTTTGATACAGTGTTCAGTGGGGTATGGTCCCCAGATAAAAGAATGGGTTTGCCATGAATGAGAAAACAAAGGGCAAATAAACAAAATAGAATTTTGACAGGGGATCTGAGCATGCTGAGAATATAAATCTCTATTAAAACTACTCAGTTACTTAAATGTTAATCGAGTACCTGAGTACTCGAATAATTGTTCTGATCTCTACTTATAATTTCAAACATTCTATATAGAACAGAACTAAATCAATAAAACTGGTCTAAAATGCAATGTGTTCATAATACCAAATTGTTGCCTCAGTGCAATAACAATATATCTCTTTCATATTTAAATGGTTTTTACACTGTTTTTGCACTAAGGTTACAAAATTCAATGTTCAATGTCATTTACACAATTTTATCTGTCAAAATAGATTCCTGAATTAAACTGATTTACATGTCTTCAATCATCTTTTAACCCTTTCCTTTTTTGCTAGGGCGAACAGTTTAGATCCAGACCAGCCGGCACATCCGTGATTACATGATTATGATGTACAAGAAATACAAGAGTAGATTCTGTTCAGACTGCACAGAAGTGCAGGGTGATCTTGATCTACTCTGTTTGCACATACCACAATATAAGTATCTTGCATGAGTGTGAGGTGAAGATGGAAAAATCTGTCACCGAGGGGGAACTGTTTTGCGGGAACGAGGCTCTGCCGAGTTCCCGCCAAAACAGTTCACCCGAGGTGACAGATTTTTCCATCTTTGCCGAATGTCCCATGCAAGATACTTTTTCTTGCATACCTTTTATTGTTCATTGCATTTCCGTACATGCATACAAACTAAATTTTGTTTCCTTACGCTGAAATATTGACGTGAACGTAAACCTTATTTTCTAAATGACGTCACTAACTCGAATAAATTACGTCAGTATTTGAAGACGTGACGTCACTCGGGTAGCACGCGAATGTTATCTTTTCCCTAGGGAAAAGATAAGAATTTCTTTCCCCGGTAAAACACGCGGAAATATTTATCCGGTATGCAAGAAAAGGTGTATTTATGAGGTAAAAGGGTTAAACCAAGAATGAATCAAACTTACTTGTTTAATCAGCATTTTCACATGTTCTAGGTTCCCATAGGAGGCTGCCCAATGCAATGCAGTTCTCTGTGAATAAAAAACATTATAACGATAAGTATTTGAAAAGAGACAAACACATTATAACAATAAATTTTGAAAAAGACCTGTAAAAATAATATATGCTGATGTATTTAAAAAGATTTAAAAACTGTGCAAGGTATATTTATGCATTATATTATATTAATTGTGATATATGATGTTGTCCTTCAAAAAGAATGTAGGTGCAAATGATGATTTTTTCGGGGGAACAAAAATTTTAAAATCATTTATTTAGAAATATCACATTTTAATAAAACAAACACATGAATAAAAAACTTTAACCCTTTCCTCCATAGATACACTTTTATTGGGGGAACAGTTAAGATCCGTGCTGTCTGATCTGGATCTAAACTGCTGCTTTTTTATTCATTACGTTATTTCTGACGGATGTGCCGGCTGATCTGGATCTACACTGGTCGCACATGCTTATATATGGAGAAAAGGTTAAACTGTTGTTTCTTTATCTTTCATTAATCTATGTTTACAGAAAATAAGCTACTATCTTTAGTTGTATCAGAAAATTACAGTTACGACGTGCTGGATGAAAAGTAATCAAAAGCTGAAAATAATTAACTGAGTTACGATTACCTTCTGTTTTGTTTTTCAGATATCTCATGTTAAAACAATATTTAGTAAACAAAATCGCTGACATCTAAATCTACAGATGTGATGAGTCTTTTGATCAGATCCATTAAAACTATAGATAAGTCTAACCACCAATGCAAAGATGTCGCCAATCATTTTTTTCACAATTGTTTTACTTCATGATAGGATAGGAGATATGGCATCTTCAGAGGGTTCCAAGAATATATATAATTATACAAAGAAAAATTCACAAATCTTATTTCGATAATACAGTACATAGGTCCATTTCAAATGACAATGGCAATATGTGTGTCAAACCACCTGAAAAGAGGTTTTTACGATAATCTTTACCTGTGTTAGATGATTAATGATTTTATCAAGAATTTCTCGTGATTTTTGCATTAAACCTTTCCTCCATAGATACACTCTTGTGTGGGTGAACAGAGTAGATCCAGATCAGCCGCCACACCTGTGTCATTTGATAAGGATTTTAACTGTTCCCTCTTTGATTCGTTAGGTTATCTCTGACCAAAATGCAATCAGTGCAGATCCTGATTAGTCAGCATGTATGTGCCGGCTGATCTGGATCTACACTGGTCCCACGCGTGTAAAAATGCGTAAATATGGAAGAAAGGGTTTAATGATTTAACAAACCATCTTTCTAACATTTTACCCTGTATGTTCCCTATGCACAGTTTTTAAACCGCTTCAGTATATATTAAAAATGTTTCTATATAAGGTACCTTTACTTCATATATATACGCATTTTTACGCATTTGTGACCAGTATAGATCCCAATCCCATCTGATCTGGATCTGCACTGATTGCATCTTGGTTAAAAATAACCTAATAATTATCTAAAAGCAAACAGTGTAGATCCTGATCAGACAGCACAGATGTGCCAGCTGATCTTGATCTACAGTGTCAGTGTTGGGTCATGCAATAAACATGCACCATATTTTATCTAAGTCTTCAGACAGAAAAAAATTATTATTTTTTCTTGCTGAACGAATATTTAGAGACGAGAATTTTCATTTAAAAAAAGATCGTCCGAAAATTTAGAGACATGTACATTAATTGACACGTCCGTAATAGTAAGCCCAGATAATGTAAACACATGCCAGACGTTTCTTCCTTTGAAATTTCTGCTTACCTTTGTCAAGCAATTAACTCCATAGTTGCTAAATAAACATCCTATTGTTGTATAATCAATATTGTCGAAAAAATGTGATGGCTGTCGCTAATAAGGGTGCAATAAATTAGTTGCAAACTGCTAATTCGGCGAAGTGCCGGTACTGCAGATACTAACACAACCTGATCAGAGATCAGCTATAATTATCACAGATAAGCTGTCAAAAAACAATCGGCTGATTTAGATATGAAATCATCCCAGTTAGTTGACGGTTTGAAATTCTTTTGTACAATAGTGTCAACCGATTTTCAAGCAGTGCTCACCGTTTCAACTTGACGTCGGCGTCTTTGATGTTAAATACACAAGCATCGCTGACATTTTAGATTAAAGCGGTCAATGACCAGGTGTTCAACAGATGTTCATAGCAGTTGTAAACTGGATGATTTTAGTCAATGTACATGTAATAATTCTCGGATATTTTAGGGGCATGTATTCGCATGATTAAAAATATTCTGCGTTCATGTTATTTATAACTCGTAAAAAAATATCATAAACATCGGACTTAAACATTGTAAATTACAATGCATGGTCAGAAATATACGTCCTTCGTTGCACGGTCAGAAATATATTTCGTTCGTATTAGTCTATGTGTTATTAAAATTTAATTTAAATGCGACCATGCTCCGAAGATAGCCCTGTGTATTTCTGGAAGAAGAAGAAATGCGAACGTTGAAGTTTTAACAACTTTCTTTTTCATTCTATGAATTAACAACGTTGTACAGAAATGCTGTTATTAAAATATCATCAAATAAAAATGAAAGAACAATGCGATATGACGTAAGTCATTCGGAGTCAAAAAATAGATTTGTCTACACGCTTTCATTGCTTAGCAACGACTGACACGAGACAGGCAAAACACATCATGTTTATTACAACGCAGCGAGTTGATAAACGTAAAAGCGTATGACGTTTCCGATTAATTAGAGACGTAAATAATATATATTGTTTTCGATGTCCCATTTTTAGAGGCTGAAAAAAAATTATTTTGGCAAAATAATTTTGGTGTCCGAACACTTAGAGGGTCCGAAGACTAAGATAAAATACAGTATCTGTGGAGTAATGGATAGTGCATGGTATGTCTATCTCTGAAAACATCCAATTCAGACAGCTTTGTCACACAATTTCTAAAATAGATGTGAAGCTAGAATGCAAAAAATATTTCAACTCAGGAATGTCCCCATGCTAATTTCACTACATGGGACTAGAATTCCTTTTCATGCAAGATTGTAGAACCCAAAACTAGCATGCAATATCCTAGAACATTAAGCTGCTAATGTAAGGGTTAAACCAGAGACAGTCATCTAAGTTGTTAAAATTCTTTTTACAATTCAACTAAAATACAATTCCACTAGCTGCTAAATCTCAGGGGTCATTTTTATACATTTTCATGGGCTTTGGCCAGGTAATAGCAAAAATACCCCTTTTAGGGATAAATGCCAGACTGTAATTATCGATCACCCAAGAAGATACACAACACGGTACAATCATTAAAACTTATAGAAGCTGATATTTCTTCTTAAGTTAGAGAAAGGTTTCGAGTACTTAACCGAAACAAGATCCCAATACCTGAGTACCGATTTTGCTGCTCGTTCCCATCCCTAGTTATTTCTGACCAAGAAGCGAACAGTGCAGATCCTGATCAGACAGCATGGATGTGCCTGTTGATCTGGATCTACACTGTCCGCACATGTAATAAAAGGTTTATATACGGAGGAAACAGTTAAAGAAACTATATCTTTTTTATCACAATTCAAGATATTTAAAACAAACTCAATAAACCAAATTAACCTTATTTCTGTCTTGATCGTCAATCTCCCCTGGCAACAGCTGCCGTAACAACAGTGTCATACATTTTGGTGACTTATGCCGAGTGCACAAATGAAGAGCTGTTTGGCCCTCATTGTCCTTCTCATGACAGTTAGCTCCCTTTGACAACAACAACTTCAGCAGTCGGACGTTGCCCTGTAAGGCAAGAACAGAATCAATGTCATACATCTGTGCATTGTTATAGGATGAAAACTTCATTGAATTTGATATTGGAGAAAAAATCTGTCTTGACGTATTATTATCAGCATCAAATGATATCTTATATGTCATGTATTAAACACAATATTGATCACAATGATAAGGTCTAATTCGTATTTTGAAAATAACTCATCTTTCTATGAAAAACTTCATCAGATATACCCCACCCACAGAGCATTAATGCATTCCCTTAATGGCATTAAAATAGATAAAATAATTTTCATAAAAATGAATATATATGGAGGAAAGGGTTGATTTTTGCTTATTTTGTGCCAGAATAATTGTGTGAAGTTAAACCCCAGCTAAATTTATTGTTTAATAGTGTGTCTTAATAAAAGAATACAATTGCGTCAATTCATGCCTCCACACTGCGGGTCCCCGCAAAATTAAATTATAGTACAGTATATAAATATTGTCTATAAATGGTAAAAGTTTGAAATCCAACAACTTTAATTAACAGCATTTACTTTATGAGCAGCCCAGTGTAGAGCCGTACGACCCCCATTATCTTTCTGATCAGTCTGGGCCCCGGCTTTCAAGAGAAGTTCTGCACACTCTAATCTGTCAGCCAGCACACAGAACATCAAAGGAGTTCTCCCAAACTGGTCCCCCGAGTCTATGATACCGGTACCAGTATTAGCTGCAGAAGAAAGTAAAGCACATGTACTGTTAACCCTTTCGTCCATATATATGCATTTTTACGCATGTGCGACCAGTGTAGATCCAGATCAGCCGGCACATCCATGCCATCTGATCAGGATCTGCACTGGTCGAATTTTGGTCAGAAATAACCTAATGAATCAAAAAGTGAACAGTTTAGATCCTGATCAGACGGCATGGATGTGCTGGTTGATCTGGATCTAAACTGTTCCCCATGCAAAAAAGGTGTATCTATGGAGGAAAGGGTTAATGATTTGAAATTTTCTGGCATACACACATTATAGTGATGCAACAATGATCGGAAGATATTGATTAATCATATGTAAGAGCTACTTGATGCTTGATGATAATCAATGTCATACTCTTGAAGTTGATTTTATTGACGTTTACCACTGTCTGTAAACTACTGCATAATTATGCATATCCTAGTCATATATTTGTTAAAGTCATTATTGAAATTAATTTTATGGCCTTTTAGGCATTTAATGTCATTTATTATCTGATTTTGGGTGTGTATTTATTTGCCTAGCATTGTTTTTTAATCTTTTTAGTAAATATATAAAAAAAAACAAGCGAAACCCTTATGTAGAAAGTAGCAGCAAGCACACAAAAGTAAAGAGGTATTTTGTTAGACTTCTGTCAGTCTATTAATCCTACTCGTCCATAATATACCCATTTACTGCAGGATCTGCACTGTTTTTGATTTATTAGGTTTGCTTTTTGGTCAGAAATAACCAAATAAATAAAAAAGCACAGCACAGACCTGATCAGACAGCACACATGTGCCAGCTGATCTGGATCTGCACAGTTCACCCATGCCATAAATGTGTATATATGGAGGAAAGGGTAACCGGTTAATACAATAACAAAAGGCTACAACAATCTTGAACATGTCAAAGAGTACTTACAAACAATGAGTCTTGCCAGCCAAGTCTTGTCCCCATTGACAGCAGCTGCATGAATCTGGGTAACACCTTCAAGCTTCTGTGACTGGGCCTGATCAAATGGACCATGCCTTGGACTTTCTGCCTAGAATATAACATGGACCCTTACAGCACAAGACACCAACTTCAAATAAGATAAGAATGCACGTCCATACAGTCCGAGCACTAGCTACAATTTAACTGAAACATTTCTGCAGAACACCTCCTTGAAAAATGAACATATTCAAAAATGGGCAAATATATTTCACAATTTAAATATAAAACATGGACTGGGGTTCTAGTTGACACGGGAGATGATCCTGACTTGAAATTTCCAAAAAAAAAACTCATTTGACTACAATTTCAGCTGAAGGGGCCTTTTTTCCTTTTACCCTTTCCTCCATACATACATCTTAATTGCATGGACGAACAGTTTAGATCTAGATCAGCTGGCACATCAGTGCCGTCTGATCAGGATCTGCACTGTTCGCTTTTTGATTTGTTAGGTTACTTCTGACCAAAATGCGACCAGTGCAGATCCTGATCATGTGCTGGTTAATCTGGATCTTCTCTGGTTGCACATGCGTAAAAATGCATATGTATGGAGGAAAGGGTTAAATTAGGGACAATTTGGATATTGACTGGCAGAATCCTCTGAAAATTGATGAAAATGACACTTTAGATTCAGCAGCTAGTGGAACCCCTTAAGGATATATTGTGGGTTTAGTGCAAAACAGGTGTAACTGATACTCCCTTCATTATCCATATACAGTTACAACTATATTGAACTCAGCCCTTGAAATTTAATTACTATATTCCATGGTAAATGATAAACTTACTTCAGTATCATCAGACACTGTAGAATCCAGGCCTGGTGTAGGTACAGATTCTCCATCACGACTCTACAATGCAAAACCCAAATACTGGCAAATAATTTTTTATATTTATAAGTAACATCGGTCATGGGGGTACACATATGTATAACGGCATAGCAGCTATATAAAACTTATCTTGTTTTTAAAGGTTTAATGAAATCAACAAACTTTTCATTGAGACAGTAACTGCATAATGTTCAGTAAATGAACGTACTAAGAAGTAAATGAATCCAAAAAAAATAATTTTGTTTAATGTTACTTTATCAGTTTTCTAAGTTGAAAATTTTGATAGCAGCTTAAGCTTTATCTGAAAATGGTGATAAAGAAAGACGAAATTTTAGATTTAAGAACCAGCACTAGATAATTTTTATATCAAGTTACAATTTATTACTAAATCAAATAAAATGTTTTTAAAAAGTGTTTTCTATTTTATTTTTTTACCCTTATAAAACATGTTTTCCCCAATAATCTCTAAACATTTACCTTTATTAACAAACCCTTCTGAATCTGACTGAAATATGATCTGTACTGGAAAACAGGATTTAGAAGTAATTTCAAAATGTTAATGTTTCAAGTCATTGTGTTGAAAACAGTAGTTCTAAGTGGTGTGTAACATGATAGTGTGAAAAAGCCTGCCCTTGCTTTAACAAAATATGAGTTCAGTTGAACATAAACAGATATGTTATATCCTGCACAGTGCAGACCCCTTCAAACTTACTTCATAAAGAAATATTAAGAAATGGCAAGGTCATAGCCATGGATGACAAGACTTAGTGTTCAACGTGCAGGAAAAAGCCTTACTAGTGTAATGAATATACAAAGTAATATCAACACTGAGGGAGTATTGTATCTGGGTGCATAGAATTACTGAATGCTACTGTGGTAGATTTGGGTTGGAAAGAGTAGCCTTGATCAGGATTGGAACATCTGACCTCTAGCCTACTGTGCGCCTCTCTACCAACTGAGCTACCGAGGCTGCATCAGCATAGCCGAAACTAAAGGTGACATAAAAATATTGGAGCAGCTGGGCTAAAATATATATAATGGCGGCCAGTTGAAATATTGGGGTGGCGACCACCACTCCTGCCGCCCCATAAATTTGACAACGCATATGGGCTGCTGGTACAAAACCTACATTCTTTCCCACTTTTACCAGACATTTCCAACCTACTTGGCCAAGGATCTGCCTAGGTTCAGTTGAATACCCCAGCCACATGCTTCGCCCAAAGGGGCTCCAAGGTACTCCAAATATTTAGAGGAACGCATGCTTCTTTAACCTTTAATATTTTGACATATTATATTTTTCATTTATTGGCAAGCGTTACCTCTAAACGCGATGCATCAAAAACGTGTCGCATATTTAGTTTTAACAAAAAGTTTACAGAAAGTCATAATCTCGGCTTTAAATGATTAGACACTGAAAATATATAACAAAATTCACCTTTAAGCATCAAATCATTGGTAAACATGAATTAAATCCGGTACTGATTGACAGTTGCGTAAAAATTTCTTAGACGAAAATAATATTTTCAATAGTCAGGTTATGTCCTTTAAACAGAAAGAAAAACAATCAAACTATTGAAGGCTAACTTTAATTATCAAGAAAATATATATTTCTGTCCGATTTTTTGGGGAAGTATGATTGATATTATAAAAACATCTATTTATTTGTAATTCGTCCAATTAGTATTGTATAACATGAGGCGGTTGCATGATTTGCGTGAGCCAATCAGAATCGAGCAATGTCTACACGGGTGAGAGCCGCATATACAAAAATACTGTGGTTGAAATAAAAATGGATTATCGTAGTTTATAACTGGAAAATGTAAGTAATTTTTGTGTCTGAAGCTAGAATAAGAGTAACATTAATGAAATATTGCTATCTTTAGGCCTGTCATGTTGTAAATTTGCAGATAATTCAGATACATGTGTAATTGTCCCGACTGAAAATGGTCAGAACATGCGACAGGAAAACTGCGTTCGGCGAAATGACATCGTAATTGCCATAAAATAAAAAAATGATAAATAAGCATTTACGACGTCATATTTGTAGGACTAGCTCCAAGGGTAATCATCCATGTTGACAATGCCAAAATTATGTGGCAGATTTGGTATGGAAAGAGTTGCCTCTACCATGATTACAAACTTGAATCTCCGGCTTACCATGTCGACGCTCTACCAATTAAGCTACCGAGGCCGCTGGTACGAAATATACTACACTACCAATAGTCATAGTCTATTGTTTAAGGTAATTCATACCCCAGACAGTACAGTTATCTTAATGATGAGCTGTGAAAATTAAATTATCATTTTTTCAACAATTTCCGGACAAATCGTTATTATATTGTTACAAACAGATGAATATTGATAATAACAGGAGACAATTGTTGAAAAAAATGAATTTTGTTAGAAAAGTAATAAAATGCGGTACCTGCTATGTTGTCTAATCCGGGTGTCAAAATAAAGCATTTTCCACTCAAATACATCCAATACAATTAATTACAATATCCAATTCAATGTTCCATCTAGGGCCAACCAGTGTTACTTTTTCAAAATAACTTTTTAAACATTGACTATTATGAATTTCAAAACACTGCACAAATACCATCACACAAGATTTACATTGTTATACATGTAGAGATTAAACTGTCCTACAGGTAAACACAAGTGGGCATGATTTGCATGCTTTTTGCATGGGTGAGTGACCTCATGGGACAAAGGATGATGTGTTTGGATTTTGATTTATAACAGCAATATTTTCAAGTTATTTTGCAAAAGTAACACTGGTTGACCCTAGATGGAACATTAAACTGGATATTGTAATTAATTATTTTTGATATATTTGAGCGGAAAATGCTTTATTTTGACACCCGGATTAGACAACATAGCAGGTACCACATTTTATTACTTTTCTAACAAAATTCTTTTTTTTTCAACAATTGTCTCCAGTTATTACATTGTATCAATATTCATCTGTTTGTAACAATATAATAACAGTTTGTTTGGAAATTGTTGAAAAAATGATAATTTAATTTTCACAGCTCATCATTAGTGCAACTGTACTAACTGGGGGTATGAAATACCTTAAAAATACGATTGAAGAACCGAAACAGGGTCGTTCTCTAAAGCACTTATGGTCACTAGACATACCATAAGAGAAAAAAGAATGGTATTTACCATTGCAGATACTTGATCCGGTTTTGTTAGCCAGCTATTAGGGTGAACAGATTAATTTTGACAGCGTCGATTCCCTATATTGTGAACTTAGGCACAGAATGTTCGTTAGCGGCCATATTTGCAATGTTACCAAGGAGTGTATGTAACAAACTACTCCATTGGTTTATTGGGATTACCTTGATTGCTTTCGATCGATTTGATTGGTGAATCGATAATGTTCTACTTGCTTCAAAGACTATTTCACTGCGAACGCTCGGGAGGCGGATTACAACCAGCGTGGAATGTGTGGGCTTTTCCGCTTCAGTTTAGTTAATATCACAATTTTGGACTATAATGAATAATTCATAATTTCAGCAAATATATAGACATATGACATTATTCTTTCTTAACACACTCGTTTTAAACCTTTAAAATTTAGTTTAATCTGGGTCTTTGAATATGTTTTTTGCGCATAGGGCCTAATAAACTAGAAAATCCCACAGTTAATGATAACAAAACACAACTTGATTTAATGATGATCACTCGGTGTTAATGCAATAAATTGTTCAAATTTCATTTGTTCTTGTGACAAAAGGATACGACTACAAAAAGTCCACGAATTAAGCTACCGAGGCCGCTGCACAACGAAACATAATACATTATAAATACAAAAACGTATATTTTGTTGAATACATATTATATTTATAATTATATATGTTTAACGTATAATTTTTACAATAATTGGTTACATTCCCAACATGTAGTTCGCAATGAAGATATTTATATTTATCTCACATTTTTTTCAAATAATAATTCATTATTAACGATAATTAATGAGTTGTTCGACATGCATATGGATGGATGGATTTATAAAATCTTCTTTATCCATATTTTTCAATTAATAATTGAAGCAGTGAATTATCGGGTTATGTGTTTATCTGCACGTACGCACAGAACCCGGTTGTCATCACATAGACTAAATTATATTGATTTGATGGTGATAAATCAGCTTTTAATTTGTTGCCTACATTTTTTGTTTACATAATCTGCCAAAATTAAAATAATACAAACAACGATAACATATCCTTTGTTTTCATTTTATTATGTAAATATTAGAATCAATATTTCAGCATTCGGGTTGTTGCATACTATTTTAAGTATCTTTACACATAGTGGTATGGAGCAGCATATCTGTGCCAGGTGAGATGTTTCCAAAGGGCATAATTAACTCAAAATGTCGAATTCGAAATTGCGAATTACTAACGAAACTACGACTTGCTTTCTGGAGACATCGTACTTAATTTTTTAACTATGTGTCATTCTGTAAATCCCACAGAGTACAATAATCATGCATTGCATTTAAAGCAGGTTGTAACTCAAATAGCGCTCAGCAAGTAAATGTATATCATCTACGTATAGCGATATAAAAATATGAGGAACACTTAATAGTTAGATATTTAGTATTCTACTTGACATAGCTGTCTTCCATAATACGTTCTTTCACTTTAATTTTGTAAAGACTACCATGCCTCGGACTTTCTGCCTAGAATATAACATGGACCCTTACAGCGCAAGACACCAACTTCAAATAAGATCAGATAGGCAAATCTATTGAACAATTTAAATATAAAATTAGTACAAAACTAAACATGGACTGGGGTTCTATTTGTCACGGGAGATGACCCCGAAATTTCCAAAGTAAAAGCTCATTTTGACCCTACAATTTCAGTTGAAGGGACCTTTCCCCTTAAATTGTTGTGCTTTTTTAAAAAGTTTATTCTAGTAATTTATTTTACACAACAGCTAGTGTTTACTTATTGTTAAACATTCCCTCAAGATACCTCTGTGGTAAAAAAAAAACAATCGAAATTTTGTTTTGATTTTCCCGCTGCATCATTTATAATCCGTGTTTTATTAACAACATTTCATTAGTCGCAAAACTAGACCAAAATATCAGCTAAGACAGCTTAGAAGGAAAAAACCCTAGGTAGCATGATCAAAATATGCATTTTTTGATGGGTGATAAGGTGTGGGAGAAAGTGTCCGCTGGTGGATGTCCGGTGGCAGCCCTGGAAAAATTTAGTTAAAAGAAACAGCACATCGAGGGTTGAAAGCAAACAGATTCTATGTGACATTAAATAAAGAAGCAGATACAACCTGCTCGCTATCACCCCGCGATATAAAAAGTTACTCAACTTAAACAAAGACCTATATATATATATGTAAGTATAAAGTTAATATTGACTTCAACCACTGGCGCTTGACCAGCCGCCCCACCCCCTGCCAACCCTCACTAATACGCCCTTTTTTGTAAAAATGGTGTCAAGTCACTAATATTATTCCATTCTATCAAAATATGCGAAAATACACCGTCAAAATCGTATTCTAAAAAAAATATTTCTAAGTATATATTCAATTATATACTTAGAAATATATTTTTTTAGAATACTATTTTGACGGTGTATTTTCGCATATTTTGATAGAATGGAATAATATTAGTGACTAGACACCATTTTTACAAAAAAAGGCGTATTAGTAAGGGTTGGCAGGGGGTGGGGCGGCTGGTCAAGCGCCAGTGACTTAAACATATCATTGATTCTTTGAATCAGATTTACATATAAAATGCAATTCAAAACATAAAGCCCCTTCGCAGCTGATTTTTTAATGACGCTTTTCGAAGTTTAAGCGTTTTAATGATTAAGATTTCTTTATCAAAGTTTACTAGAACTGGTACCCGAGGGTGCCACGTTACGCGCCTGTCCAGTCGTTTCTGTCCGACCATTGATCTAATGGCTGTCTCAGCGGAACACCGTACTTTACACGATTGGTTTACGGTGACCTTAATATAGAATTCGCTATAGTCTGTTTCGATATTTTGTTGAAAATAAATACAAGTGTTTTTGTATCATAAACAACATTTTAGAGGAGTCGGTGGTCGTTATGGTGGTAAGTCGACGAATTTATCATACTTATAATGACAATTTCTTTATTTAAGAAGATAACTGATTAAGAATGCATTAAAACCAAACGTAAATTTAAATTGTCTATGTTGTACAATAATGTAAGTTGTAGGCCTATCATGTCGCAGCCAGCGAATTTTTTTTCATTATTAGCTGATACAGTATACTACATAAAATTCTGAATATTCGTGATAATGTTTGTTCCTTTAGTTTTAGAGCATTATTGAAACATTAGGAAATAAACAACGTTAAGTACGTAACTATTATTAACCTTAAACTTTTTGCACTGCTTCCGAATTTAGAACCAATCGTGACCTTCAAGTATTTTTATATTTTGGGGAATTTCGTATAATGTTAAGTTTGGCATACCAATAAAGAATAACAAAATTAATTATTTTGATCAGTTTTATTGGATACTGACATCAATACAAATGTCATAAGGCTATATCTCCTTAGACTAAACCAGTCTTCCCATCGTTTTTACATCGAAAAACGAAACTAACCTGGTGAAAACATCGTGCAAATTTATTTTTATATTATTTATCATTTAAATCTATCAAATTTATTTTTCGTTTATCAATTAAATTGTCTTGAACATTTGTTGCTGAGTTTATCCTACCAGCTCTCTAATATAATAAAAGCCATCACCAACTAACAAAACTATCTAGGATCTATAAGGCAATGTCCTGGGCAATTAATTTAAGATGATAAGATGTCATTCGTGTCATTGACCCGTTACCACAACTTTTAACAAAGACTTTATAAGACTTTAAAACACTCTTAGTTGTACTCATTCCATTTTTTTCAGACTCAGGAGATGCAATATCATACGAAAGAGACTGGGACGAAATCAAAATTGTATTTCTCGAAATAGCGGGACAATACTCAAAATCATCTTAAATTTGGACACGTATCTAAGTATGGGAATATAACTGATTAAATATCCGCTTAACAGTTATACGATTAGTGCGGAAAAGCGGAATATACTTATGTCTGCAGTGATGCTTACGTCGCTCGAAAGAGAGAGCTTTTCCTCCGTCCATCTGATGCAGTCAAACACTGAAGGTAAGGCTTCTTACGTTACCTTGGTCCAAGAAAAGAGATAGCCTCAGATCTCAAGCATCTGATTGGCTGAAATAGAGACTAGTCTCTTAATCTCAATCATCTGATTGGCTGAAATGGAGACTAGTCTTTTAATCTCAAGCATCTGATTGGCTGAAATTGAGACTAGTCTTTTAATCTCAAGCATCTGATTGGCTGAAATGGAGACTAGTCTTTTAGTCTCAAGCATCCGATTGGCTGAAATCGAGACTAGTCTTTTAATCTCAAGCATCTGATTGGCTGAAATAGAGACTAGTCTTTATTTCAGTCAGTCAGCTGTTTGGATTTGATACCAAAGTTGTTCAAGTACAATATAAAATAAGAACACGGTATTAGGTTGGATAATTCTTGGGATCAAAATTCAAATATACTTCGCAAATGTAAAATATACCACTTTTACATAATCACTAAAAATCTAAGAAATTGAATAACTATCATTTTTATTTATAATTGTATTTAATTGTAATCATGTACTTATGATCTGGTCGAATTGAACAATATTCTATTTAGAACAGTGAAAAAACAAGAGTAATCATATCTTTACGCTTTGATTGACATTAACATTAGATTATTCACCAACTATGCAGGTTAGCATCCCCCTGTAGCTTGCTATTTACGTAATACTCCTGGCTGACAGACTCATGCTGATCATTTGTTACCAGTCTTTGTCCGTCCGTCTGTCAGCATTTTACTTCCAACACTAAACCTGAAAACTGCATATATTTAGCCCGAAGACTTTGAAAAATTTTAAAACTGTTCAAATCATGACCCTAATATTCAGCCCGCGGGGCTAATTAGCTAAATCTTTATAAAGTGTTTAAAATAACCTGCCAAATATTAAAACTTAGTCTGCTAATAGACTCTTTGTTAAGGAAATATAATCATAAATTTATAATTGGCTGAGTGTTTTTGTTAAATATTAAATAACAAAATGCTAATCGTAGAAACACTAAAAGATAATAACACATTAAAAGATGCACTAGAACATTGTTTAGCGAGCTGGGTATTCATTCATAGCCTTGACCCAGTTTGTAGCGGTTTATGCGATTAAGACAGTTGATTTAATTCACATGACTTCTACTCAGTTACAAAATGATAAAACTAATTCAAGAGACCAGCCTCAGATCTTAAGATTTGAGACTGGTCTCCAGTCTCAGTTCTATTATCTTGGGCCCAGGTTTGTCTGGGCCTGTTCATGGGAAGTAACGGAATCGCACATTATTGCCCACGCCATAGTATAGCCTTGGGTTCAGCCTTACTCAATATCCACACAAGAAAACAACATGACAACAGATGGTGTGTTATATGAAGTAACGAATAAGAAAAATGGTATGAACACATGACGTAATACATGGTCGGATGCAAGATTAACAGAAATGGGATTCGTGTGGGGACAATCTTATGGTATATCCATAATAAAAATTTACATTTTTGCCCAAAACCCGCATGAAAGTTAAATACTGTTGCTCAAAAAGGGGATTTGAGCAACAAAACTGAAGCCCCGCTTCATTCGTATTGAAATATCGTCATCGTATGCACAAACAAGGAATCAATAAAAATTTCTAGATTTCTTCTCAAAATTCCATTTTCAACTCGATATTATGTATAAATTCAAATAATGGGTAAATGAGATATTTTATAAAAATGGATTAAAATCTTGCTATTTTCCTGGGATTAGGTCGAAGAAATTCTAGATAAGCGTAAGAGTCCCAACTCAGATATTTGAGTTTCTACTCAAACATTTTTTTTGAAATTTTAATCAGAATCCAGAGATAAGCATTTTAAACTACATCTTAAAATATTCTGTAAACATTTTAAGGCTTAAAACCTAAATTAATCAATAAACATAAGCTTTATATCTGGAATTCTAAAATCGTTGAGTCGAGTGTAAAGTCCAGCTAAGTATATTTACTGCGGCGTAACAGGTCCAGAATTGTGAAAATCCGTTTTCCTTTGTATAATATGGACATTTGCTACATATTGCTTATATATTAAGATAATATATAAGACGTAGCAATCAATGGTTTAGTAACGTAACTTGGAAGGGAGATTAAAAGGTTTGAGCTTTGTGGCTTCTGCATAATCTTGTACAGCCCGTTCGGCCGTTATAAGTGACGGCGTCTACCGAGTACGGAATACGGTATGTGGAACGTGTCGGATATGGGCTTTGTCCTAATCTTAACAAAGTTCGTTCAACCTCAAATCTTAATTTTTAAAACGGTTCAGGGGCACTGTGATTATTGACGTCAAGTGTTTATCAGGCCTTATGTTAATGTCGATTTCAATAAAAAAAATTGCGAAACTCTTCTGGTAAATTCCAACATTATAAATCTTGATTGTCAACGATAACAAAACAAACAAACAAACAATAACAATACTTAAAAATACTGATACCTGTCGATCTTTTAGAAGTGTCTTTTAGTTGAAATGACTATAATACATAAAGCGCGAATTTTAATTGAGCCTATTTGGAAGAAAGAATTGTGTAAATATGTAGGACCAAACAATGAAACAGGCCATAATGGTTATTGACCACCTGTCAGTTTGGCCTGAAATGACCTTATGATCATTGGTCAGTTTGGCCTTAAATGACCTTATGGCATATGCTTAAACAAGGAATGGAGAGATGGAGCGGAGTGTGGATAGTTGGAGCGGAGTGGACTTGAGGATAATGCTTGCTATAACTCAATGTGATGTGAGTGATATTTATAAAAGCGTTACCTCTAAAACACATAAATTAAACAACTAGACGTAAATTCAATCAAAATGAATTATGAAGAAAAATATCTTAGAGGTTAGACGAGACCAAATTTCAAGCATATGATTAGCTGAAATGGAAACAAGTCTTTTCCTTTCAGCCAATCAGATGCTTGAGGTTTGAAAATGGTTTCCAATCTCAGTTTTATAACTGCTCTACAGTTTTGGTCGGATGATTTTTAGAAGGCGCCAACTAAATTTCATGATACTGTCTTAAAATTAACGAGATATAAGAAATGTTTAAGTAGACCAATGGCTGCTGGAGATGACAGTATACATTTGTACTTCTTTGGTTCCTCTTCATGGGCTGAGCGAGTAACATTTTATTAATTATTACTTAACACGTCACAGCTGTTATGTTCCATTAATCACGTTTCTTTATTGATCAAAGCACCATATTGCATGATTTGCTCGCCCGCTGAAGTTTTCTTGGTGTATATTTCGGGATATTTGGGTTCCAAAAGTTTAACGTCTACCCCATGACTAAACGTGGATAAAGCCATACATACATTCATCTGTCTATATGCCGCGATGAAAGATCCTAAGTCAGTAATCATTTTTGCGGTAAAAAGCTTGCTTCGGGTATGTCACTATTTTCTTTACCTGTGACCGTTCCCCCATGAGGTGCTGAGAACATTTTGATGCACATTTTAAACAACCAAATTGACTTTTATACACTGTTGAAATAAAAAAAAAACTGTAATAAAAATTAATGTTCTTCGAAGAATGAAAAAAAAACGCGTTTATCATTCGGTTGTAATGCGTAGAACCCAGCCTGCTTTGACAGTTATTTTAAATTTTGATATAAGAAGACTTTCATGCATGTTCTCCTTGAATACACAAACAAATCAACGAACCTCGTCTCTGTATTCAGTTAAACCCAATACTATTTTGATACAGACTATAGTTGCTCGCTCTGTGAACCTAATCTAACCAATATAGCCGTATAGCGAGGTCATACAAGGCTACGATAGCGAGGGGATTTCTCAATATAATTTTGATTAGTTGATGGCATAAACTAAAACCTGATGTGGAGTCTCATATTGGATTAGAGTGGTGCGGAGCTTTGGAGCATATTTCGGTTAAAATATAAATTAATTAAATTTATCAGTTTGCATTATTTTGTAATATCGACTCTTCGCAGTTTCAGTGTACGTGTAATTCGAAATGCATGCGTTAGTAACAACAACACCACTAACAATAATAATAAAAATAATTATTATAATAATAATATTAATAATAACTATGAAGTAAACAATATAATAATAATAATAATAATAATAATAATAATAATAATAATAATAATAATAATAATTATTTCGTTGTGACTATCTGATACATGACTTTGTAAGACTATTGCTTATACAGCTACTGATACTAACTTTTCTTTTTTACTACTCTCAATGACTCTGTTAATGCACTATTAATTTTAATCCCGCCTTTTTCATACAAACTGTGAAATCGGGAGTTCTGAATTTAAGCGTATTTCGCGCTAAGTAAAATGCGCCAAAATTTTTATTAAATGAAATTTTAGAATAAAGTTGTTTACTTATAATAATAATAAATTTTTGCGAATTAATGTCCTCGCGAAAATTTTACTTAAAGCGTTTAAAGTTACGCGAAATTAAATGTTACCATGTTACCAAAGAATTTTGTCTGCTACAATTGCTAAAATACTGTTGTATCGTTTAATTTCTGGGGGATCAAATTTCGCGCTAATGACATTAGTGACATTTTCGCGAGGGCTTAAATTCGCAAACTTGTATTATTCTAATAAGTCAAGATATATATTAGTTTGATTTCGCTAGGGGTTGAAATTCGCGCACTTACCCTAGCGCGAAATACGCGAAAATTTAATCACCGCGAAATATAATGATATTACAGTAATGAGGACAACGTAAGTTTAATTTGTGCTGATGACGTTGTTGTTTTATGATGGTGTATGATGATGCCGGTTTTTATGATGATAATGGTGGTACTGATACTATGTGCGATTTAAATTGATATTCATTATTATGAACATGTTGCGATTGATGGCTGATGCTGCCGCCTGTGCAGTTCTGGTTTTATTGTTATTAATGATTAGGGAAGACGACGACGAAGACGATGATGATGATGATGGTGGTGGCGATGGTGGTGGGTGGTGTTGGTGGTGAATATGACGCTCATTTAAAACAATTTTATTGGATTTTTGATCTTATCCTCCAGCCTCTCCACTCTCCCGACCCCAAAAATATTCTTAAAAATATCAAAGATAATATTAATTTACAATATCAAGTTAACATTATTTGAACATGATATGTACTATTTTATGAGAATTAAAGGTCATTCTATAACCTTCATGTCAGATGTCAGATTGTACCGGAGGACAACGTTCAGTGCAATGACCCACCGTTCATATACTCCGGATTGATTATTTGTTAGTTATCATTTTATGATGATAACTTATTTTCATCTTATCTCTTTCTAAATTTATTGTCTATATCATAGGTGTCATTGAATATATATGTAGTAGTAGTAGTCGTGGTGGTGGTGATGGTGGATGGATTGCGATAGTAGTAGTAGTAGTAGTAGTAGTAGTAGTCGTACTAAAAGACGTAATGGGCGACGTCGTAGTAGTAGTAGTTTGTTTGTTGTTGTTCGTTATTGTTGTTGCTTTATTGTTGTTGTATTCGTTGTTGTAGTGGTAGTAGAAGTTACCTCAGTTCTGGTTCTCGTCGTCGTCGTCGCCTAGTTGTAGTAATCATTATCATATGATATTTTGTAAGAATGTGTTATTGCATAGTAATGAGCAAGCCCATTAAAACCATGATCCCATGAAGGTTTTCTTGAATTCAGATATCAAATCGCTCCCGAAGGCGTCTAAATTATTATTAAATTTCTCTTTACGCTTGCGTTAGACACTTCGTTTTTATGGTAGTTAAGATGAATATCAACTCAATGACATTGATTAAACACAGTTTAGTTTACTTTATAGAAATCTGATGTCTATGTTCATAAGAAATATGAAAGTATTATTGTGGGTGTGACTGACAATAATTTATGAGCAAAATTGTTAAAAAGAAATCGTAATTTTTGTTTTAATTTGTGTCCTTAAAAATAAGAAGTAAAGGGAAAATTTTCAAGCAAAACATCCACTATTTTTGAAATTGTGAATGCTTTATTATTATATTACAACATATACCGTCATTCATAGTGGCATTATGGCTAAAACGTTAATAAATTTACACTTGTCCTGATACCGTTTTTATTTTGAGATGAAAACCATTTGCTTTGGTACATGACTAAAATAACAGTTTATCATGTAACATCAACCGCACGTGCATAAGTCTACCAAAAACACTTCAAAACATCTTCTTCTAAAACACCGCTAGCAGATTACAAACATAATTTACCCGAACAGAGTTTGGAATCCCTTCTACAAAATAGTTTTTTTTAATTCGTGACGTTTGGAAAGAAAGCCACTAGGACGCTCGAGTGTCGGAGCTTCTTTTCCCTTGATAATTATAGAAAAAAGAACTATATTTATAAAACGATAAGTTGTAAACTACCGGTATCTTAGATGTTAAAGCAGTAAAGCTGCAAACCTTTTTGATACGAGTTTTTCAACTTTTAAACCGTTACACCTTTAGTCGAAGATTGATGTTTAGTCTACTTTTCCGACTTCTTTATGGATACAATAACAGCTTGAACCTTTTTTCTGTCAATGGCTTAGAACAATTTAAGAATTTACGAATACCATTGTTTAACTGCCCATGAACAGACTCAGTTAACCGAATCTGGTATAGTTCCATATATTTCTTATTAGGTGACTTTAAACGTATCGGTTTTACATACATCTCAATATCGTTAATAACGTTCTTTGTACAGCGGTGTCGACCGGGAAAAGACACCCCCCGTACATCCAGTTAGTACTATATTTAATTGCAACAATTGAGAGTCGTTGAGTACTGTAGACAGCATTCAACTTATTACCTATGCGATGTTTGATCAAACTGAGCATCACGTTTATATTTATAGGGTTCATTGACCGCCACAGTTTCTCTTTCATCAATTACATGTGGTTAACCGAATCTGGTATAGTTTCATATTTTTCTTGTTCTGTGACTTTAAAAGTATTCGTTTCATATTTTTCAATATCGTTAATAACGTTGTTTGTACCGAGTGTCGGCCGGGAAAAGACACCCAGTACATCCAGTTGGTGCTATATTTAATTGCAACAATTGAGAGTCGTTGAGTACTATGGGCAGTTGTTCACATTCAACTTATCGCGCACGCGCGGCCTGAACAAACTGTGCGTCACGTTTATAAATACTTACAGGATTCATTGACCGCCACAGTTTCTCTTTCATCAATTACGTTAGTTTTGTTAGCCTGGCCCCAGCTAGATGGTTTATTAAAAACACTGAAATACTTATTAGGCTTTTTTTTATTTCGTTCATTTTCTTTTTTTCTGATATGCTGAACCACCTATGTTGTGGGAGATAAGGAAAGTAAAATGTATATCAATAAGGTACCTGCAGAAGTTGCTTTTCTTGGCGGTATGAACAATTATTGTATAAGTGACATGAGAATAACAGAACATAGGGACGGGAACCAGTCTATGTTTTTTATGCGCTCTTTGGCGTATAAATCAACGTCTTATCAGTGCAGTTATAATTCATCCCTCGGGGAGTGCATTTGACATTTCATTACGAGACTTTTTTCTACATGTGAATAACCTGATATGCATATTTCACATTTTTTATTGATTGAACTGTATTCGTATGATTTTCAAGTAGACATTCCCACATCAATTTCTAACAATTTGCTTAGGTATTTTACGTTATTTTATGTAATGCCAACATATCCTATCAAATTATCAGATAATTTATGTGAACAGGATTTATAAAGTTAATTCAAAAGAAGGTAAAAGAACAGAAGAAAAACTTCTAACGGGAGAAAAAAAACTTTAGAAAAAATATACCGTAAAATTGTTATATAATTAACTCGACGATTCTTTCTGAATTTCAGATAACAAACTAAGCATTTCGATTAGACGTAAGCATATAACGTGCTAGCAGAGACGGGGTGGGGCGGTTTATTAAGAGCATTTACCTATGCATCCAGAGTTTGTACATTAACCGATAAAATTTGGTCGATAAATCTAATGTAGCATTTATGTAAAAACTACATTAATTGTAGTTTTTACATTAATGTTACATAAAACTGTTTTTATTTCTAGAAAATATAAATCTTTAGATATTTATGCCATAAACTGTTTTACAAAATCTAATGAAATTAAATTTAAGAAAATATACAAAATTATTAAATATTATTAAATATTACAGCGAATTAGAGAATGGAAGGCCTAACAGATGTGTTAAATTTAGAACGTAGATCTGAATGGATCAAGATCGCGAAATCGAATAAAAAATGAATACATCAAAATTCTTATAGAAATCATTAGTTAAAAATAATTTATGCCGACAAACACGTTGTCTTCAGAATAACATCTCTATCCGTTCTCAATTAAACCGATCAAACAAAGCTAAAGGTAATTGTCTACACTCAAAATGGATAAGTAGGAGCTTTAAACGTTGGCTATTTATGAGTAAGTTTTTATATCATCATGCTTTAGCACATTTCTAAACCTGCTTAGCCCAATTTACTGCGTTTCAACGCCTCCCGATAATCCGTTTAACATCCGTTTCACATACTTAGGCTTTAATACACACTGGCAGCAGAAAAACCATTTATCAATGACCAAAACATACAATTTTAACGAATATGCGGATGCCAAATTTGATGTCACCATGCAGCCAAAACAAAAGAGAGGAAAGAGAGCACGAGTTTATAATAGAATCAATTTCAAATTAAGAACAAGAAACAATTAACGATAAATTAACCATAGTGGTCATCGCCTTGGAACGGTCAGGGGCAAAAATGACATTTGGGGTTAAACCAGGTTCAAGGGTGCACCAACCGCACACTTGCCCCAATAGGTTCTCATATAAACAAACAATTACAAGTTGTCTGAGTGAAATAACTCTAACTAAGCCATCAACTCGACAATGTTGCATCCAAAACTAAACAAACACAAAGCACTAGAAGCTTACAACATTGTGGGGCAAAAGGGCGGGTATTCAGTGACCTTACTGAGACCAGAGCCCCTCGAGTCAAATAGATCTCAACTACAGTGTTTGATTATGACAAGGGAAAATTGCCATCTCTCATATTTTCCACATTTCAGTTGTTACTATATTAGGAAAGAACTTATAATTAACTTATTTTTTCTAATAATTGGAAATTTTGTTACACCTTTTGACAGCATTATTTCTTTTTTTACCGCAAAATTCCTAAAATTCTTAAAATGTATTGTCGTCTGGTCCACATTCTTACTGTACCTTTTCCCGTGACATGCCCCATTTAATAGAAAATTCGTTTTTGTACCTGTTAGCTAATAAGTTCAGTGGGGTTGCTCAAGCCCCCTTTTGGACAGACATATTCAATTTTCATGCTGATTTTAGCCAGAAAATGGGAAATTATCATTTAACTAACCAAAGACTGCCTCAAACAAACCCCATTCCTGGAACTCTTGCATTTGCCCCTGTACGTGATAGGAAATATATGAACCAACCTTGAGACAAAAAGGGATGTCTACCGGTGAGATGGGAAACCAACGAACAAACCTTAAGACGTGAAGGGGCAGCTCTTAGCACTTGTAATACTGTACGTGGAAACAAAACGTGCCGCCCAAGTTCTATTCACTGATAATATTCAGAATGTTTAGACATTTTAATACAATTTACCTATACATAATTATACATACAAAAATAAACACATCTGGTAGCATCATGCTACCTCCTTTTAAAGTGTATGTCCGATTACAATACAGTTGTTTTTGTTTCGTTTTCAGATTCAGATGTGTTTAATGCAACTCCCCACCATGCAAATCAATGCAAAACAATTACACATACACACATAACACATCTGGTAGCATCATGCTGCCTCCTTTTGGAGTGTGTGTCAGATAATTGTTATAGAGTTTTTGTTTTTGGTTACAGATTCAGATGTTTTTAATGCAACTCCATACCGCCGTTGTAACTCGTCCATTAAGATCAGCGATAGAAGCCTTTCAGATATAAAAACAGTTGTCTTTTGTTTGGATTACAGATTCAGATGTATTTAACACAACTCCATACCGCCGTTGTTACTCATCCATTGACATCAGCGATAGAAGCCTTGCGCACCATGCTGTAAAACTTCAGAAGACACTACGCAGTAATAGCAGCACAAACGAAGATTTTATGAGACTCCCCTGTGGTCTGCTGAACCAGATTCAGAGGCTCGGGCAGCACCAACACGGTAAGTTTGTCCTTGTTTATATATAATGTAAATTTGTCCAAAATTTCCAACCAACTTAAAGAACATAAACAATAAAAAACTATTATATTACTTGGCCCAATTATTACAAATTCAAAGCATTATTGCAAACCAAAAGTATAAAAAAACAGTGAAATAACCATTGTAAATTTATCTTTTTATCACTGGAAAAAAAGATGTTGATGGCTAATTCTGATATGCATGTAAAAGTTTTTGTAGCATAACTTGTTTATTACATGAACCACTTATATCATGTTTTGTTAACTAAATGTACCTTGTCTGTCTATTATTTGATGCTTTTCTTGTGTGATCTTGTATACTATCTATGCCGCCATCATAAAGAACATAAACAATAAAAAACTACTATATTACTTGGCCCAATTATTACAAATTCAAAGCATTACTGCAAACCAAAAGTAAAAAAACAGTGAAATAACCATTCTAAATTTATCTTTTTATCACTGGAAAAAAAAGATGTTGATGACTAATTCTGATATGCATGTAAAAGTTTTTGTAGCATACATTTTAACTTGTTTATTACATGAACCACTTATATCATGTTTTGTTAACTAAATGTACCTTGTCTGTCTATTATTTGATACTTTTCTTGTGTGATCTTGTATACTATCTATGCCGCCATCATGGTGTGTTGTTTGAGTCTAAACAGTGTTTATATGTTTAATGCCAATAAAAAGTTGACTTGACTATATACTCAGCAAAAAAGAAAACTGATACTTTTTCACTTTGAATAACTATGACATACATAAAAAAATTTAAATTTTTGCACCCTCTCATAGAAACTAACGGCTGACTGAATCACTTGTTTCATGTACCAGAAATATAAAAATACACAGAAAATTCAAAACACATTCACTATGAATTTCTAATTTCAATTTATATAGTTCGTCAATCTGATTCAGGGAAGGTAGGTAACACATGCAGAATCCGGTTCCTTTTGTCGTTGAGCATACTTATCACTTTCAGAATTGGAATTGAGTACCATCCAAAAACCTTTCTAATTAGGTATTCTTGATTAAATGATAAGCTATTTACTCCTCAAAGGTGTGCCATTCGATTGATTCAATAGCCATAAGTTCAAAATCGTGATCGTTGGCATTAAAAAAGTTTTTGTTTCCATAGTATATTGTCTAAACAAATATAATTTTCAAATAGTTCAGTTTAAATAATAATTATTCAACATAATGAGACACTTTTGACACATGAAGGACCCCCAGCTTCCTATATCCAGGTCCAACTACATGGGTTTATGTATCCTTTGAGTTAAGGTTTATTTCATTTGATCACAGTGACAGCAACTGCTAACAATACTGAAAGGAAGAATTGTGGGATACTTGATGAAGTTGACGTTGACGTGGACCGACGGACGGGCGTCGTTCAGATGGCGTCAGCAGACTCAAGCGTTCAGAATGATATTGATGACTTTTTAGATGGAATGAGTGGTGACGTCACACTATCAACGTCCAACGACTCGTCTTCTGCAACCGATCATTCATTATATGACTCGTCGGTTTCGATTTCAAGCAACATGGTAAATATTTGCATCATGTTGATGATCAATTTGGTTACAATAAGCCATTCACGGCACAAGAGAAAATTTACATTTTCATAACCGCCATTGAGCCAGGAATACTTTTAGCTGATTTAGTCTCAATCATTCAGAAGCTCTTATACTGTGCAGTATGATACTGATAAATGACAGAGCGTCTAGATTATCCAGAACTGCTTCCGGATGTTCTAAAATTCACACAAACCAGGTGTGAAATTATAGACATTGATGACTTAATGACAATAGTGCTTTTATCAATTACGCCTTTAAAGGCAGTTGAGCACGATAAATATATCTGCATATCTGTGTAAATACTGAGTTGCACTAAATCAGCAATATGGAGAGCAATATGCTTTTCCATTACTGCCCATGATGAATGATTCAAATTGAATTTATTTCGCAATATTTTGATTAGTTGTCACATACGTTGGCTTTTAAAGTTCTAGTTCTATCAATTTTAAGTACTTGCTTTACTTGTGTTGAGTAAGCTGGACTTAAGAGGACGTATTGAATAAAATACAGTACTAAGATAAAGACGCGGGTAAACAATTACTGCTTCTAATGATTTGGGGTGAATAAAACTGTGTTAAATGTAGTTGTTCAATTCCTCAACTGTGTTTTCAAATTTACTTACGCGGTATAATAAACTGCTTGTATATTTAAATCAGATATTTTCTAAAAAGGATTGGTTCAACTGATGCCGTATATTTTTATGATTTTTTTTCATATGTCGTTTTGTACACCAAAGAATTTTAATTTGAATAATATTACAAATCGTTGGCATCAATTTCTCTTTCCTTTCGTGTTCTTAAGAATGCAAATTTAATGGAATTAAATCACAAATATTTACTAGATTATGTCGGTTCAGTAGCTACACAATTATGTGAGTATATACTATTTTCTATTTCATGCATTATTGTTATTGAAAACGAAATAAAACTATTTTATGTGCAACTGGAAATCTGGGTTAATTTTAAAATACAATCATAAAATAAAATAAAGACTTTATTTTTACAGGCGTGCAATTCCAGAACTTCTGGGAAACAATTATATACAGCTGAACTGCAAGTTTTATGTCGGATTTGTGGGGACCGGGCCTCTGGGTTCCATTATGGGGTACACTCGTGTGAAGGATGCAAGGTTGTTATAACTTATTTTGTAATGAATATAGATTTCTATTTGTTTTATCGGAACATAAACTGTGTCATTAAATTATTGAATGTCAAACTCACCGGGACTTTAGAAAATGAGCAAACAACTTCAAAATCTTCTTCGAGATTAAGAAGATACTCGATAATTTATTTTTCGTTTATTTTGATATTTATTCCAACCGATGCCGGATGAAAATGAGGGGAAGACACAACCAAGTTAATAACCCTGTACATTTTTTTTCAGGGTTTTTTTCGTCGAACGTTGAAAAAGCAGCTGGTTTACAAACCATGCAAAAAGAGTTTGCGATGCCGCATCGACACAAGCTCTAGAAACAAGTGTCAGTCGTGCCGGTATCAAAAATGTCTCAATGCCGGAATGTCGGCCAACGGTAAGTTCATGTATCCCATAAATACTCTTGGGGAGAATCGGAGACTCGGTAAAGTGACGTCATGATATAGATCTATTATTGGCGCGATAATTGGAGACTTTTGTGCACATGGATATTTTGACGCAGTGCCCTAACGATATAATATTGGCGCGATAATTTGAGTCTTTTGTTCAAAAGGATATTATAGGCGCAATTTAGGCCTACTAACGTCACGATATATAATTTGTGCGATAATTTGAGACTTTTGTTCCAAAGGATTTATTATTGGCACGATGAAATATAGTGACGTCACAATATATTATTGGCGCGATAAAGTGACGTCACGACATTATTCGCTAAAATGTGTATTCACCTGTGTTTTTGGGACCGAAATTTTGCGGAAAAGAAAGTAATAGGCATTTTCGCTTCTTCTTAATGTAGCATATTAGATTATTTAGCCTAATAGATAATTGAGCGCAAAACTTGTATCTTAAATATTAATTGTCGATTTATCTGTAATGTAGATCTACGCGTATTAGCCTAATAATATTTGCTTTTTCGTGTAAATTTAATTGCGTTCGCGAAAAGTATTAAAATAAAAGAAGACAGATTATTATCTTGCGATTAAACCGTTTGAAAAAAAACCCTGCAAACTTTGCCGTTTCTGACCATGGATCAAAGAGAAATATTCAGATTTATAAAAACATATTATAGAAACCAACTAAAGTCTGTCCCACCTAGCCGTGAAACACTTAGACGACAAGAAGAAGTGATTGATTTTCGTCAAGAAGATCTTTTTATTTTCAGCATTTTGTTGAAAATACTAGTGGCTTCAATAAATAGCCTAATCTAAAGAATGGTTAAAGTAATTCTTTGTAGTCTAGTGTAATTTTAATGATGCATGATGCCTGATTTGTCAGAATATGAACATTTAATAAAATAAATATTTTTGGCATAATGCAATTATGCTTAACTGGAGCACTTTTGGCACACCCCCAAAATGCTTCAATCTTGCACATTTAGAAGAAAGTAAACACACTCAATTAGATCCTTTTTTCCCAGCACATTTGGCAAAATACCAAGATACTCAAATCTGGCACGTTTGGAAAAAAGAACATGGGCCTATCCAATATTTGGCAGTATGTCGTTAAACCAAAGTCCTTAATACTTGGCAGAATTCCAATATAAATTGATCTATTTTTAGAACGCCACCTTTCTCAGATTGAACGCTTTTAGCAGGTTTGGCATAATTCCAATAAAATTCATATAGATCTATTTATAGAATGCACTCATTCTCAGATTGATCACTTTTAGTTTAGCAGGAACATTCAGCAGGATTGTCAATATGCCCAAATTCATCTTTCCAGCCGTAAGATTTGGCAGAATGCCCAAAGTAGAGCGAGAGAAATTGATAGCTGACAAGGAGGAGCTGTCTAGTTTGTGTGCAACGCGTATCATGGAGTTGCGGGCCCTGTCAGACAGCATTAAGGGAGCGTTTTTTGACTGTTTCTCTGGCTGCAAATTTGTATCTGACTACCTCAGTTCTCTATCACAGAAATCTAGTGTCAAAAAGGTAAGTGCACCTTACCTAGGAGTTGTAAAAATATGGATTCAAGTGTTATATCAGACTGTGTCTAAGTTTATGTTCCATCGTCTGGATTGTGCTGTCCTGAAAAGTACATTCAATTTGACTGAATGTATTTGTTTGATTTCTAGATTTGCTATATGTGTTTGTAAAGCGCAATAGAATATTTCAATTTTTTGCGCTATAAAATGTCATGTATTTGTATTTGGCAACCAATGCCATTAAGTCAAGGTAGAGGTTTAATCAGATACAAAATCCTCAGTAGAAAAGTATCTGTTAGAAACCTTATTTTACCGAATAAATAAGATCGGTATGCGCCAACGAAGATCATATCCACCAAAGAAGATTTTGTTACTTGTGATTATATCCTTATCATGATTAAATAACTTTTATTTTCTAAGACAGAGAACGATTCTTTCTATAATTTCTCTGCTTGGATTTGGAGTACACGCTTTAAACTTGAAACATAAAAAGATACATCATTTTCACTTAAAACTCCTAAGATGCGTTTGGAAACCACAGGCATTTCATAAAAGCAGGAGTTAAAACAAAAGTCACAATATTTTCAGTAGCTAGTATAATTTCAGATAACGAAATGTCATGTTTCTTTTTTTTAAAGATGGAATTGAGTAATTTTGAACAATTCTATTCAAGTCTGTCATAATGCGATTGCTTAGATGTTGCACTGAAAATATTTCAGCAGTTTAGCCGGTTTCAGTATATCCTACTTACAAAAACTAAGGTCAATTTTGTGACGTTTGGTTTTACACTTACCGTGGTAAAATGTCATTGATTTATGGACGAACAAGAGAATTTTAATGGCAGTTTCATAAAAATGAATTAGATAAGATGCATCTTATTATGTCTCAAATTTGTACTTCAATTCCATGCGGAGAAATTAAATTTTTATGATCGGTTTAGTTAGAACATTGGCTTGAGTGTATTACTAAGTCTGGAGAGAATAATCCAATTCAAAGAGCAAAAATTAACAATAACATGATCGGTGTAGTTAGAACATTGGCTTGAGTGTATTACTAAGTCTGGAGAGAATAATCCAATTTAAATAGCAAAAATTAACAATAACATGATCGGTGCAGTTAGAACCTTGGCTTAAGAGCAAAAAGGAAGTAAAGTGGTGAGACCTACTATTAGAAGAGGTTATCATAAAAGTTACTTTAAGTATTGGGTGTATTCTGAATTTTATTGTGTATTTAAACATTACTTTTTACTAGCGTTACGTCTATATGCATGAATATTTGATTTTTTTCTTTATTGCAACATCTTTTTTTAAAGTATTTTGAAATATTTTATCTTTATTTGAAAATCGTTTAAAAACGGTTCATCGTTATAACGCAACAGCCCACATATTGAAGCTATGCACATCTGCATAGTTATAACAGCTATGCATATTTGACGTAATTAAAATATAACAAGGTGTTATTTATTACGTTATGACAGTTTTACGTTTTTCTAAAATGAAAAATGATTGACAAATGGGCTTCGCTTGGAATATCAAATGCAATTGTCATGCTTTTCCACAGGTTTCATGAATACGTGAACCCTTGACACATCGTTCAAAAAGTACTTACTTTTTAGGGTTCGTTTTATGTGTGTGTTGACTCGCATATACATACATGTACCTCTCAGAATAAAAGATAATTACCGAATAAATATTGTCTTAAATTGTGTGGTTAAATATCCATGAAGTTTAAATTTAGATTTCATATGATAAACTTGACATCCTCTTAAATTGATACAAAATCTATTGAAATATGGTTGACTTATTTGTTCATCAAATTTAACTTCTTTTAACTTCTTTTAAAGTATGAGCACAAGTATCAAATTCGAACCACGTGTAAAGAAAATTCTTTAATATTAAGGATTGTTTAGCACTTCCATTTATTTTCAAATAATTGTACGCCTACGCTGGGATCGAACCCGAAAGGCGACATGGCCTTGCCAAATAGCGCCGAACATTTAACCGATTGAGCTAGCCGGTACAACAACGAAATAGGTCGCGCGGATAACCCCGATAGAATCTTCGTCATTATGTAACACCGTATTGACTGATGATCAATCACTCCTCATTAATATGCATTGTCTTATACAATTAAGGAAATCTTTGTTACCAATCTAGAATACATCACATATTTTGTCGCAGTAACAAAGGTCAATGTCACGAGGTCAGACACATTTTTATAGCTCAATATGCACAAAACGCACAGAGGCCGGCTGCTGCAGATTTCTGTCTGTTTAAGATGTATTTTATGATGCATTTTTCAGGAAGAATCTAAGATGTTTACTTCAGACTCACTCACCGCGAAGCAGTTTAAAGAGGAAAGAATATTTAAAACATTCCAATCTGTGATTTTGCCTGTTATTGAGGGAAGTGTGAAATTCACCAAAAAAATTCCAAACTTTTCATCACTGGAAATGTGTGATAGAATATCACTTTTGAAACAAAACTGTTACAGCATTGTTCTTATCCTGGTAAGTTTTTTGTTTTCCTAATTTCTTTGGAATTACCTTATAGCATTTTGCAGACAATCACATATATGATTGTCTTAATAGGGTCACGTGACTGTTTTTTTTCATTTCTCGGTGAAGCAGCGTCCTATTTAGATGGTGGTAATTAAACTTAATTTAAATACAAAATACTTCGGTTTTCATGCAAATAAGGTATAAGCATTCTGACAGTCCACACATCCATAACACGCAAACAAATTCAGTTCTAAAATAGCCTTATTTAATCTATCAAAACAAGTCACGTTTTCAGAAGACAAACATTGTATGTTTCATACGCTTATTTCTGTTGGCATTAAAGCGGTACATAGTACTTGTTAGAACCTCAAGTATATTGTTTATTTTCACATGATGTTTTTCTTGCGCTGTGTAAAGTTAGTGAAAAAAAACCAAAACATATTATTATGTAGTGTAATTTTAAATTATGCTACATGGTTTTGTTGTCTTCACTGTGTAACGTAATTTATGAAACCGAATACATATTAATATGTTGTGTAGTTTTACATAATGCTAAACAGTTTTGTTTCCTTTACATTATATATTATAAATAAAACCCAAAACATATAATTATGTTGTGTAGTTTTACATAATGCAACACTGGTTTGTTTCCTTTACAGTGAAACATGACATATAAACCCCCAAACATATAATTATGTTGTGTATTTTTACATAATGACAGATAATTTTGTTTCTTTTACAGTGTAACATAATATTATATGAAACCCATAAACGTAATACAGTGGTCTCTATATCTTTCATTATAGATTTAGAATGAAAGTAGAAAGGGGATTCTTGGCTCAAAACAGACAAAATAGCAGCCCTTTTTCTAAAGTAGCCGGGTGCTATGGTGAATACTTCCTATTGAAATCCCCGCCTACTGCCTCTTATGGAGACCACTGTAATATATGAAAACCAATAAATATTTTCACATAATGCCTAATACATTTGTTTCCTTCACAGTGTAACATAATATATAAAACCCAATACATATAATTATGTTGCGTATTTTCACATAATGCCCAATGCATTTGTTTCCTTCACAGTGTAACATAATATATAAAACCCAATACATATAATTATGTTGCGTATTTCACATAATGCTACACAGTTTTATTTTGGTTGCAGTCTCACATGATGTATGAAAAAAACACACTATCTATGGGTTCTGAACATACCAATATGACATTTACAAGCTTAAATGGACATTTCAAATGTTTTGAGGCACAGTGTCTATTTGAAGGCATGCTTCAGGTGGCCAAAAAGCTAGCAAAGTGGCATTTAACTTTGGTAGAAGTGTCTCTGTACAGCGCTATAGTTATACTTGTAGGTAAGGATGCATTTTAATTTACTGTAATTGGGGCACGTTAAGGGAAAAGATGTATTCGTTGATATTTTTGACATGTAAGTTGTTACTATATTTAGAAAGAACTTACAATTATTCTTTTTTTCTCGTAAGTAGTTTGTGATTTTATTACATTTTTATTGACGTTATTCGACATTTTATGGAACGACATTACCTTTACGAAGACACTTTTCCCACTGATGTGCCCCTGATAAAAATTATTTTGATTATGAAGTGAAATTTAATAGAGATTTTTTTTGCATTTGCATATTTATTTATCCATAAATTAAATGAACTATCATGTTTCAATATAACAGTAAAATTTGGTCTACTTTAATTTTAAATTTAATAATATCATTAATTGATATCAGTTAGTTAAATAGTTAAATAGTGACATATATTAAGTGTTTTTTTATTTCAGTGTTTAAACTAGTCCACACCACGTCACTTATCTCCGAATCTATTTGTAACTGTATAATAAAAGAAGTTATACAATAGTTTCGCATATAGGTGATGACCAGTAAACGAAACAGTCAAATTGTGGAACTGAAATGGGGTGGTCCTTATTTCAGTGTGGATTTAATTAATAATGATATTGTCCCATATTGGGGAGCGAACCCGTACGACGACAGCGCCTAGCCATGCAATGCCATTAACGCTACGTATGAGCTAACCGAGACAGAGATGTCCACTGTTTTTCTTATTATCTACTTTCAGAATCGCCGAATGTAATGGACACGGGTGCGATAGAATCCCTGCAGTTAGAGCTGGTCGATTCCCTCCGTCTGGAGCTAAAGCACAACCATCCAAAAGACAAACACTTACTTCCTAACTTGGTACTTCTGATACCTCAGCTAGTGCAGATTACCGAACTATTCAAAACTCAACTGAAAAAGCACCTGTTTGACAGCAGCGAAAATTATTCGGACACCCACGAACTCATTTGTGAGATATTTGATCTCTTATGACAATCTTTGGACCAGGTCCCAAGATTATAAAACTGAGGATGGAAACCAGTCTCAAATTGCAAGCATCTGATCGGCTGAAATGGCGACTGGTCAATCAGCCATCAGATGTTTGAGATTTGAGACTGGTTTCAAATGCCAGTTTTATAGTCTTCAGCACAAATGGCTGATTGCAATTTTGTGATATCCAGAGAGGTCGACATTTATTGAAGGAATGTGCGTATGTGGCGAATATCAAATGCGAACACGTGCCAAGTGCCATGCTACCGAAATACTGTTGATAAAAGTGGATGTGAGAAAGTGTACATATTTTATATTCTACGTTCCCTCTTGTGCAATAGTATCCACCTTGTTGTAAAAACCGTTTCTATTATCTTTAAAGATGAATATTATTAGGTGGTGCAGGTTTTCTGTGCCCAAGATCATAAAACTAAATCTGGAGACCAGTCTTAAATCTCAAGCAACGCATTGGCTGAAATGGCAACTGGTTTTATTATCTTGGGAAGGTTTTTACTGCAGATATATTCATTTATAAGTGAACGTTTTCGTATACAGTTAGCGTTTAAAGTCCAGGCAATTGAAAATCATTTAATTGTTCACTTTAATACAATCATCTTACTTAAGTATCCAGATACGTTATTTGCTTGTTCATTATTTTGGAAATTTTGTATTTTTAAGGTGTGCTTGTTCGCAAATTTGATGTTAATTTGTTTTCAAAGATCATTTGGACTCAAAAAATTTTTGTTCAATTTTCCTTAATGTGGCCTCTATACATAGTAATAACTGTATTATTTATTTTTTACAATTATGATTGGGGCTCGTCACGGGAAAAGTTACCTCCGAACAGTTGACATAAATTCTTGAAATGACGTCATAAAGTTGAGTAGACGATATTACTCATTAAGCATTTCGGGGTAAAAATATTATGCTAATGTTAAAATTTGTAACTCAATCTCCAATCAGTTAAAAGATAGATTATTGTAATTCGAGATAATCAAGTTCTTTTCATTTGTTTTTTGTGTAAAAAATGTGACCGAAGAACCTTTTCTCGTGGTGTGTCCCATATAATGTTGTGCTTAAGCAATTGCCTACAACGACTGCCTTTGCTATCTTGCTAAGCTGGCTTATAAATACAAATGTATATTTATTATCTCTAAACGTTCTTTTATCCATTTACAAAGTTCATTTACTTCAAAATATGAATTTTCGAACTTTTCACAAAGATACTCACTTAGAGTTGTTTATTAGTTTTCTTTTATTTTTGGAAATTTACAAAATAACTTGAACTTGAAAACCACTGTTTGGTTCAAAAGTTTGTCAGACCGTCTCTGCAGTTTAAAGTTTTAAAAGGACCTTTTAATTTAGCAACAACCAGGTTATAACTTATAACATAAACATATAGGTGAAATAAATTGCAAGAGGGGAAATGAATGATTAGTACATTTATTATGAAACTTGTCAACAAACATAAACATTATTACATGCTCTCCTATCCCCTCTACTTTTTTGCTGTGTGGGGAGGCTATGTGTATTTTGATTATAACGAGTTCAAGTATCTAGTGAAATTAAAAGTAAACCAGTTTCTCTGGTCACATTTACAAATAATTGTAAACTGTTGATTTATTGTAAGGTTTGTTTTGATTTTTCATGGTTATTGGCATACATTTGTTATAATGCCATTTTATATGATTTTTTGTTGTGAATTTTGTGATTTTTGGCTTATTTCTGCAATTAGTTTCTATGGTTGTTATAAAAAATCTTTATGGGGCGTCTACAGTTTTCATTGCACTGTCTTCGGTAAAAAAATTAAAATATCGAAATCTCCATAATGCCAAAATGAAATGGAGTTCAATAAAATTTTGCACAAATAATCTTTTTAAAAATTCTTCATTTTATATATGTAATGATACGTAAGAAATACTGAAGTAAAATAGCTGGACTTAACATAATGTTGTCAGAATCATATTACTAATGGGGGCAATGAAAATTAATGTTTTAGTGTTCGTGTATTGATGTACATAATTCTTTGAATTTTATTAAGGTCTGGTTACTTTTCTTTACTGTTCTAATGTTTCTTAACATTTGGTAAATAACAAAACATTAATAGCAAAATAACAAAACATTTATAGCATTTACAGTTTTTAATTAAACTTGCCGTTGGAGAGATGGTGATAACTTTCTTTTATATTCATGAATGTGCAATGATGACTATAGGCGGCCCTTAAAATGACTTCCCACTTGTTGTCAGCAAAGAATTCTATTAATATTTGAAATAATCTTACTGTATGTGATTTTTAGTTAGTATATTGTTATTGTTTTTGTGGACGTAAGATTATTGATGTCACACCTGTTTTATAATTTATCTACTTATAAGATACATGTATATATTAAAAACGGATTTTCAGCAAGATATGATTAAAATGTTTTTTTTTAAATTTATTGTATATCCGTATATATGAATTCAATTTTATTATTATTATTTGGAAAAAAAGTTATAAGGCCGATGAATTTAGGTTTTGTTTAGGTGAACCTAATTGGCAACATAAAACATTGGCAGTATAAAAAAGATAAAATTAATTTAGAGATTTGTTGTGCAAATGCTCTTCCTCCAGATTTTCCGCGAGTTTCAACTTATGTTATTTCTTCACTTTCTTTGATGATATTAATCAAATAATGCAACTACAGAAAATTTTATTTTAAACTGTATTTGCTATTTATCTCATTGCTAATTCTTTTCAGTCTCCCAGTACATATAGTCAGTAATGTTGTCAGTATCTAATCGGATTGCAGTGATGATTACGTTAATCACGGTTATCCGATCAACTTTTTTGGGGATTGTTCGATTAGCTCAACAGGTAGCGTACTAGCATTCCATGGCTAGGCGCTGTCGCCGTACGGGTTGGGGCCCTAGTAGGGGCAATAAACACTGAAATATGCATATCAGAGGACTCGGAGGACACGCCGCTCAAAAACTTCGGGAAATGCGTTCTCTCACTTAACGTTGGTTGAAATTGGTTTCCGACGTAGTCTTTACTCCTACCTCAATATGTGTTTGGCATTTTAATTATAATACTCACTAGGTTTTTATACCAAGAACTTGGACATCATGTGTCTTCCGCAAACTCACACAAACTCCAACACAGAGATAACAGGCGTTTAATTGTATAGCAGTTGAAAAAGTGTGATTATTTACAGTCTAATTTATTAAAAATTGGACAGGTACATGTATTTATCTTAACCCCCCCTCCAAAAAAACAATTAAGTTACCATAATTCCATTAGCGCTGTGTAGATTGTGCAGTATGGCTTTGATCATCATTGTGTACATTGAAGACCAGTTTTAAATCTCAATCATCTGATTGGCTGTAATGAAGACAAGTCACCTTTCATTGTTTTCCCTTCTCTCTTGTCAAAGCTAAATGAAAGAGAAAGAATAAACGTATGATAGATGAAAAGGGAACTTTGAAAGCCACCAAACACGAAAATATTGCAGGCTCGGTTTGATTGAGCCTGTTCATGGGCAGTAATGGAAATGCATATTAATGCCCACGCCGCCTAGCCCCGGGTTGAGCGCAACTCAATATTTACACCAATAAACAGTACAATTTTGATCCATCCAAAGCGGTGGTATGCATATGGCGGTGAACATGGAACCTTCAATGTGATATTTGCAGAGTTTTATGAGATAAAGTTAAAAACATGACAAACCACAGGCAAAGAAAAATAAACTGGAGCTGACGAAAAACACAAAAGACATAGTCAAATGAATTATTTGACAACTTTTTAAAATATGACACACACATGAACGAAAGTTTATTGCAAAAACCGTTCTAGTAGAGACGACAGACTTATTCGTTATGTGGAAATCAAATCTTAAAGCAAACATATTAAAATAATGTGAAGTTTAGTGTCGTATGAATGTATATTTAGATGTCGTTTGCTCAAGTTTATTACTTTGCTTTTAATACTGTTGTTGTTGTTGTTATCGTCGTCGCAGCGTCTAGTGTTTCGTGTGAAATTGTTCTAAAGGAAAACCGGTGATTAAGATTATTACATAATAATTATAGTAAGATACAGTTTAAGTGTCACATGGGCGTTATAAAAGGCTCTGTTTAAATTATCGCATTTAAACTATCACAACTTTAAGTTTAAAAAAAAACTTATAAATCTATATTTTTGTTAGTGTAAATTGAACATTGCACGTGAAAATTCTCCTGAAAATATTTTTTTAAAATATCGTCAAATTCGTGATTGTTTTCTAACTAAGAAGTTTGTACCTGTTAAGTTTAAAATAAAGCAAAGGACGGAATTTAAAAAAAAACAACAAATAACTGAGCTTTTGAACGAAAATGAAGTGTTAGTTTATTTAATTCTGAATATTTAACATTTTATTAATAAATCTAGTGTTCCTGTAGCCCGGTAATTTTATTATTGTAGTTTTAATTTTTTATGCCGGACGTAATACTGCTATAAATGTATCTTTTAAACCATTTCACTGATCTCACGGTGCACGTTAACTTCCAGACCTAAATAATTTCCTAACATATTTTAGTTTAAAATGTAAAAATGTGGGAAAATTGATTTTTAATGAGTTTCTCTCACGTACAGGTTGTGGACTCATCGTGATTTTTATTTTATGCTATGTTAGCGCCTTGTCATAATGTTTGCTTGTATGCTTCATTCCCTATAATCAATTTTTATTTTTATTTCATGATATTACTACTATGGTCATGTGTTTTAAACTAACGCCGTAAATACCATAGCTTACCCCGGTGAGATTTTACAATTGTCATATGGTTTTAACCAAAACATCCTTAAATGCCATAGGCGAATATGGTTTATACAAAACCCGTGTAAAATTCCTATCGTTTACTGGCGAGATTTTATAATATTGCACTATGGTTTTTACTAAACCTTCGTAAAATGCCATAGTTTACCGGTGATATTTTACAATTGTCATGCTGTTTTAACCAAAATGTTCTTAAATGCCATAGGCGAATATGGTTTATACAAAACCCGTGTAAAATTCCTATCGTTAACTGGCGAGATTTTATAATTGCACTATGGTTTTACAAAACCTTCTTAAAATACCATAGTTGACCGATGATATTTTACAATTGTCATATGGTTTAAACAAAACCTCCGAATAATATACCATAGTTTACCAATGAGATTTTACATTTAATATAATTTTATTTTAAACAAAACCTCCATAAAATGCTATTGATTACCGGTGGGATTTTAACAATAGTTCTTATCAATTATAGTATTATTTTTTAATAGAAAAATTTTCTTCTTGTACACTTTTTATAATAAATTGAAATATTTTCTCATTGAGCACCTTGTTTAATTGTTATTAATACAAATAGCCTATTATTAGTACTTTTATTCTAATTTTACTTGAAAAAGTAAAATATATTGCTGCCAGGCTATGTATTATAATCTACCGCTTCAAACTTGAAAACCTATGATGTTAACATTTTTTATTATTGTCTTATGCATTTTATAATAATGAAGCACGCACAATCATTTACAAACTCTATGCAAACACCCATCCCATCTTAGCCCATGTTAATATCGACTGTTTAGTTCTGAAGATTATAAAACTGAGATTGGAAAGCAGTCCATAATCTCAAGCATCTGATTGGATGAAATGGCGACCAGTCGCCATTTCAGCCAATAAGATGCTTGAGATTTGAGACTGGTTTCTATTCTCAGTTTTATAATCTTAGGCCAATTCTCTGCAATACTCCTTCCTATTAAGCTGAAAGTCACTTTTCTTCCATCAACTCTCTGTGGTTATCTTTTCGGAAAACAGTGTTGAAGTATTCTCTCGTTACAAAAATGTCTTCCTTTTTAACACTCTGAGGTCAAATTTAAGGACAAAAATGTTCTAAGATTCTTCTTTTTACTGACTTTTCTTATCCCAGCACTTGTCAACCTCTGGGATAAATGTAATTTAGTATTGAACTTGTTAAAGTCACTGAAAACAAACTTGACTTGAAATACACCACAGTCGACACAGAAACACGTAGATATGTAAACAGCATTTCTTAATAAGATACATAAATGAACAAAAATTAATTGCAGAAATTGTCATATCATATTTTCATAGTCAGCAGGCTTACTCTTATATCGGAGTCGAATTGTAAAGCACTTTTTATAAAAATGCTTTTGTGAATTTGTAATTTTTAGGTGTCTTATGCTTAAGTTTTTATTAATATCCTTTATAAGAAATTTCATGTTTTAATGTTGTTATGGCCATTACAGCGCCAAGTGTTTTATATTGTGTAATGACGTAACTTGTGACGTCAGAAAGTGCGAAATTTAAACTGGTGGTTTAGATGATTAAATAGGTCATCTAGGCTGTATGATACCGTTTACTTGTCACAGGAACCAATACAAATAAGAATATAAAACTTAATTATTTTAACGATTTTTATGTTCACATACTTTAATATATTTTCTTTTTTGTTAATATTTATTTATTTAAAGGCGCATTCGGTCATATTTTGTTACATTTTACTTGTTACTACATTTGCAAAGAAATTACAACTTTCTTTTAGTTTCTCATAACTAAGAAGTGATTTTATTACTCATTTTTAAAATAAAATGAAATGATATTTTTAACGCGAAATGTATGATAATTAATCTCGTCTGCTCAAATTTATGACGTCATTTCAAGGATTGACGTCAACTGACCGAAGGTATCTTTTCCCGCGACGCGCCCCATTTTATTATTATGTTTACTTAGCAGAGTCGGATGCAAGATTTCCTTGGCTGCAGGTTATAAAACTGAGCATGGAAACCAGTCTCAAATCTCAAGCATCTGATTGGCTGAAATGGCGACTTGTCGCCATTTCAGCCAATCAGATGCTTGAGATTTGAGACTGATTTCCATGCTCAGTGTTATAACCTTGGACACAGAAAGGGTATTCGTTTGTGAAGCCTCATTATAATCATTATAATTTCTAACATCCTTGTCACAATCCTCATGAAAATAAAATATTGCTGCCCTTAATCAGGGTTATAAGCAAACCCATGGAACATCCCTGGATCCGCCCTTGCTTAGTAGGTAATTTTTGTAATAATATCATCACATATTGTGATATATATATTTGATCACTTTGTCTTATTGTCTAACTACTTAAATTCGAAATAAATTCTTAAAAATGTCGTTTACTTCTTTTATGTCTTTACGTCCAATGCAATGAAACATATACTTATTAACCATATATGCACTTACATTCTTTATATTAAGCAAATGTTGGAAATGTTTGAACTGGAAAATAAATTGGGGATTTTTGAGAATAATATTTGAGATAACGCATTAGTGCATTCAGTACAGCCGTCATTGCATGAATTGCGAAAACGGATATTTGACAGGACCAATTTCATGAACAATCTAATGCTCAAATTCAAAATTTCAACTCAACATATTTATTCAACTCTGGGCTAGGTGGGGTCAGCAGAACATTTTCCTTACTGCCCACGAAAGGCTCGTTCAAACCGAGCGTGCAAAATGTACATATTTGTCGTGTGCGGTAGCTTTCAGTTTTCCCTTTTTATTAATGTATTTGAAAAGCAGTATTAAAGACTTTCTTGACAGATAGTAATTGTCATCTGCGGATAAGGCTTCATATTGTGTTATTGTAGTGTGACGAATACACTATATTATTATTTAAAGTGAAGAGCTTAGTTCAACGCAATTCCCCCAAACTAAGGAAGTAAACTTAAATGAACATTCAGTTCATAATACAATGAAGACATTTATTTGTGGTATCTGGGCAAAAAATATAATGATATTTATGTGACTGTTAAACTTACAAACGCCTATGTTGACTCATTGGCTAGTTAATTAACGAAATAATTATGAGGGTAACACAAGTGTTATTTAAAACTTAACTTTATCTTACGCCAAAAATATGCCAGCATACGTACCCGATTTCACAACATATTACTGCACAGCTCAAAAAGTAGAAAAAGTGCAAATGTAGCAAAACGAGTTCATACATGGGTAATGTAAGCTTATTAAATAATGTCCTTTAAAAACTCTCCCCGTACATACAATCAGTGCTGTTATCAGTTATGTCCTTTGAAGGTCGTTGAGCACGATACTTACGTATGTACTATGTTAACAGTACCTCTAAAATTTTGTATTATTTTAATATAACGGCCAGTTTTAAGATGAGTGGTTTCAATATCCTAACCAATATTGATTCGATTATTGTTCAATTACCCCAAGGATATTCTTCCTGCTTATTAAATTTTGCCTTTGGTGTTGTCTCAGATATGCAGGATTTATATTCTCAGATCCCCTAACAAAATTATATTCTGTTCAGTTCCGCCCATTGTTTTCTCGTTAAGGGCAAACCCATTATCTTATCTGGGGACCATACGCCGTTGAACATGGAATTATTTTAATCTGAAAATACCACTTTGAGGGTTCCATGTTCACCGCCATATGCACACCATTGTTTAGGATGGATTTAAATTATACTGTTTATTGAAGTAAATATTGAGTTTCGCTCAACCCGGGGATAGGCGGCGTGTGTAGTAATATGCATTACCATTACTTTCCATGAACAGGCTCAATCAAACCGAGCCTGAATAATTTTCATATTTGTCTAGTTCGGTGGCTTTCAAAGTTCCCTTTTCATCTATTTGGATACACAGTCTGGCGGCTGCCACGCCGGTAAAATTTTACTCGAACTATGTATTATCGACGCATCTCTATTACCGATGTAACTAAGTTATGTAGTCGTGCGTTTCCATATTTGATAGCTTTGACATTGATATGACGAACTCAGTCATTTCTTGGTAAATGTTACGTTGATATGTTAGTTATTTTTACCAAAATACAGAAGTAATGTATTAATATTGAACTGTAATGAGTCATTGATAATTTTAAAAAATACGTCGATAATACAGCGTTTCAGGCTATTATAGTGAAAAGACAGATAACTCCAGTTTACGCAATGCATTGCATGTGATCAGTAATAACAATGTAATTGGCAACATTCCGAATGTTTGAAAACTTTAATGCAAACATTTATCAATTACTATTATGTTTAGCACATGCATGTTGAGCATGAGCAAACAAATGTAAAAATGAATATAGGTTTAAAACAGAAAAACAGATTCATTATATAGAGCGTCGAAAACCAGTCATTATACATGATTGTGGTTACCAAGTATGTGCGATCGAACATCAAACTAATATTAAGATCATTAATCGGGCGTGGGAAAAGGTACTTTCGGAAAGTTAACGTCAATCTTAAGGTAGATGGACACGTTGGTGACGTTAAAAGGGCGAAAATGGACTATCTCTTAGATTTCAATGAAATTTATACCAAAGATAGTTCAAATCATTCACTTTTTGGAAATAATATTTATGATGTCGGTTTATGGCGTCTTCAGGGGATAACAAGCGCCACCTGGCGGTCACTAATTTTTATGCGATTTTTGCCGTTAACGGCTTGTTAACAAATTCAAAAACATTTTTTCTTGTTGTTTTATATACATAATTACAATAAAATATAAATCTAACAGAATGATTATAATTAAAATGGATAATCTTGCTTTGTTTTCGTTTAAGTTAATCTAAACGACATCGAGTACGTTGATTTTGCACGATAAAATTACGACGATTTCAGCGATTTAACGCACTATAACTTTTTAAAATGGACGGTGACATATAGATTTTTTGGAATGTATGGAATGCTGAAATATTTCTGAAGAAAATAAGTAAAAAATAAACAGGGGTCATCCTGGCAGATTTTTTGCAATTTTTGATTGAAATAAAGAAACTGACGTATATTTTTTCGGTAACGTCGCTTGAGAATTTGGACTCGGACATCAACGTAAAACGCGAAAAACCTCATACATCATGGCACGTTGTGATACTTTCTTTTTGTTAAAGTAGCAGTGTAAAAAGACATCAAACACTTTTATATAAACCTATATTTTATTACATAAGAATTCTTTCGCTTGACTTGGGAAACAATTATGCGGCATAAAAAACAATCTTGGCATAATTTTTATGACGAAAATTGGCGATCCTGCAATACGAAAGTACAATTCATTTTACCTTAAGTACAGTCGTTACCCCTCCACTTTGACGTAAAATGACCTTTATTCCACAATATATTGCAAAGTTATACTAGTTGCTAATGGAACGTTTGAACTTGAGATTGAACTTGAATTTAACTTAAACGGATAAAGAAAAAAATCTCGTTGTGAAAAGAGCAGCCAGAATTACCTTTCCTAAGAGAAAATCCTGCTATACGCTATCTTCTCTATTTAATATAAATATTTGTAAGTATCGAAAACACCCGGTTCTTTTTTAATATAAAAAGTTTACAGGGCGCGACTTGTCATTTTCGCAAGAAAAAAAACACAACAGTTTCAACAACCGTTCTATACTATTTCTTTCAAATGATATAAAACATCATCAATTTCGGATGATTCATAAGACAGAATCTAACCCACTGCTGCTATACTCAAAGGCAAAAGAAGCGCAACTTTTTCAAAACTTGTTTTGCACAGAATACGACCAAAACACATTGTTGTGTGTAATTGTAATTCTCTAGCTGCTCGATCATTTTCGCTTAATATTTGATTCACCCGAAACACTTTTGATAAGCATTGATACAGTGTACTTGAACCCAAATTCAAACAAGCAGCTAATCAGATTTTTAACCAAATTGTTGTAGTTTATTTAAACGAAAAAAAAACTATTTAAAAACTGTAAGATCTTGATCTATTGGAATGTTTCAGGCATGGCGATCTATCACAATTATCGGCCATTTCAATTGCCGTCGGTTAACATTAATAATATACATATATACAGAGATAACAGAAAAAAAACCGGAAAACTGGGCCCAGCACATCATTACAACACTGAGAATGAAGACTAGTCTCATATCTCATAAAGCTGACTATTTGAAACTGAACACAGTACAATGAACTTTCCACTCTCAGATTTAAAACGTGTTCACTTTATCACGCCATATCAGGAAGTCTGCATAAGAAAAATAGAGCGTGTTTCGGCTGTATTGTCATGCAGAAAGATTGCCGAGAACGGGGTTCAGTGATGGTTTTGGACGGAAATTTCGGTGCATTGGAGGACAAGGCTACACTTCATACGCATGGCGGTTTATTGACTGTGTTTCCTGACAGTGATGCTTTACATATACCATAATGGTGGCATTTGCTAGCATGTCAAAGCTATGATAACATAGAATATCCTGTAAACCAGACATCATCTTAACCCCTTATTGCATACATGTGAGCTATTATCATTACCATAGTGGATATGTTGCAAATGTATATAAATATGCAGAGATTTACCGTAAAGAAATTGAAGGAATGTTGTAAATCGGTATGTACTTGTACTCGTGTTAATGAAAAAATCGCAGATTAACACACTTATGTGCATTTTTTTAGTTTTATTAAAACATGGACTGCGAATACATACTGTTGAAAGTGCTCAACCTATTTTATCAGACTTATAGAAAACAAAAACATACACGTGAACAAAAATGTTGCATTTTTTCTATAGTAATACAATAATATTATAATAAATTCAAGACAATAGTATAATATTCTGTCGTTGTTGGCAAATTAATAGTTTTTATACAAAATAATAATCTATGCTTAATCAATTTTTAAAATAAATGAGATATCAGAATAAAGCTAATTTAAAGAAGATTATTTGTTATCTCCCTTTTTGTTTTATTGTTACAAGGGGTATACACTTGCAGATTCAGACGGAGATGCAAATTAGCTTTGATAACCTAATCTCAATATAAATGAAAAATTATGAAAATTATAATAAAGCATGTACTATTTTAAAAGTATTAAAAAGCTAGATGCTCTCTAGGAACGACCGAAAAAATCTGTTAACTCATTTAAAGATGTTTTTTTTTATGATGCGTACATTTAACTATTTAATTGTTAAATTTTCGTTTCATTAAAATACTCCACCACTCGCATCAGATCCTGGATTTGCCACTGGATCTACGAATTTTATCAATTATAACAAAATGAAAAGAAGATTATGTGAAAGATATTAATACAATTTGCGACCTCATTTTGTTTATTGAACCTAAACTTTCGAAGTTAATATCAAAATTCACAAGCGACGTTGTCGCAAAATTTAACGCCTAATTCTTTTTTAAATCAAAAATTGCAGAAAATCTGCCTGGATGACCCCTGTTTATTTTATACTTATTTTCTTCAGAAATATTTCAGCATTCCATACATTCCAAAAAATCTATATGTCACCGTCCATTTTAAAAAGTTATAATGCGTTAAATCACCGAAATCGTCGTTATTTTATCGTGCAAAATCAACGTACTTAATGTCGTTTAGATTCAATTAAACGAAAACAAAGCAATATTATCCATTTTTATTATAATCATTCTGTTAGATTTATATTTTATTGTAATTATGTATATTAAACAACAAGAAAAAATGTTTTTGGATTTGTTTACAAGCCGTTAACGGCAAAAATCACATAAAAATTAGTGACCGCCAGGTGGCGCTTGTTATCCTCTGAAGACGCCATAAACCGACATCAAAAATATAATTTCCAAAAAGTGAATGATTTGAACTAACTTTGGTATAAATTTCATTGAAATCTAAGATATAGTCCATTTTCGCCCTTCTAACGTCACCAACGTGTCCATCTACCTTAAATGACGTCATAAATGAGCAGACGACATAATTTATTATGCATTTCGCGGTAAAAATACCATGATTTTATTGTCAAAATGTGTAACAAAATCACATTTTAGTTATAAGAAACTGATTAAATTTTATAGTTGTAAGTTCTTTTTAAATTTAGTAAAAACTAAAATATCACTCAAAATCACCGAAGGTACCATTTCCCGTGACATGCCCCATCGAATAAACATTGATAAACCTACAAATATGCTAAAATTTGATTAAAAACAATATAAAAACTGCGTTACAAGGTGGCAAAGATGCAACTTATGAATAATTATTGGAAAAGGTGGTTTTGAAACTTGTAAAGAGATGATTAAATGTAAGTTAATGATGAATTTTTAAGCAACAAACTTGAATGATTTGTGGGAAAAAACAAACCCTGTAATATGAAGATAGTTCTTTTATGATCATGTAACACATTACAAGATAAACATAATACAAAACATGTATTAACTGACTTGAAATCAGAGAATATTATTGAACGTTGAATAGTTTAGTGACGCGATTAAAAAACTGTGCATAGTTTATGTATGCATTAAATTATACTTATATAAATATATGCGGGTCAAAATATCTGTACGATTATCCTTGATTTTTTTTGTTATAAAAATGATTTTTCCACGAATTCCTCTTGACTTTAGCATTAAATGATTATTTAACAAATCATATTTCTAACATTTAACATGATGCATGTTCCACATGCACAGTTTCTTTTAAAATCGCACCAGTATCTGATACCGGTTTGTCGAAAATGAAACAACAGGTTTTTAACACAATGGTCAACTTACAATGAAAAATGCTAAAACCATGTGTTTAAAAGTGTCACATTAAAACGTATGTTTCTTGCACCAAATAAAGCTAAGTATATTTATTTTTATCTCGATTTTGATATAAAACTATGAATTACATATGTGAAATGGTTGTAAGTACATTCTAACTTAAACATAATTATTTCGTTTACTCTCGTGTAAGGTTTACCATGCACCAAATGTTGTGCCCTGTGGAAGATGGTGGCAAAATAAGCAACGAAAATGTATGAGTAATATTGGTTCCAGATTGTACATAGAGTTAAATAATGACCTGTATACTTTGAAAATAATAATTATATTGTCAAGTTTTAAATATTTTTGCAAGATAAGTATGACATAAGATTTTGATAATTTATTTAAGAATAATGTTTAATAGCATTTGAATAAATTAAAAGCGAATTCTTTTACGAAATGAGATTTTTTTTATAGTTCAAGTAGAAAAAATATCATTTTAAATAGAAAATAAAATAAATTCATTGTACAAATAGATGGAAAATGCGATTTGAAAGCCACCAAAAACGACAAATATCAAAATATTGCAGCCTCATCTTGATTGAGCCTAAGGACAGTAATGAGAATGCTTGTAACTGTCCACGCCGCCTAGCTCCATGATGAGGGCTACACAATACACTTAACAACTTTTCTAAGTATACACCTTCGTACTGGGGCATTACTGGCTTGATAATTGAGCTATTTCTCTAAAACTCAATAAAAATGCAATAAATACTAACTGATTTATAAGAAAAATTGGTCGAATTTAACAGGCATATTGGAAAACTAAGAGATAGGCGACTACATTTAATTAATTCAAACTGATTTGCTCAAAAATTGGGTTGGACTATAATCAGTTATAAAACATTAAGATTAGAATGAAATGAATTTAATTTAACAGAAATAGAAGAATAGTATATTTCTAGGTTCCAAATGTTCATTTATATGTACGCGTAATTCGTTTATTAAGTTGAACATTCGCTTTATTAACTGATTTTGTGAATTTGTATTCTGTGGGTGTCGGTATTCTAAATGATTTTGAGCAGTCAGTTGTCTGTCATTTTGAATGAAGTTTTACTAATAAATCAGTTATTATTCATTGCATGGTTTATTAAAAGTTTTAGGGCAATAGCCAAAAAATCAAGCCAGTAATGCCCTTAGTACGAAGGTGTATACGTTGCAAAGTTGTTAAGTGTATTTACATAAACAGGTACCGTGCTCAAAGGCCTTCAAAGTTAGTTTACTTAATGTTTAGTGTACTGGTCGATTGTATGGGAGATTCTTTTACAGCCGCCACACGGCACAAACAACACTACAGTAACCGTGATATTTAAAATGATAGAAAAGGTGCATTGAAAGCCGCCGAACACGACAAAAAACGAAATGAAAATATTAATTAAGATTATCTGTCTTTGTGACACATATTGTATTAACAATTAATGAGTTTATAAAATTATATTTATTGCGATTTGTAAGCTTAATATTCATATCCCACGCCTAAAATGTGTCAAACTTGAGAGCTCAATAAAAGTCTGATAACATGTGGTTTCCATCTCATATTTTTAATTATAAAAGTGAATCCATCAATGTTAAAAATTACATATCAAAATCTATCGGTGGGAAAAAAACTGTCGAAACTGTAGCAATCGCCTTGCAATCTTTTATGAAATTAGTAAAGTGGTTATGTTTAGTAATGAGGGAATATATATTATCTCGCCTAATGTATCTGTTAATGTCTTTCAAATACCCCTATAAAAGCAATACATTCTATAAAAGGGATTTTAAATTAAAGTTGTAATCAGTCATAAAATCTACATAATTTGTTGGAAACGTTATAAACTATTTGCATATCTGTGACACCGATGACCCTAAATAAGTGATTTCCATAATGATGTAAAAACGTTTATTAAAATGATCTTCTAATCTAATAATAAGCAGCAGACGTGGACAAACCGCAGTGTCTGGGTGGCATATCACCGTTATGTAGTTTCTTGATTTCATAGATAAGGCAATAGAAAAAAAATATTTTAGATTCTCATCCCCGCCCGCCCCTGTCCAAAACCACCCGCCCCAAAAACATTTATTGGTAAAAAAATCGGAACATATTTTGTTCCGGACAGGACGGGTTTAAGACCATCCCGGATATGAAAAAAAACATGGCCGACAATAATAAAATAAAATGTTATAGTGTCACTATTAAAGACTGGTATGGACGGATATTCTACACCAAAGGTTCTGGTAACTATAAAAGCCATTTTCTTAAATTTTAAGTTAGGTTTTACTTCTGTTCTCAGGTATTTCGTTAATAAAAATAAAAATAAAAAAGTGTTCACCCGCCCCTTTTCGTCTCAAAATCCGGATGAGAATCTAATAATTTTTTTCTCTGGCCTAAAATACTTGTCAGTATTATTCATAGGTCACTAATCTTACAAAAAAAAATTTCTTTTATTCATTGGTCGACAAACTATAGTTCCCCGTTTCGTTAATTGCTCGTGGTGTCTTATTTGGAACTGATCTTTTAAACACATGCTTTCTTTTCATCTCTTCTTTTTGGCTGCGTGGGAAGGCTCTGTCTTCTAGGTGTGTCGATTCCTGATAATGCATAGTTCTTAATGTTTTTAATTGTGAAAAAGTAAAATATACATATCAGAGTAAAACAATTATTTGTTGTTTTATTTTAAATAAATGCATGTCAGGATTAGCCACATCCAGCATCACGAAAGCACATTCATCCAACTCAGTCAAAAAGTAACAAGGAAGAAAATAAATGTACAATTTACAAAAAGACACCACAAACAATTAACGAAAACGAGAACTTTTAAAGTTTGTTGATCTATGAATAAACAATTAACGAAAATATGGAAACCTGCAGGATTAATGCATTGGAACGGTACACGTATCTATTTAAATATGCTACTTGTTTATAATAACAACATTAAAAACTATATAAGTGAAGTCTGTTACACTATCTTGCTTTGAAATTTTCAGATAGCTTTTATCCAATTCTTTAAAGGGGAATTCTGGACAATTTGAAAAATAAATAATTGCAAAGATCTATACATTTCTTCAAATCAGTGAACAAAAATGAAAATCGGACCATAAATAACTTAACTATGGTGGCCCGAAACTGATAAATTAATACTTTTGGAGGCAGCTATTTTCAAATTGAATGATGACCATTGACATCATCAATTAACAAATTCTCTTTAGAAAGTTATGTTTAATGTATCAATATCAGAAATTCTTTATAATTTTTATTTTAAGAATTTCATGCAAATTTCAATTACAATCTAATTCAGTAATAAAAAATATTAATGAATAATCGATTTCTGCACATACATTGATGATGGCACTGGTCACCTCAAGACGGCCGACATCATACATAGGGATCAATATTGAACTGACCATATCTCGGCAAAAAGTGGACAGATTTTGAAAATCTGTTCAGTGCTGTTCTCAGTTTCAAAAGTTTTTTTGCAAATGAGAACTGATTTCAATATTCCGGACTGCATCTTTAAGTATTTTAAGAATGCATTAAGATAAATCGATACACTTTACACGCGACATTTCTTGGATATCTCATTTTGTTGTGATTGATAAATAAAACAGGAGAAATTGTAATCTATTTCACATAACATCTGAATCTAAACCAGTTTCAATGGATTTGTCTTCAATATCAGCTTACCTGATCATCAAAATTTTATACCGTGTTTGTTCGCTGTGGAAACTATATATGTCAACGTAGTCATCTTAGCCTGAATTCATCCAGAATGTTTTTTACATACAGTAGAACCGGTTTTATTCGCGTTATTTTTATTTTCGCTAATATTTGCGAATCGCTTATCTCGCGAATTCATAAATACCTCGAATATAATTATAATGAGTTTCTAAATATCCGAAAATACGTATACCCGAAAATAAGCAACTTTAAATAGAACTGTTAATCACTTCAAAAGCCACATATAATTCCTTTTTAAGAAAAATAACTGATTTTTTTACAATAATCGCGAAAATTTGACCGCGCGAAATTATAGCGTTTTACAGTATTTGCACTCGAAATATTTCGAAGTAGCTTCCGTTTGGCTGGTGCAACAAGAGATATAGAAAATGTAAATTCATATATTTTGGAGACCAGTCTCATATCTCAAGCATTTTATTAGCTGAAATGTAGACAAGTCAATCAGTTGCTTGAGATAATAGATCATACAATCATAATGCTCAGAACGGTATTCAACCAGAAATGTCACCCAAAGCGCCTAAGCCAATGCCAAATTTAATTGATGAAAGTTTCGATTCGGCTCCATTTGGCTACATATTGTGGCCGCAAAAGAAATTGCAGGCACTAATGGAAACAACTTTTTGTCGAGCACGCTTGCGGTTAGCGAGGGGCAGCCATTATAATGGCGTTCGATGTATCAGTGCGTTTGGCGCATTAATTTATGAGCTAGCTTGATATATTGCCGACGGGGCTCTAGTTTATAAGTATATTTGTAAAATACAACAATTGGTAGCGGGCTAAATATTATTTCATTTTCTTTAATCACAAAACCATTGCAGTCAGTTTTCACTGATGGAAGCTGCCTCAAGCTGGGAATTGGATATGAGCTAAAGAAAAGAAGTTGGAGGAGAAAAATGGTGACAGTAGACAGCTTATCTGATCATCTCAAAGCTTGGTAAGAGTGTTTGTACTGATAAAAGCTGGAACAGCTTCGAATTTGGTTTGTTTGGCCACACAATACGGTCACTATGAGGGCTAGAGGTGTATAGTAAGTAGCATCAAAGGCACTTACTGTAAATTTGTTAACTTTTTATTAAAACGAATATATGCTTAAATTCTAAAATAGTTTTCATTGTTTTAAATTATCATTCACTTGTAAACTTATAATTACAATTATGGTCGGGCCTCAATGGCAACACTTTAACAAATACAGAAACAGTTATTTACAGTTACTCGTCTTGCTGTCCTCATGCCTAATCCCCACATTCCATTGACCGTCAACCAAAATTACAATGATCTTTAAGATCGACCGAAGGCATCTCAGTCAAACTTCACCCAAATGATTCGGAGTGACGCGTTGAAGGCCCACGACCTTATCTCAAACTTCAATGTTACATTTGTTAATAAACCCTCGCCCCCATCATCTGTCTGAAATGTCAGCGAGCTCGGTTAGGCTTGAAAGAGTTGGAAACTTTTGTTTTCATACCACTTCAAGCAAAGCTATACGTAAACTAAAACAATTGATAATGAAGTAAAAATCGGTACTCATAAATTTCTATAATATGCAAGTATTTGAAACAAAGAGCATAGAAAATTCATACACTTAACCAAAGTTATAACAAAACAGATTATACCATTTTAATTTCTCAGCATCAAATCACAATAAACTCTTCAAACTTGAAACATAACACGTTTTCAAGTTTCAAGTTTTTATTCAGCTCTCGGCAAAATTATGCCTTTGGCTCATTATATGATCATGCAAAATACAGCAATCACATAAACAATCACAAAATAGCAGTAGAAACAACATGCATACATACAATATACAAACATTTTAGCAATATAATATCGTGAATAACAATACAATAGTTCATTCTCACATCTTAAGTTATAACAACACCGATTATACCATTTTAATTTCTCAGCATCAAATCACAGAAACTCTTCAAACTTGAAACATAACAATTCTTCATTCTCACATCTATATATCAAATTACCATTAAATTCCCTAAGTTTCTTCAGAAACTCTTGACATTTAATCAAGATAGGGATAAAAACAAGTGACATAATTATCAGTGGCGCGTATATTCTCGGTTAACGCAAATAACTGTCTCCTAATTTAAGTAAAAATTCCAAAGTTTTTTGACAATTCTATGCAATTCTGCAACAATGCGATAGCTTTGCAGCTATAAATTAGCAGTTTAGGCGGTTTTGGTATCGAAGCTACCGATGTCTGACCAACCTCGTTTAAATGTCCTTGGTTTACGAAGGCACAAGAGAATCGTAATGGAAATTGTCATAAAAGAAGTAAGCATGATGTATCTTATTATGTTTCTAATTTAACGAGTCTAGTCCTGTGCAATGCAAAGAAATAAAATTATATGATCGGTGTAGAGTTATAATTGGTTGGTATGAACATGCATATCTGTGCTTAGCATGTCAATTTTGAGACACAATAATGATAAGTAAAAGGATCAGGAAACACACATTTTCACATCACATATTGCTAATTTTGTATATTTTTGTGAATACATTTTACTGAAAATAGATAAATTTCGGTGTACTAGAGCGTTCGAAGTAATGAACTTATGAACGGCTGAAGGCATCTCAGTCAAACTTTTCATCTAAATAAGTCAGTATGACGCGTTTGCGACCAGTTATCCTAAATCATTGTTACATTTGTCAATGAACCCTCGCCCGCATCTTCTGGCTGAAATGCTAGCGAGCTTAAGTCAGCGATTGCCGACGGGCTTCTAATTTATCAACCATTTCTACTTTTGCTCGGTAAGGCTTGAAGAGTTGTAATTGTTTTTTTTTTCTTTTGTATTCATAATATTTCAATCAAAGCTATAACTTAACAAATACGATCTATAGCAATTGTTAAATATAGATCTGTTGACATTAATGTCTTTAATGTAAGTATTTGAAATCTATTCACTAAACCAAAGTTCCAATTACACCGATGTTATCATTTTATTTTCCAGCATAAAGATCACAGTAAACTCTTCAAACTTGATACATAAACATTGAATCATTTTCACATCTTTATATATATCTTTATATCAAATAACTATTAAATTCCCTACAATTCTTTAGAAACCATCGTCATTTAATCAAGATAGGGGTAAAAACAAGTCGCACACTCATTGGTGGCGCGTATGTTAACACAAACAGCTGTCTAGTATTTTTAATAAAACACCTAAAGTATTTTTGACAATAATTTTAGATTTTGCAGTAATGCGATTGCCTAGTTGTTTTACAGAAGATGTTTTCACCGCTTAAGTCGGTTTCGACATTTCGACATTTCTTTCTTACACATGCTTCAGGCGATTTTTTGACCCACCTCGATTAAATATGCGTAGTTTACGAAGGCAAGCCAAGGAAATATAATATTATGGCAGTTTTCATAAAACGAGGTAAAATGCTGTATTTTATTAACTTGCAAGATTAACTATTCTAATCCAGTGCACTGCAGAGAAATTAAATAATAATATGATCGGTGAAGTTATAACATTGGTAAAGTGTATGTACTAAATCAAATGTTGTATGCATCTGTGCTAAGCGTACCAAATTTGAGACACAACAATAATGATAGGCAAACTGGTAAGGAAAGTTCATGATATCAAAAGCACACATTTCCATTTTACTTACTGATAATTTTGCGAATTTTAGTGAATAGTATTTACTGATAATACAAAGAGTCATACTCCTCCTGGCCCTGTATCTTCACGTACTCCTCCTGGCCCTGTATCTTCACGTACTCCTCCTGGCCCTGCATCTTCACGTACTCCTCCTGGCCCTGTATCTTCACGTACTCCTCCTGGCCCTGTATCTTCACGTACTCCTCCTGGCCCTGTATCTTCACGTCAGTACAAAAAAAAAACGATACAACTTCTTAATCCTAGACCCGATACATATCAATTTCGCATTCAAGAATATTTTAACAACTCATTAAGATTCAATCTGTAAACAAAATTGTCTATAAAATGAAAGTATGTTTGGTTGTGGTTAGCGATGCACAGTCGTTATAAAGGCATTTCGGTGTACTAGAGCGTTCGAAGTAATGAACTTATGAACGGCTAAAGGCATCTCAGTCAAACTTTACAGAAATTTTCATCTAAATAAGTCAGTATGACGCGTTCAAGACCAAAATCCTAAATCAATGTTACATTTGTCAATGAACCCTTGCCCGCATCATCTGGCTGAAATGCCATAAAGCTTAAGCCATCGATTGCCGACGGACTACTTCAACAATCATTACTTCTTTTGCTCGGCAAGGCTTGAAATGTTGGAATTGTTCTTTTTGTATTCATCATATTTCAGTCAAAGCTATAACTTAACTAATACAAATTATAGCAATTGGTAAATATAGGTCTGTAACCATATATGTCTCTAAATGTAAGTATATTGGAAAGTAGTGGATCGGTGAAGTTATAACATTGGTAACGTGTATGTACTAAATCAAAATGTTGTATGCATCTGTGATAAGGGAATTTGAGACACAATAATAATGATAGGTAAAACGGTAACAAGAAGAAAAACAAACAAACGGTAAAACTTCTTCAAGCTACATCCGATTGATATCAAGTGCGCATTCAAGAATTTTTTAACAACTCATTAAGATTCAATATAAACATAATTGTCTATAAAATGTAAGTATGTTTGAACAGCATGCTTCTGGTAAGCACTGTCGTTGTAATGGCATTTCGGTGTACTAGAGCGTTCGGAGAATGAACTTATGAACGGCTTAAGGCATCTCAGTCAAACTTTAAAGAAATGTTCATCTAAATAAGTCAGAATGACGCGTTGGAGACCAGCGATCCTAATTCAATGTTACATTTGTCAATGAACCATCTGGCTGAAATACCAGCGAGCTTAAGCCAGCGATTGCCGACGGGCACCTTATTCAACAACCATTACTACTTTTGCTCGGCAAGGCTTGAACAAGCTGGAAATTTTTTTTCATAATATTTCAATCAAAACTATAACAACACTAATACTAAAGCAATTGGTATATACAGATCCGTAAACATAACTGTCTTTAAAATATGAGTATTTGATACAAATACATACACTTAACCAAATTTAAAACTAAATTGACTTGAAATATAAAAATGATATATCACCAGACTTGTTTTAATTGTATATTTTAGGCTCATAAGACTGACATATTTAGTGGTTTATGAATACCCGATTAAAAAGAACATCTTACATTTGCAATAAATATGTTTTCCGTACTAATAACAAGTTATGTTGTGTACCATAAAATTTCAAGAATACATTTTAAAATTAATGTCCTTTACAAAAAGTTTACTCGATAAAGGATTTTTTGGTAACAAGAGACATTTTTACTAGAAATGAGAAGTTTTCCGACTCCTGACCAATAGAATTTGCTTAAGTTTATATCAAAATAATCTATAAACAATATTACTTTGAAAAATCTAGAAAATATTTGCTACCTTGGTTGTTTTGGAAAAAAGTTGTTGCTTAAAAACTATCAAAATAGTGTTCAAACCAAGAAAAATGATAAAAGTGTGTAAAAATGCTTACTTATAAATTGTGTGTGACAGAAAATGTTTTTTTGTCTTTATACAGACTATGTACTTACATGTAAAAGGATGTACTTTAATGCCCGTACAGATTTTAAGATTATCTGATTGTGTTATTACTTGTCCCTGCAAAACGCTCAATACAAATATGAGCATCATAGCATTTTCTTTACAATTTCATATTTGTATATATGGGTGTATATCTGACAGGACACAAAGTTTAAATCAGGTTCTATGGTCGCTAACCTCACACACTTGCCCCAACAGGTTCTCATATGAACAAACAAGTGCAAGTTGTCTTGATAGAGACCGTGGTACCAGTCTCTTAGTGTTTCAGATCACACAACAACTTGTTCATCCAAAGGAAGGAGTATCATAAGTGCGTGTATCGATGCTCTATGGCAGGTACATTAAATGTTGAAGAACCATAAGTCTATTCATAAAGAACCAGGGTATCGCAATCTTTAATCTAAAACGGTCAGCATCTTTAGGTTATACACCACTAAATATTGGTGATCAGGCCTCTAAATAGTTTTGTGCAGAGAATTTGCGGACTAGTTACAGGAAGTCAAGCCTGATTGGTAGAAAATGAAAATAAATATTTTAAAAAGAAAATTTTTTTGAGAAAATATAATGATTTTGTAGTAATTTGAATACAAATAATATGAAATTGATAATGAAACAAAAGTGAAATTCAACTTTAAAAATAGCTATCATTTTTGACAGAATGTAAACAAAAGTTCCGCAGAGAATGGGGTGATAAACTTCTGGCTAAAATGCCGAAAAAGTTTATTGGTCATGCTATGGTGGAATTGGTATTTTATGGTGTGTCTAGGTTGGTTCTCTTGAGAATTGTATGATTTTAAGGGCTTGACCCAATAGTAAATTCAGAAATTGATGAAAGGTTATAATGGAAGTCTATGGAAATTGAATTAGTGGTGTATAACCTAAAAAAGCAGTTCTCGTAGAATGCGAGACAGAACGTGAAACCTTGAACACTGTTACCATTATTGCCCAAAGCGATTCATCTAGCCTGTTTGATCTTATGAGGAGGGTTCATATAAAGTTTAGCGTGCTTTCTTGTCTAATGATTAACCGATATTTGTGTGCCATGGTATTAACTTTATTAGTTTTTAAGTACCCTGTTACCTTGCCTTGTTGCTAAATAATTAATGTATTTTTTGTTAAGTGATGCGTTCTATATATGATGAAAGTAAGTCCATCCAAGTGCTAAATTACTAATGATGGCACACCTAGATAATTAGATAATTAACATAATGATTAATGAAATGTTATTGTTCCAGATTTTTCTAATACTGAATTATAATATGCAAGATTATTATGAAATACATTTTATTTAAGTGTATTGGGTACAAGAAAGACAAAACGTATAGGTTTGCAAATTTAAAAATTCTAATGTTTTAAAAATAATAATAGTTTTAAGTCAACCCGAACGAACTGAGATAGTGGAATGTAATGTTAAATGTTAATTAATGCTGAACTTAAATGTTCTTACAGTACAATTAGTTGCCAATAATAACCTAGGTCTTTGAATTATCAGAGAATGCGAAGCTAATTTTTTTATAGCACAGGAATCGAAGTGTAATGAAGAGTGTATAGTTATATAACATTCGTCTGCCCCAAAATACAGTACAAGAAAACAAAAAAGTGGAAACCAATATAATTACAACTTCTTTGTGGTGGTTATTGGATTTTTCCTTTTCATCTATTTGAATATTAAAGTCGTGTTGTTCGTGTCGTGTGGCAGCTGTTATAAAGTATCCCAGTACTCGTAATCAGTGATTTAATCAATTACTGTCAATGACGGCTGTTGAGCAGGATACATGCATTTGATAAAATATTGAGAATCTGTCAACCTGAGGATTAGGTGGTGTGGACGGTTTTATACAATTTTATAACTGCTCATGAACAGGCTTAATTTAACCGAGACTGAAATATTTTGTCGAGTTCGGTGGCTTTCAAAGTTCCTTTTTCATCTATTTAAAAGTCAACCATATGACTTACGTGTAAAGTTTGAACAAAGATCAAATAAATCACATATTATGATGTTTAATCAAATGGAAAGTACAAGTCCTAATAGAGGGAGGCAAAAAGAATTAATTTCGTAAAAAAATAATAGTGTCCCAATTTTAACGCTTTCCCAAGATTTAGGGTATTTACGGTAAATAAGATTTGTACTTTTGTGGTCTGACCAACATCTGACAAATTTAACCATTTCATATGTCTGATTGAATAGTTAAATTGGTGAAGCTGACATAATGATTGTATGCACTTGTGAATTTGTGCGTTAAAAAATCGACGATTCTGATTGGCTTAGAAAGTAAGTTAACCTCTAAGGTTATTCACCAGTATCTGTTTTGTAACAAAATGAAACACATTTCTCGGTGACTTTTTAACACCCTAACAAAAATAGTAAAACTCTAGGACATATTTTTCTTCTACATATTACGTACTATGTTATGATTTACAGATGTTTTGCATTTTTAACAAACTAGATTTATATCAACAAATAGTCTTATTGTATCGTTAACTTTCTTATTTTCTTTTAAATTGAAAATATTAAACCAGAGTACAACATTTTTTGCAGTAAGCAATTTCAATACAATTTTAACAGCAATTTTATACATATTCTGTTTATGTTATTCATAGATAAGTCAAATATTCATATCAGAAATGACCATACCCAGGAGACACAGCCTTCACAAACAGCAAAAAGGTATAGAGGGAAAAAACATGGTTTATACAATACAATGAATGATCAAGAACAAAAAAGCCGCCACAACAATTAACAAAAACCTTGGGACGGTCAGTTACAAAACAATTTGCCACTGGGGGTTTTCAACCAGGTTCTAGGGTCACCAACCTCACACTTGCCCAAACAGGTTCTCATAATTTTTAACATGTACAAGTTGTCTTTGTGAAATAACTCCGAACCACGCATCAACTCGACAATGTTGCACAAGCACAGAAACATTGAAAACATATCAAGCTAATAGAAATGTCAAGCTAAAGGGCGGACACTCAATCACCTTATCGAGACCAGGGCCCCAAGATCCAATTTGGCAAGAACACAATGGCAGCGATAAAAGAAACAGATCGAGCTTCTATGTTATTTTACAAAATTTTCCTATAAAACTTCATAAACTCATAAAACCCTATTAGAGAGGTAATCATAACGATCAACTGTAGATGGGTTAATCACCAGACATACAGAGCGTTGTGGAATATCATGTTGATAACCTTTCTTTCTGAATTTACTGATGGTTCTTACGAATAAAGTGGAAAAAACTACATTGCCTTTTATTTTCTTTAGTTTATAAATTTAGTCCCCCGAAAATCCAATTCTGTGACATACCTTGTTGCAATAGTGATTTTAAACTGCACCTGTATTTTTGGATTAAATCTGGCTATCGGGGATAAAACTTGCAAAAAGGTTTCTTTAAATTGTGTTACAGATAACCCAGTTTTAAAAGTTTCTCTGTTATGCAAAGATTACGTTTATTGACAAAAATAACAGTTACAGTCATTACCTATTTCTTGGAACAGCGTTAATATTGGGACGATATTATTTTCCACGAAATTAATAATATTTTGCCTCCCTTTATTTTGGGACGCTATTAGGACTGGTATTTTTTTTAAATTCCTTAAGTTTAGGGACACTTACAGAAACAGTATTATTTCGTCCCTAAATTTTGGACACGAAATACTTTATCACAATTACGTAAAATCTTCCAAAAAGAAGAAAATTAAATTTTACTTTAAAGTAAGAAGATATTTCAAGTGAAATCACAGTAAGAGTGATTTTTGTATTATAAATTACTATAACTGAAAATAAAGAGTGATTTTTATAAACGAAATACTTTAATTATAATAAATTTTAACTGCCCGCAAACTAAGAGTAATAACGGAAGTTGATACACCGTTGGGAGACAGACGGAAACGTTTGATCATCCAGTTATTCGAATTTATAACCCATGAAAAGTCTTACCACGCCTCATGTTGAGTTATCAGACCGCAGCCAACTTGGTGTCTTCCATTCATTATAACTGCTATGCGTTTTAAGCTGCATATTCACAGTTGCAGGTTAATGCTGATACTCTTACATTATCGGCTCATTACAATAACCACTGGGACTACTTTCAACTATTTTTACACTAACACAAAGAAATAGTTCACCAATTACATTTACAATAGCTTAAGTTTCTTCGATTTAAATGAAAGATAGTGAAGATTTCTGTCATTTGTTTTACCTCAAGCTTTCAAATCCATAATAATGACTGTATAGAACGAAGCTTCTTAGTTTGGTCAAAAATCTTGACATTGAGCCTTTCGCAGAGGTGTAAAGTGAGTGTAAGGAACGACAACTCTGCGAAGGAGATTGACTGATTGCGAATTTCGCCAAAATTTTGGTCAGTACATTTTTTGACCTGATTTTAGTGAATTTTATGGCGTTAGTAACGCTGTAACAGTTTTGTCTTTAAAAATATTTACTCGTACTTTTAATGTGTAAGAACACAACATCACGTTACTTTGTGTACATGTCTTCTACTAGTACATGATAAATGTTGATATAAGAAAACGCATAATAAAAATAAAGCGGAAAAGAGAGCATCGGTTTATAAAAATTAATAATACATTTCAAATAGGACAACACAAACAAATAAAGATAAAGAGAACCTAAGAGGGTACCGTTTGGACAGTCAGTAGCAACTGACTGCTTAACCAGGTTCTAGGATGCACCAGGCGCAAACTTGCCCCAATAGGTTCTTATATGAACAAACAAGTACAAATGATAGGGCCTCTAGCTGGGAGCGAACACGCACCGTCACGGCGACAGCGCCTAGCCCTGCTATTCCCGCTACGCAACCAACTGAGCTAGCCGGGACACCCCAGAAAAGGTTGATCGGATAGCCCTGACTTACGTAACAATCACTGCATGACATCGGTAACGGGTTATTTTTACTGATAACAGTACTGACTATAAGTACGGGGAGACTTTTTACGGTCGCCACACTGCACAAATATCGCTACTGTGAATTTCAAACGATAGTGCCTCTAGTTATCCTGCTGAATTAGCTCAATCTCGCCCATCAAATGCTATTTCCATAAAATCAAAGTTGGAGAAATGTTTGAAGACATTTTTGCATCAAAATGTGCCTGATCACGTATCAGGACTAAATAATAAGCGTTTTCAAATATCAAAATTTATAATATCAACTGTAAAAGACCTGTAATAAAAGTTAACTTGATGTAATATGCTTACACAGTCAACGTACGAGTGAATACAGTCAAACTTGCATTAAGCAGCCACCCGTGGGAGTGACAAAAAGAGCCTTCTTAATACAGGTGGCTGTTTAAAAGAGAGTTAAAAATTTGAACAAAATGTAAGTCATTGACATATTAAAACTGGCTGTTTAAGACAGGTGGTTGCTGAATGCAGGTGGCTGCTAAGGCAGGTTCAACTGAATATCTAAAGACATAAGAGCCTTCCGAACGTAATTAAATTCACTCACAACTGATAATAATTATACTTCAGAATTACAATTTTGGCGAAATTCGCTCGTATTCAGTCATTTGTAGTAATTATCCTAATTACCAAAGGTCTTGGGACAGTTTAAAATAATTGTAACTAAAATATTTCGTTTCCCAAAATTTTGGGACGAAATAATACTGTTTTTGTAAGTGTCCCTCAACATAAGGACACTGAAAAATATTAAAACTCATAGTGTACCAAATTGTAAGGAGGCAAAACTAATTAATTTCGTGAAAAATAATGGTGTCCCAGTATTAACGTTGTCCCAAGAAATTGGGTAATTACGGCAAGCCTTTATAATCACGCGGTATAAAGATAAGAATTATATTTTTTTCCGTTTCAAAATAGCCGATAGTAGGTAATCGGTTTAATTATTTACAGTTAGTTAAAATTTTACTTTAAAGTAAAAAGATATTTTAAGTGAAATCACAGAAAGAAATCATGAAAATAGTGGACTCGGTTTGACTGAGCTTGTTCATAAACTCATATCATGAACCTAGTGTACTCGTTTGATTGAGCTTGTTCATAAACACAAAAACTGAATATAATGGACTCTGTTTGAATGAGCTTGTTCATAAACACAAATCATGAAACTAGTGGACCCGGTTCACAAACACAAACGATGAATATAGTGGCCTCGGTTTGGTTGAGCTTGTTCATAAACACAAACGATGCAAATAGTGTACTCGGTTTGGCTGAGCTTGTTCATTAAACACAAATTTATAATGAAACTTGTGGATTCGGTTTGATTGAGCTGGTTCATAAACAAAAATCATGAAACTTGTGGATTCGGTATGGTTGAGCTTGTTCATAAACACAAATGATGAATATAGTGGACTCGGTTTGATTGAGATTGTTCAAAAACACATATGTTGAAACTACTGGACTCGGTTTGGTTGAGCTTGTTCTTAAACACAAATCATGAAACTAGGTGACTCGGTTTGGTTGAGCTTGTTCATAAACACAAATCATGAAACTAGGTGACTCGGTTTAGTTGAGCTTGTTCTTAAACACAAATCATGAAACTAGGTGACTCGGTTTGGTTGAACTTGTTCTTAAACACAAATCTTGAAACTAGGTGACTCGGTTTGGTTGAGCTTGTTCATAAACACAAATCATGAAACTAGGTGACTCGGTTTGGTTGAGCTTGTTCTTAAACACAAATCATGAAACTAGGTGACTCGGTTTGGTTGAGCTTGTTCTTAAACACAAATCATGAAACTAGGTGACTCGGTTTGGTTGAGCTTGTTCATAAACACAAATCATGAAACTAGGTGACTCGGTTTGGTTGAGCTTTTTCTTAAACACAAATCATGAAACTAGTGGACTCGGTTTGGTTGAGCTTGTTCATAAACACAAATCATGAAACTAGTGGACTCGGTTTGGTTGAGCTTGTTCATAAACACAAATCATGAAACTAGGTGACTCGGTTTGGTTGAGCTTGTTCTTAAACACAAATCATGAAACTAGGTGACTCGGTTTGGTTGAGCTTGTTCATAAACACAAATCATGAAACTAGTGGACTCGGTTTAGTTGAGCTTGTTCATAAACACAAATGATGAATATAGTTGATTCTGTTTGATTAAGCTTGTTCAAAAACAAAGTTTGGCATAGGCGGATCCAGGATTTGTAGTTAGGGGGGGCGGAAAATAAACAATCCGACTGGGGGTCCAGGGGGCCGTAAGGGCCCCGGTGGGTCCAGGGCAAAGCCCTGGCCAGGGGTCCAGGGGGCCGGAGGCCCCGTGAAGCTCCCGTGTTTTAGTCATTTCTAAGGGATTCATATGCACATTTCCAGAACCTCAAATATACTTTCCCAGGGTATACAATACAATGTACGAGAGCTCTAATCTACTGTGTGCTTAAGGTATGAATCAAACGGAGGCAAAAATAAGATCTTTTGCACAATATATATTTTGAATGTTTGCGTGTTTCCCACTTAATGCATCCATGTTTGTTGACTCACTTTACTCAAAGGAAAAATATAAATGGAAGTAAGTGAAAGCGGGAATATTTAAAATACAGAAACGTATTTTACTATGAACATGTAAACTGAATTCAAGCGAGAGGAAAAATATAGCAAACACGTAAACTTAGGTATCACAATCGCATTTTGGGTTAGGGAGGGGACGTAAAATTAAAATGATGATATTGATGATGAAATTTTCGTGCTGCAGCTCTGCTAAAAAAACTCGTCAACTTCTTCTGACGTTTCGGCGCGTCAATTGTTGTTGACAATTCTAATCAACCCAAAGATAGAATAAAATACGGAAAATTCAAAGGAAAAAGTTGAAACGCAAAGTTTGAAGGTCGAATCAATTTCAGTAGAAAGTAGATTAGTCTCAATAATTCGACTGCAAGCACAGACCCATTATCATACGGACGTTTTCGTTGTCTGTCCTTTACGTCTCAAGCAGTTACGATCAAAACTGTGGTGGAAATCGACCCGATTTAAATTCTTTTTTTTCACATCCACATGAAAATTTCAACACTGGTATGTCAAATATCGTTATAAAACATAAATAATGATAAAAGTAACAATAAAATGATCGAATAATCCACAAAATAACTTGTTAAACCTACCACAGCATATGCCGTTTACACGGTGAAAATTATCGATAAACGCGAGTCAGATAAACTTTATGCGGTGTAATCGACATGGGTTGAGGTTTAAAACAGTTTTGCATAAAAAACGAAAACGTTACTTATAAAGGATTACATATATTGATTCTACTTGAATGTGGCTTCTCAGGTATGTAAATTAAAAAAAATATGTTTAAGATGCTTTATGAAGCAGGCAAAAGATTGAAAAGTTGCGATTCATTTTCCGATCGGCGGCATATAGAAATAGAAGGAAAATTTTCCGCATTGATTTGAATAGTAACTGGGTTGTGCGCGAAGAGCGACCATCGTATATATAGAAAAGCTCTTGTTGCGCACAAATAGTTGGGCTAATTGTAGATTAGATCACGGTGTTTTGTAAAGCATCTAAATATATCATATAATTTTTTAAACAGCCGTTGGATCATGTTAAAATCTTACAAAAAATGAGAATGAATTGTTTGTGAATTGTTCGTTATGTCATTGTATTAGTGTACTCATAGTCTCGAAACTTATTGCACGCGTAGCGTGCGAAAATTTTTTGGCATTTATATATTATATTTTCCTATATATCATATTTCATTACAGAGAAAAAAACTTTGCTTGGGCAATTTTAGGGGGGGCGTACGCCGGGACCGCCCCCCCTGGATCCGCCTATGTTTGGGTCATTTTTTTCATGACCGATATACCATTTAGCACCGACTTTAGATATTTTTGAGCTAATATAAACTCGTATTAACCAATGAAGGGTTAACACAGGTATAATTTTTATTGTTTAATAAAACTTTTTCAGAGTGCATAATTATATTATGCGACGAAAAACATTGATCGGAAGCGTGACAACAATACAATCTTCTCATAGCAAGATGGCTTCCATTCATGAGCGAAAGGTTGTCACATTATTAAATTACAGGAAACAGTTGCACATTCGGTCTATAGTCTAATTAGTATCCATTGGTTTAAGATAAAGCTACACAAACCAACACAAACTATGCTGACAATTTACTGTAACCCTTATATTAGCGCTAGATAACTTTTTCATAAACGTTTCACGGTGTGAAAACTACGCACGAGCCATACACATAAAGCCAGAGAAAATAGATTATTAGATTTTGGGAAAAAAGGGGCGGGTGGACACTTTTTAATTTTTATTTTTTATTAACGAAGTACCTGAGAACAAAAGTAAAAACTAACTTAAAATTTTGAGAAAATGGCATTTATAGTTACCAGAACCTTACGTGTAGAATATTGGTCATTCTTTTCAATTTCTTCCAAAAATCATGATAATAACTTACAGAAGTAGCAGGTTGGTGCCTATTCTTGCTTGAAAAGCCGTATCAGTCTTTAATATTGACACTATCACTTTTTGTTAGCTTTGTAATGATGAACATTTTATTTTATTGTTGTCTGTCATGTTTTTTTTTCTATATCCGGGATGGTCTAAAACCCGTTCTGTCCGGAACAGAATATGTTTTGATTTTTTACCTATAAGTTTTTTGGGGGCGGGTGGTTTTGGACAGGGGCGGGCGGGAATGAGAATCTAAAATATTTTTTTCTGTTGCCTAATACACAAATATTAGATGTACACCATAAATGGAATTTATCCTTGACCGTTTCGTAAATTTCCATAATCAGGCGTATGATCAAGCGTGAATTTCGCAAACAAAATATGAAATTTATCTACCTGACATATTGCAGCTTCTCTGCCGGGTTGGCCTTGAACTTTTAAGACTTGTATTTCTCATATTTTACTATGTTAACTAAAGTATTATTAAGTTATATAATTACGTTCACGAATTTAACGTCGTTTTTTCTCACGTTCGTGGTAAATAACAACTGGTAAATATGCTAAATTATTTTCGATAAAATCTTAACTGCTAGTTAAATGTACGTATAGTTCAGAAAATCGCGTATTAGGAAATGTCGAGATAAAGGCATGTATTTATAAACTGCGCAGATTCAGTCACGTCAGCGAGATTGCAAATTTTAATGGTTAGACTACAGAAATTAAGGTGAACAGGGAACCAGTAAATTGTGTCTAGGGTTGGAAACCAGTAAATTTTGTCTAGTTTTGTGCTGTCCTATAACAAATTGAAATCAGTGATTGGTTGAAAATGAAAATGCAGAATACAAATTTAAATATCAAATAGATATCTGAAAATGCACAGTGTATAGAAAAGGTTGAAACAAAACATTTGCATTTATATTTTGAGGTTACGAAATTTTTGTCTTTTAAAATAGGTAATATTTTGGACAAAGTGAAACTGAGGTTGATGGTTTTTCAGTGCATGTCGCAAAAATGTTTACTGGTAAAGCTATTTTTGTTGTGTTTTTATAATGTCTCTATGTTATTTCCAGATAAGCCTTGCAGTCTGATCAGGGTCATCACTGGTCGCTTTCAGATTTAAAAGACTGTTTCTGACCAAGAAGTGGATAGTGTAGATGTACTAGATGTGGCTATTCCCGTTATGCACATTTAATTTTTTAGAAAACAAATACCTCATTCAGATTATCTTCTTGAAGTTTTAGAAATCTGAATAGATGAGGTATTCATGGTTTGCAAGACAACAGCATCTGCAGGTTGTGTCATCATTAATATGACAGAAACTGAATAGCATTTTTTAAATTTTTGTCTATTACATTCTCATTGATTTCGACCCTGTATGAACAAATTTGTCTGTTTTATGTCATCTGTCAAATAAAAAAAATGTTTAATACGAGCAAAATGTCAGTAGGGCATTAGAAGTCAAAAGTCAAAACCTTGAAATTATTGCCATTTTGAACTTGTATGTTACATCTGTTTTTGATAACTTAATTATGTTAATACGAATCTACTTATGTACTATTTTTACGATGATTATCGCCTTTGCCCTAGATATCTGTCTGTTGTAAATGGCCATAGTATTTATTATGCCAATTTTCAAATACTGGCAGAAACACAAATTGACATTTCCTTAATCTATCAATAGATGAAAATGGAACTTAGAAAACCACCTAACACGAACAATATGAAAATATTGCAGGCTCAGTTTGATTGAGCCTATTTATGGGGAAATGCATGCAGGAAATGCATATTACTGCCTATGCCACCTAGCCGACGCCGCCGCCTTTAAAAAGTTATCAGTTTATTAAAAAAATAAGTGTTTATGATCAGCACACATTTATGAGATCCTACATTAAAAACAAAAAGACAGACTGGTAATTTTATTTCCTTGAATCTTACATGTACACGGGGACAATCACTAACATATATAATAAACTAACAGCAAATTCCATCCTAGAGAGATACAATAATTGTTGTTGGTGCACCCTAGAACCTGGTTAAAACCCCCAGTGGCAATTCTTTTGCCACTGACCGTTCCAAGGCGGTCTCCCCAAAGGTTCTCTTTTTTCGTTACTTGTTTGTGGCGTCCTATTTGAATTGACATACTTATAACAAACATGCCCTTTCTCTTCCTCTCTTCTATTTCGTTGCGTGGGGAGGCTGTGTTTTGTGAGTGTGGCGATTCCTGATATACATATATTACTTTTTTCTGCACATGCTCTTCGCATAACAAAATTGAGAATCAGTGTTAACCCATACAATACAAATTTCATAATATGTACTGGTTGCCAAAAATGCACAAAACACCATATAACGTTAGATTTATCACAGACACTAGTTTTTGTGCAACCACTCTTTTTCTTTTAGCCATAAAAGAAGTTGTTAAAGTAGTGTGAAAAAGGTTTAAAATCCATCTTGGTTCATTTAAAACGTTGGCGATGTTGAAAAGAGGCTTAAAGCAAAAGACTTCAGGCGTTATGTTTGTCAGTTGCCAACCTATGTTTTGTTTTCATCTTGTACTCTCTACTTTCTCATAACAGTAACAGTTGAAAATGGAACTGTGAAAGCCACCGAAGATACAGCTATTAAAACAAAGTTGAAAAAAGTAAATAGACATATAAGGAGTAGCCACATTCAGAAAACACAGCCTCACCACACTGCAAAAAAAGAAAAAATGATCCTGGGTCGATAATTTGATCATTTTAAAAAAGACATCACAAACATTTGATAAAGCTGAGTACCAGAGGGTTTACCGACTTGGAACTAGTTGACAAAGCCTAGCCTATTGCCGCGGATGGTGTCCGCCAGGTTTTAATGTGCACCAACTTAACATTTGCCCATACAGGTTCTCAGCAAAAGTTGCCTTTGTAATTTACTCGAATCTGCCCATCTATCTAACAATTTTGCAACCCAAAACACAAAAACATACAAAAAATAAGAAGTCAAGCGAAATGGGAAACTACCCGGTTGTCATTGATCTTACAGAGCAACTGGAGTGCAAGAGACATTCCTTCATTGGTTAATGGATACAGAGAAATCGCACATAATTATGGTTCTGATATTTATACATGATGAACTTGTCAATACATGACTGAGATCCTATTTCTTACTGGATATTATTTATGTTAGATCCGGTATATCTATTTACAAACAAGTAGTAAATGGTATCCCTTTATAAATGTTTTTATTGAAATCTTGAAAAAGAACAGAGAAGCTCGATCAGTTTCTTTGATTCCTGCCTTCGTGTTCTTGCTTATTTTATTCCAGGTTCTCATGTCTCGATAATCAATACACCAACTATTTTGCTACTTGTTTTATGTGTGTGTTTGTTTTTGCATGCGACATTGTCGGGTAGTAGGTGGGTTGGAGTTCATTCAACAAGGCAACTTGCACGTGTGTGCCCCAGTGAGAACCTCTCTGAGAAAGCGTATGCCTGGTGCACCTCGAACCTGGTTCTACTCCGCAGTGACAATATTCAATACCGCTGGCAGTGCCTATGGGGTATTTCAATCTTGTCTGGCTCCCGTCCCTATGTTCTGTTATTTAGTCTCATGTCACTTATATAAAAGGATAAAATATCCCAATCTTGACTGGCTCCCGTCCCTATGTTCTGTTATATAGTCTCATGTCACTTATATAAAAGGATAAAATATCTCAATCGGGACTCGCTCCCGTCCCTATGTTCTGTTATATAGTCTCATGTCACTTACATAAAAGGAACTCCTGCATGTACCTTACTGATATGCATTTTACTTCCCTTATCTCCCAGGACATAGGTTCAGGATATCAGTAAAAAGGGGAAATGATATTAATAAAAAAGGAGATAATAAGTATTTCAGTGTTTTCTTTAATTAACTATCAGCTGGTGCAAGGCTATCTTGTTGTTTGCGATGCTTTTTGAAATTCGATCGAGTTTTAAACCTAGGCTTTATTTTTACGTTTTGACTTTAGGGTGTGGCTGTGAAAGTGGCAATTCTGTTTCACAAATGGTCAGACCAAACGAAGTGATATCTTATAGAAAGTATTACCAATAACAATGTAGGATTCAAACTTTTAAATATTGAATATAACCTCTTCCAAGTGAGCAGCAACCATCTGAAATAAAAGATCGCGCATCCAATTGACAGAGTTTTAGTAATTAAACACTACAGAGTGATAATTATTAAATAATATTAATTCGTGATATCACTCGTTTCGCGAGGTTATGTTTGATGAGTCAAAATGTCAAATTTAATGAGTTTCATAAATAACACAATTTTATTAATTTGATTTGGCCCGTGGAGCACAAACTCTCCTCACAACATCGCTTCTCTTACAATAAAAACTAAAGTAAATTCTAAAAAAATATTTTCCCAATAATAAAACGAAAGCTTGATTTTATAGGTCTTTAAAATGCTAATTAAAGGGCCACTTATATCTTTATGTAGTGATTATCATTCATCTGCATTTAATCTAAAAGCTTTTAACTGGTCTCGGAGTCTGACATCAAGGGCTTTGTTGACATCAGGGGCTTTGTAATTATTATGATTGAAAATTCACGGGAACTGTTTTGATGTTCATGTTGAAAGGAACACATATAAAAAACAGGAGGCACGCCATTCACCTGGATAATGTTGCTACCTAAATGAGATTGACCAGCATGTACCAGGCACTGGATACGAAACCAGTTTTTTTTTAAGTGATCCGATCCAAACAAGATTTTAATTTTTAAATTAAATCTACCAAAATTTAGCCTTAGCCTTCATCAGATATACAATATATTATACAAAACATATGAAAACAATTGATGATTTTTTCCAACCAGTTTAATTATATTTTTTCAATCTTTGTTACAATATTAGATCACGTGGGTTGACAACAAGACATAAAATGAAAACAAAAGAGATAAAATAATTAAAGTTTCTGACGTCGGTTACAATATGATAAAAATTAACAAGAAAAAAACGTCGCCATGCGCCGAAAACCAGGTTTTCATTTAATACTTGTATTTGATATCAATAGATCACAGCTAACTCAAGTTATTATGCAGAAATTGAATTTCCATGACCATGACCTTGATCAAAGAGATCTGAGGAGCAATTCCGAGCTGCGTCTTGGTATTAGCTATCCACACACCAAGTTTGGTGTCAATAGGTCAAAGAAAACTAAAGTTTTTACATGGAAACTGATTTTCTATTTTAAGCAACAGTGACCTTGACCTTGATCAAAGACACATGCGAAGCAATTCCAAGTTGCATCCCATATAAGCTTCTCAAACACTAAGTTTGGTGTCAATAGGTCAAAAAACTCAAGTCATTGAGCAGAAACTGAATTTCTTTTTTAAGCAACAGTGACATTGACCTTGATCAAAGACATCAAGGTAGCAATCTCAAGTTGTGTCTTGATATAAGCTACCCACATACCAAGTTTGGTGTTAATAGGTCACAGCTTACTCAAATAATTATGTGGAACCTGAATTTCTATTTTTGGAACAGTGATCTTGACCTTGATCACAGACACCAGGTAGCAATCCTGAGTAGCATCTTGATATAAGCTACTGACACCAAACTTTGGCGTAAATAGGCCAAAGTAAACTCAAGTTATTGAGCAGAAACTCAATTTCTATTTTAGCAACAGTGACCTTGACCTTAACCAGAGACACCTTGGTGGTAATCCCAAGCTGCCTCTTCATATAAGAAATCCAAATACCAAGTTTGGCGACAATAGGCAATTTGGCGTCAATAGACAACTTTCACAAAAAAAAACTTAAAAATTCTAAATGAAAAGGGGGCATAACTTTGGCAAAATACAGTCAGGGGTTATGAAACTTGTCCTGATAATAAGTATTGTGATGTCAGATAACTATGTCAAGTTTCAAAGCTCTTCTTTGAATGGTTACTTAGAAAAAGACAACTTTAACAAAAAACTTAACCAAAATTCTAAGTGAAAAAAGGGGCATAACTTTAGCAAAATACAGTCAGGGGTTATGAAACTTGTCCTGATAATAAGTATTGAGATGTCAAATAACTATGTTAAGATTCAAAGCTCTACCTTGAACGGTTACTGAGAAAAATACAACTTTAACAAAAAATATTAACCAAATGTTGACGCCCGCCCGCTCGCCCACCCGCACAACGACATACCCCAATCTAATTACCAGGATTTTTCTAAAGAAAGCCTGGTTAAAAACAAAATGTGAAAAAAAAACACAACAGGTCACAAATTAAAAACAAAAGAAGATGAAACTGTTTAATTTATGACGTCGGATACAAAAGGAAACAAATGAAACAAAAACAAAAGTAGATAAAATAATTAAATTTTTAAAGTCGATTATAATCGGATACAAATTAAAAAAAAAGATGATAATGTATTATCTAATACACGATATCACTTAAATAGTGGGAATATGTCTTAACGCACTGCAGTAAGTTACAACAAACGAATTTATTCAATAGTACAACTTTGCCATACAGACAGCACCACAATTAATAGAAGAATGTAAAATTAATTCACTTCGTTTCATGGTGTTTTATATCAACCAATATTTTAATTAAGGTCTTATAAATCAGATGAATCAAACATACAAAGCATCTTTTCTCTTTTCAGGGGCTAAGGGGTTGCTAATTACATTAAAAATATTGAATATGCAAATTATAGTGTGATTAGTAGTTTATAACAAAAAGTTTAAAGTAACCAGACGTAACGTTTTTCGGATAATTGATATTTAATCTTATAAATAATATACCGAATAGTTCACCTAGTCTCGTTTACCTCCTGAGCAATAAAGATTACTTTGAGACGGCCTTCAAAGAGAGTTTCAAGTCACCATGATCCTGCTAAACTCTCAATGAACTGTAGGGTTGTTGTAACTTCATTTAGTAAGCACAATCAATAATTCGTAAAACGCTAGAACAGATGTACTTTTACAAGACTGTTATGTGACGCTCTCATGAAAGGCGCAAACCTTTCACAGAACTACTGTAGTATCATTATATTTCGCTGTGGTTTAATTTTCGAGTATTTCGCGCTAGGGTAAGTGCACGAAATTAAACCCTAGCGAAGTCAAATCATTGAATATCTAGTCTAATTAGAAAAATACAAGTGCGCGAATTTAAGCCCTCGCGAAATCGTCACTTATGTCATTTGCGCGAAATTTGATCCCCGCGAAATTAAATGATACAACAGTAACGTGAAATAACTGTTAAGTCGAATTAGATAATATAATGGGTATGGTGAAAAACAATACTCTATAACATGTGTTTCATATCTATCAACATACTCCACATGATATTGTTTACGATACGCAAGGTTTTGCAAATTATGAGTTCTATATTAAATGGGGCGCGTCACGGGAAAAGGTACCTTCGGACAGTTGACGTCAATCCTTGAAATGACGTCATAAAGTTGAGCAGACGACATTAATTATTATACATTTAGCGTTAAAAATGTCGTTTTATTGTCAAAATGTGAAGACAAACTTTTGTTAGTTATGTGAAAAAAATGGACAGTTGTAAGTTTATTCTTAATATAGTAACAACTAAAATGTCACAAAATATGACCGAAGGTACATTTTCCCGAGGCGCGCCCCAAATCAAACCGATGTCACTTTTGATGCAATTAAGTCTTGAATGATTAATAATCCCACTGTGAACGCCTGTGTAAGAAATATTCACTTTTCAATACTTTTTAAATATTTTATTTCTACTCCGCACGTGTATCAATTTCGTATGATATGTAGGTCGGGTTCAAATATATGTCACTTTGTCCGTTTATTTCATTCTAAAATACTGTGTCGCCTGTTTTCGATAACGCATTTTCTGGAGGCTTTTCTATGTCACTTATCTTTTCTGTTGTGAATATTCCACTTTTTTAAAATGGAAATATAAAGAAAATCATTTTTTTATCTGAATGAGAAAATCCACAGCAACAAAAACACATTGTCTTAAGACTGTCTTCATCTTAACAATACTAAAAAATACTTAGATAAATTTTGAGCACCTAAATCAAGCTATTAATCAAAGTTCAGCACAGAAAAAAAGTTTTTTTCTCGGCGCAATTGCGACGCATCATTAATATGCGTTACTAATTGCCAAAGGCAAAACAAAGGCCTAAACTCCCCTCAGCGGTTACTTTTCTTTACAGCCAATGTGGTTGCTTTAACCCAGTGTGGCTTAAGAACACAGTATTTTTCACTTATAATAGTGTCCATGTATGGTCAAGATATTTGTTCGGGAGAGTAACAAGGGAGCAAATTTCTAGCCTGGCATCTAGCAAGGAGGTTTTATTATTTTTAGCTAGGCGCTGTCGGTTATTGGTCACTTCTGGTCATGTGGTTAATTTCATTTGGTTCGAATAACATTTCCGGTAAATCCGGTGCTTCTGGGCGCACTAATTTGCCCTATCAATGTCTTGAACAGACTCTTGTTATTCTTGTCCGTTTTCTTCTTTCAAATGTTCAGGCTGTGGTTTTCTGTTACTTCAATGGGTCCACTTATCAGTCTCAGCATTTGTTGTCTTATTACTTAATGACACCAGCTTCAACAAATGATAAGCGCCCATCAAATCGTTCTAGTCTCAACGGAAGTAGAGATTAATGCAAGGGCAATAACTCTTGTATAAGTGTTCTCGAAGAACACCAACGGTTGTTACGCTTTATTCCGAATTTATTCAGTATTAAACAATTTTCTGGGCAAAATTGTCAACATATTCTCTTTAATTTTGGAATGAATATGTATATCGATGATTTCTACTCAAAATAGTCTAAGCGAACAACTGTTTTCTACACATCAAATAAACTTTGACACAGATTTTTCACCATCTTAAGGTTCAGATGTTTCTGAGCAGTTAGTTTTTAACTAAATATTATTTTGAGCTTCACCTCTACTGGTCTACGTGAAGGCGTCTGGATTTTCAATTTTAAACTGACAGGTTTTGCATATCATAGAGGTAACTGTTTTAATACTTAGATCTAGACTTACTAACTTCCATAACGTTGTGAGATTTGGTTGCCCTCCATATCTTACTTCTACTGGCCTTTGACAGCAGCTTACTTCAATTATCCCTGGTTAGTATTTTACGTCCACTGGCCCTTGTCAGCTGCTTACTTCCATTATCGTTGGTTAGTATCTTACGTCTAATGCCCTAGAAAGTTTGTTGCTTCCATTTACCCTGGTCAATATCTTACTTCTAATTACCCTGCTACTTCTACTGATCTTGGTGAGAAAAATTTCCATTCCCTTCAGTGTCTTATTTCCGTAGACACAGGTAAATGTATTACTACTATTGACCCGGGTCAGTAGAATATCTCTATTGACCATAGTCAGTAGCCTACTTTTATTGACCCTGGTCAGTACATTACTTCAACAGACCTTAGTCAGTAATACTTTCATTCCCTTCAGTATCTTACTTTCATTGAACCAGATATATTTCTCACTACTATTTACCCTGGTTAGTAGATTACCTAAATTGACCATAGTCGGTAGCTTACATTCATTGACCTCGGTCAGTACCTTCCTTCCATTAACTCCACCAATAGTCGTTTTCAACACGTTTCGTGTTATTTTTCTACTTACATTTCTCAGCAGGGTTCGCTCTGACAATATCTGTTCCCAAGATTATAAATGAGAATGCTAACCAGGGCTGAAGGTTATAAAACTGAGTTTGAAAACACATCTCAAATCTCAAGCATTTGATTGGATGAAATGGCGACCAGTCGCAATTTCAGCTAATCAGATGCTTGAGATTTGAGACTGGTTTTCATGCTCAGTTTTATAACCTTGGGCACAGTCTCAAATCTCAAGCATCTGATTGGCTGAAATGACGCCATAAAGTTGAGCAGACGACATTAATTGTTATACATTTAGCGTTAAAAATGTCGTTTTATTGTCAAAATGTGAAGACAAACTTTTGTTAGTTATATGAAAAAATGGACAGTTGTAAGTTTATTCTAAATATAGTAACAACTAAAATGTCACAAAATATGACCGAAGGTACCTTTTCCCGTGGCGCGCCCCAAATCCAACCGGTGTCACTTTTGATGCAATTAAGTCTTGAGTGATTAATAATCCCACCGTGAACGCTTGTGTAAGAAATATTCATTTTTCAATACTTTTTAAATATTTTATTTCTATTCCGCACGTGTATCAACTCGTATTATATGTTGTCACCTTGTCCATTTATTTTATTTTCAAATACATTGTCGTCTGTTTTCAATAACGCACTTTCTGGAGGCTTTCCTATGTCACTTATCTTATCTGTTATGAATATTCCACTTTTTTTAAAAATGGAAAATATAAAAAAAACAACATTTTTTATCTTAATGAGAAAATCCACAGGAACAAAAACACATTTTCTTAAGACTGTCTATATCTTAACAATAGTAAAAAAACAATACTTAGATAAATGTTGAGCACCTAAGTCAAGCTATTAATCAGAGTTCAGCACAGAAAAAAAGTTTTTCAAAATATGCGTTTTAATAGCTAAATGCAAGGAAAGGCCTAAACTCCCCTTAGTGGTTACTTTTATTTTCAGCCAATGTGGTTGCTTTAACCCAGTGTGGTTTGAGAACACAGTATTTTCCACTTAAAACAGTGTCCATGTATGGCCAAGATATTTGTTCGGGAGAGTAACAAGGGAGCAAACAAATTTCTAGCCTGGCATCTTGCAAGGAGGTTTTATTATTTTTAGCTCGGCGCTGTCGGTTATTGGTCACTTCTGGTCATGTGGTCAATTTCATTTGGTTCGAATAACATTTCCGGTAAATCCGGTGCTTCTGGGCGCACTTATTTGCAATATCAATGTTTTGAACAGACTCTTGTTATTCTTGTCCGTTTTCTTCTTTCAAATGTTCAGGCTGTGGTTTTCTGTTACTTCAATGGGTCCACTTATCAGTCTCAGCATTTGTTTTCTTATTACTTAATGACACAAGCTTCAACAACTGATAAGCGCCCATCAAATCGTTCTAGTCTCAACTGATCTGAGATTTGAGACTGGTTTTCATGTTCAGTTTTATAACCTTGGGCACAGTCTCAAATCACAAGCATCTGATTGGCTGAAATTGCGACTGGTCGCCATTTCAGCCAATCAGATGCTTGAGATTTGAGACTGGTTTTCAAACTCAGTTTTATAACTTTCAGCCCTGGTTAGCATTCTCATTTATAATCTTGGGAACAGATATTGTCAGAGCGAACCCTGCTGAGAAATGTAAGTAGAAAAATAACACGAAACGTGTTGAAAACAACTATTGGTGGAGTTAATGGAAGGAAGGTACCACTGCATGAAAAGTTAAGTTTAAGTCCATATTAAACGCAACTTAAATGCATCTTTTTTCAGAGTTTAATCGCATTTCATTAAGTTTAATTTAGACTTTTATTTGAAATTTAATTCAAATTTACAACAACTTATTCTTCCAAATTTAAGTCGAATTTAATGACAACATAATTTTTATTTAAATTTCATACATAATTAAACGTAAACTTGACTATTTTTAGAAATATACGGTAACTTATATGTAAATTAAATAAACTTAAACGTCAAGTAAAATGAGAAATGACATATACTTAAATTCCAAATTTACTGCAAACTAAACCTAACTTTTTAATAGAAAAACACGGTCACTTATATGTTTATTGAATTTATGTACACTTCATATATAAATGTGCTATCATTAACAATTCCAGCCTTATATTAGATAAAACGGAACATGTATGAGATCATATTTGCTTGCTACATAAAACAAAATGATTATGTTTAAATGACTTTATTTTATTTAACAAAAGTAATGAATAGTTAATATTGTATTTAGTCGCCCAAAACACTAGGCTAAGCTCTGTATTCTTGCTCAAGTGGTACTCTCAGTTAAACAAGTCAATAAAATGCCCACTCATTATCGTTCTTAATGTCTTCTTGCAAAGGCCTTGACCATACTAATTCCCCTCGCACTCTCTTCAGCTCTATCCGTGTTGCCTTCTTTAATTTGCTTTCATCACACTCTTTGTCCAAGTCGGAAAAAATAGTGTTGAGTTCTTTGCTCCGCTATTGCAACACCTTAACAGATAAATGGCTTTAATTCTCGCTCTGAACCTCCTCTTCAGATGACATCATTTCCAGGACCAAGACTTCCTTCACTGTACGATTTTTTTCTCCTCACCCCAAGACGTTTTTTTTCTCCTCTTCCTAAGACTTTTTCATTTCAAGGGCACTGTTACTGTTGTCCGGCTTCTGTAAACAAAATGTAAATATTCAGTAATTTTTAAGTGAGCGCTGATATTTGAATTTATAATTGAAAATAAGTAAATACTCATCAAAAAGACTTCTTACGAGAAACTAGTTTAAAATAGGGAATACTTCTCTGCTGTTTTTTCGGCGTTAGCTGTCTAAGCTCACTTTTGACCTAATTTATTAACCAATGAAGTGTTGTAAATAATACTCGTATTATATTATTATGCAGCGGGAAAATTAAATGAACTATTTCGATTGGTAGCTATTTCCACCGGAGAGGCATCTAGCAGGGTGAAGAGGTTTCTAGTGGGATTTTTAAACAATTAGTTAATACACTGTTTGAAACGATTATTGCTGTGACGTTTAGATCTTTTCTATTCTCTTGTGTTGAAAGATGTTGAAATGAGGCACACTACAGTACTCGTCATTGGCTAGGATTTTTTGTCAACAACAATACAGTCACTCTTTTATATCAACCTATACAAAATGAAAGTGAAAGTAAGTGGAAATGGCTTAAAGAAAACGATGTTACACTTTCACTGTAAAGCTGAAAATTTAAGTAATAAAATCTGCGAGCTTGAATTATTGTAATATTTGTGAGTATTTAGTTAATGGAAATTTATCCCAGCTCATTCAGTAATTGAAATGTTTACCCGTCTCTTAAATCGGGTAGCTGTATATAATATGCTACGCGATATAAACAATGAGTTCGCTATGTAAGTCTTGAGTCTTCACTAAATATATTTTATTCTTTCGGCAATTGATATATCATCTGATAGATTATGTTTTAAGAATAAACATAACCAATGCCTTTTACAATACGTTTCTTATATAAAACTCATTCTTTATCGCGACTGAGGATTTTACAATGTGCTTACTTGTCTTAAATCTGGCAACTACGTTGTAATATGTTACGTGAAAAAACTGCGAGTCCGCTATTAAGTCACTGTGAAGGATTTACAATGAAATTATTTAATTTACACGTAAATCAAGATGAAGCGAATAATACCAACTACAAACTGCATCATTTCATATACAATCTACGCCGTTTATCTTTTTTAAAGATATTTCTTGTTTTCAATGTTGATACATAACTGACGCATCACTTCCGTGCATCCGTTCATTTAGTCTTATGTTAGTTGTTTTACAACGATTTAGTGCAATATTTTACCATTTTCTTCCTCCCATACATGAACATATTTTGTTTGTGAAGATTATCCTCGCCAGTGGATACTCGTCTCTGTTTATCTCTCAGTGACGTGAAGTATCTTGATACCCTCTGAAATACATAAATAAAACCATAGGCGACTTATTTCAATAAAATATAAACCATTTTCATTTAATAATGATTTTATAAACACAACATACGTGTTATACATTTGTTGATTAATAAATTTACAAAACAAAACATGACCAATATAATATTTTTCTAAATAATTTTCCTCTAATTTCCATCTTTGTTTCGAAGCAGTGTTTTAGTAAAAGAATCTTTCTATTTTAAAGTTTCTCTCACTTTTTAGAAGAAACAACATCGAATTGTATAAACAAAGCAGACATGATGCAATCCCACAGGTTATAGTTGAATCAGTAATTGTACGTCTTATATTATCTTAATGAGGTGATAATAGAAACATTCCATAGCAAATTATGAATGAAGATCTTGTCTATATGTTGTATGCTGTTTTAGTTTTAGTAACTAACTGAAAGCGAATCAAAGAACACAATTGAAAGACAGAGGAATAAGTGCAAGAAAGAAAGAAATTTCCAGCAGGTTAAGGAAGCCTAAAAGGAAAAAACATGCAAATAGCAGACAGCTAAAATACATTATGCCGTCTGCTGTTATAAAATGACTCACTCTATCTATGCTATTTACAACAGTTCAAGGCAACTGACATTAGCTTGTATTGTTAAACCGCACCCCCAAATAACTCGCTTCAAGAATAATCCTAATCAGCAATAATTAAACGATTCTTAGCAGAAACATGCAATTTACTTCGTCTGGATAGTTATAAGGATACTCACCGACAGAACAGTATAAGTTTCAATTGCATTTCTGCCATCCCTTGTCTGTGACTGCTGTTCAGCTGGTCTGGAAGGATTTGTCCGCTTTGGAGTAGACGTACATGAAGATCTCCTTAATTTCTCTTAGTCCTTCTATGTCTCACATAGTGCAGTGGCGTAGCCAGGCATACGCCAGTACGCCGTAGGCGTACTAAACGAAAATGGAAGTTGAAAAAATAAGAAAGTTAAAAAACTTGAAAAACGTTGTCAAAATCAGTGCCTAACCCGGGTTAGGAATCGCCGAGACTTTTCGCTTATTCAGCAATGTAAAAATAGAAAACAGAATTTTGTTACGAAATTATAATTATAAAATGTTATAAGGCGATTTAGGAGGTTTAAATTTTGTATCGGTAATTTGACTTCAAGTGTTGATCAACTGAAGTAGCTCTACAGACTGCATGTATGATACGTAAGTAAGTATCATGTATATTGATTTTTGGTGTAAAGAGTACAGTACCGCAGAATCCTACTGTGTTCCGAATGTTGTTTACGTCATTAAGTTGTACAAACTCCCCGCAGTGGTTACTTCCCCTTACAGTTTCAGTAGCGAAACGAAGCAAATCACTGCGCGGAGGTTGTAAGTTATACAGGCGGGAAAATTTATGGCGTCCAAATATAAAACTTCCGAGGAACATGAGCCACCGTATGTTGATGTATTCAACAGCACCATCTTAAACGATGGGCAGAAGGTTACCCTGTTGGAAGCAGAATGGACAGATATTCATAAATATGCTTTTAAATCGAGGTAAAATTTTGACTCTCAGATCAGATAGCTACTGACGACAGAAAATAATTATTCTAGATTTTCAATTTATTGTGAAATTCTTTTTACTCTAGTGTTTAAAAGACATAATAAAAATAATTTAGTGACTTGCATTTAGGCACGCAAAAAGAACGACACATTTGAATCAACAGATTTTACTGTTTGTATATTTACTTTATATATATAAAATAATTAATTATTACTCCATCAGCCGCTATGGCGCGGTCGTCTAGAGCGTTCACTGCAATTTTACTGAACTGAAGGCCCCGGGTTCGAATCCCATAATGAGAACTTTTTTTCTTTTTTTAAGCAGCGTAGACATATCAAATTGTTTTAAATGTTTTACTAAGATTAATATTTATTTCTGAATAAAAATATTTAGGCTAATATCTGGAGTTCAGTTCCTATATTAATGTTTTGTCTTTTAGCATAAATATTGAATATTATAGATGTCGTTAAATAAATAATCATGACAACTGAAGTAAGGTTTCATCTTCAAACGTTGGTGCTATCTATAGGCAATGTCCTTTTCAATGTAAGATCTATACTTCCCGGAAAAAAAAGTGAAGCAATTTTACATTTGTGTAATTTAGCGTAATTAAGTTTACGTTAAAATATTCATTAAAAAGCATACTGCTAGATTCTTATCGACTTCGCTTTTGGTGTAGATGGAGTGGTGACAAGGCTAGGAAGGCACAGGTGTCGTGGTTTACCAACTACCAATGGCTACGATATTCGGTTCAAGAGAATGGGCTTTTCTGCGCACCGTGTTCGCTTTTTGTGGGGAGTGATCCACGCGGGAAGGTTCTTGTGAAGTGCCCTTTGATAGACTTTTCTAACGCACCACGAATTCCACGTTTCAGTATTTAATTAATAATTGTGGATTATAAACGCAATTCTTGGTGCACTTATTTACAAATTTCGCGTACTTTTATATATCAGTAAAAAAATGAGTTGAAACCATTACGATTATTTTTACAGATTCAGAAGGAAACCATAGGGCCTGGCACAGATGATGCAGTTCGCCTGTTTGGAGCCTTTAGGGGTTGTCTAGGTAATACAGACGAAGCGACCTTCACCAGGGAAGTGAGGAAATGGGTTACCTGGTGGACCGACGGGGCACTTGCCATGGATCGTCCACAAGCTCCCGAAACACTGAATGGCACATTACCACTGGCTAATGAGCAGTACTATCCCAATGTTCGTCGTTGTTTGGTAGTTCTGCTCACTATGCCAGTGTCTACTGCTACAGCGGAACGGTCATTTAGTACAATGAAGAGGGTAAAAAGTTATCTTCGGTCTACCATGACCACTGAAAGGCTTTCTGGGCTAGGCCTTATGAACATTTATAGAGACACTGAAATTAACTCTGACTACATAGTGGATAGATTTGCAGCAAGTAAACAACGCCGCCTGGCATTTATCTTCAGAGAATAATAAGAATTTTCTGTAATCACTGAAAGCCAAAATACAAACGTTTGTACTGCCTCGAATTAGACATCCTTTTTACTGAAATTACAGATTATTTGTTCAAATAGGAGGGATGGAAGTGGAATTAAATGTACTCCCAAATGACACCAGAATGCGTTATTTTGCATCTAAAAATCCAAATTTTCTCGGGGGAAAACCCCCGAACCCCCTTTCTTATGAAAGTGAGGGGGACACCCCCTCCCTTAACCCACCCCCAAGGCGTATATTTCATTTGTACCTCGCTACGCCACTGTAGTGTCAGATAATCCGACTTCCCGGAAGCATTTCACTGTCATCGATGTGTTAACTATCTTTTTCACTGTCCGATAAATTCGAAAATTCACTATCTGACATTGTTTTTATTTACAATAACGCAAAAGTTTGAATGTTTTAAAGAGGCGGCAGCTAAGAAGCGCGCGCGCGCGTTTTCTACACACAGCTATTTATCATATCTATTTATAGTAAATTGGTGTAAGATTTGTAAATAAAAACGTCTGTTGACATTGTGTACACACCGGTCACGTGATCATCACGTCTATGTTAGCCTGATGACGTGACCGCTATTTATAGAATGCATCTGTTGATGCTTGTTGAGATGGAGGTATGATTAACAAGATTATTTGTTACCGGGGGTTCTACTTTTCCATATTAGCACTAAACAAACGTCAAACAGTTTTTACATTACTTTTTAGGTCACTTCAAATTTAATACTAATTTAATTTCAACTTGTGTGAAAGATAAAATATAAGTAAGTAAAACGCAACGTTTACGTGAAAATTAGAATAAAAGTAAATAGTATAAATAATTATACGTTTAAAAAATAATATATCATTAAAATAACTAACAAAATTAGTCAAGCTTATATTTACGGTTTATTAATATGCATTTATTCGTACCTTTACATGGAATTTTATACAAGTTTAGATTTTTTAGTTCACTTCAAAATTTAATACTAATTTAATTGCAACGTTTTTATGCAAGATAGAATTTAAGTAAGTAAAACGCAAAGTTTATGTGAAATTTGGAATAAAAGTAAATAGTATAAATAATTATATGTACTTAAAAGTAAATTTTCATGCAGTGTACTGACCGAGGTCAATGAATGTAAGCTACCGACTATGGTCAATTTAGGTAATCTACTAACCAGGGTAAATAGTAGTGAGAAATATATCTGGTTCAATGAAAGTAAGATACTGAAGGGAATGAAAGTATTACTGACTAAGGTCTGTTGAAGTAATGTACTGACCAGGGTCAATAAAAGAAGGCTACTGACTATGGTCAATAGAGGTAATCTACTTACCCGGGTCAATAGTAGTAATACATTTGCCTGTGTCAACGGAAATAAGACACTGAAGGGAATGGAAGTTTTTCTCACCAAGATCAGTAGAAGTGGCAGGGTAATTAGAAGTAAGATATTGACCAGGGTAAATGGAAGCAACAAACTTTCTAGGGCATTAGACGTAAGATACTAACCAACGATAATGGAAGTAAGCAGCTGATCTTATCTCGTTCCTGACTAGCCGCAAAAGTCTAAAAGATACTCAGTGGATGAAGAAATGCAGAGTGACATTATTTGCAATATCTTGCACAGGCGTCGATAAAACAAACCTTTAAAAATCTGCTAAGGAATTCATTAGGTTACAGTGCACTTGGTACTGTATTGAATGTCGCATAGTAGGATTGTGTAATGATGTCATCCAGGGAAATTGGTGAAACGAGAAAAACTTTAATCACAAAAATTCACCCCTGAGTATATGTAATATATTATTATCTGATCATAAGAGACCCCCACATTCTAGGACGTAGACAACACATGGTCTATCCAGCTGTTCTCATTCCATACTTTTGGGTGGCTTTGTTGATCACTCGGATCACGCTTCGATGATTCTTCATAATCCGAAGCTTGCCGGAGATCGCCGAGTTGGTACGATCGCTTTGTTGATTTGTAACCCTATGGTAACTTATAAATGTTTTTCACGCTCATTGATACTGATACTGGCATATTATATAATATCAATTTGAGCTTTTCCCTATATTTGTAGATCACTATTAATAGTCGCGGGGTTATTCGTTCAGTCACCATTATTACCCTATATGCTCTGCTCATGTAGGTTGTAGGTTTGAATTAAATGCATGCCGCTAGCAAACTTGCAAAACCACATCAATCGATTACATCATCCCTCTATGTTTGTGATAAAGTTGCGGCTTTTATTTATTGCGTATTTGTTCTTCTGCAGCGCTTTTTGCAAACTTGCAAAACCACATTAATCGTTAATAACATCTTGTTCGGACGTTTTAATCACTTATGTTGGCTTACAGCAGGGTTGTTATATAGACCCTGCTTACAGCCACATTCTGCAAAATGTCCCCAGGAGTGACTTCGTGACTATCATTCTGTTTTCTTTGTTCATTTCTCGTCGTTCATATAGAGTTCTTTGTAGGTGTATCGTGAGTTGAGCTTTCGAAATGTATCAAGAGATGGGGTTTGGGTCGAAATCTTTAGGTGTCGGAATTTCCCAAGAATTATCTTGGGGTTGACTTGTTCTGTGGTCGACAAATCTAACTCCCGAGCCTATCTACACAGCTTATAAAATAGCCAGATGGGAAGAGAGATTTTAAAAAGTTCACAAGAATAAGATTATGAATCGCTTTTATGTGCCGTCTGATCAGGATCTGCACTCGCATTTTGGTCAGAAATAACATAACAAATCAAAAAGCGAACAGTTTAGATCCAGATCAGCCGGCACATCCGTGCCGTGTGATCAGGATCTAAACTGTTCACAATAAAGGTGTATCTATGGAGGGAAGGGTTACTTTATCAGCTATCATCGTAGGTAGTATACATACACTCTTGAATCTTTTTACAAAGTTTTCATTTATGTTTTGCATGTTACTATGTAATCCTTCTATTTCTTTGGTAACCAGCAGGTTACCAATCCATACTTACACTTTATTTCTTTTTACAAAATTTGCTGTTTGATGTTTTTTGAGGTTATAGGCCCCTATATAGGATATGATCACCAAAGCCAAATAACATTTAACCTCCAACAGACATACATGGATACCCTGGTAACTTTATATAAAAGAATGTCTGGATTATCACAGAAATGTTTTTAATCACTGGCGCTTGACCATCCGCCCCACCCGCCACCCCTGCCAACCCTTACTAATACGCCCTTGTTTTTTTTTTTGTAAAAATGGTGTCAAGTCACTAATATTCTTTCAAAATATGCGAAAATGCACCGTCAAAATCGCAGTTTAAAAAACTGTATATTCTATATGTATATATATATTGAATATTCATAATATACATAGAATATAAATTGTTTTAAACTACGATTTTGACGGTGTATTTTCGCATATTTTGAAAGAATGGAATAATATTAGTGACTTGACACCATTTTTACAAAGAAAAACAAAGGCATATTAGTAGGGGTGGCACGGGTGGGGCGGCTGGTCAAGCGCCAGTGTTGTTAATGTCCTTAAATTATAGCTGATAAATTAAGCACCATATATATATAGAACAAGTAATTCTGGTATTAAAAGCTATCTAATAGTTACAAATAGGTTCAATTGTGCAGAAAGGCACTTACTTGGCCTCTGTTGCTATCACTTGTTGAGCCACAAAAAATCGATGTTTTGCCGTCCATCCATCCATCCATCCATCCATCCAAGGGAAGCAACTCGAAATGTGATGACAGTGACAGACGGTAGTCATTCGCAAATAAAATAAAATGGAAGTAAACGGACAAAATAACGTAGTTGATTTTGACGCTCAGGCAAAGGATTTAGAGGCGCAAGAATTGGAGGTTAAAAAGTCTTTTGATAGCTTGTCATCTTACTGTGCAGTATTTGAATAAACCCGTTTTAAACATTGAAATGTAATTGTAATGTAATTTCGCGACCCTATGTCATTCTATTTTGCTTTGGCAATTGGAAGTTCGTTTTGAAATTTTGAAAGATATATCGGCCGTAGCCAGTTCGGGATAATTTTAACAAATGATTTTTCCCTGGGTTGATAATGAATAACCAAAATGCAGGATTGTCATGATGAACTTGTCAATGAAACTCAATAAAAATTTTGGGAGGCACAAAAAAAATTCATTTGAGACAGCCAGGTAGCTGGTTATATAACGGTTCGCCCCACTCATTCGCCCCATCACGATTCGCCCCATTTAAATAACGACTCGCCCCACGTTTAATAACGACTCGCCCCACTCAAGAATGATTCGCCCCAAATAAAATAATAAATACCTAAATGACCGATATGATTGCAAATCATTGAGTATTTGACCTTTATAAAGCCTAAATAGTTAATTGTGTGTATAAGTGTATATTGATATTCATGAAAAGTACATGTATGAAAATAATATTGTTCCTAAAAGTATTAAAGGAATTCCATGTGTGCTGACTGACATAAAAAATTAACATATACACCATATTTATTTTAATTTTAATATATTTTGCAAATAAATTTTCATAACAAAACTTTATTATTCGCGAAAAACAGAGATTAGAGCTTTGTTGTTTATGTTCAATGTAAAATATTTTAATTGCTAGGTATTTTAACTGGCGGTTTATCTAGTGAGATTAAAGTAAACAAGTGTTCACTTCTTTCATTAGTTAATCACTTTCCCGGGCGACGTGACATTACAACATTACAACTACTGCGGCATTATATGGTCCTGTGTGAAAACGTGCTGTTGTTTTACATGTGCTTTGTTTAAGGTTGTTAATGGTTGTTGTTTTATATACAGTGTTTCATTGATGTTAATATATGTGGTTGTTTTACATGAACAGCGTTATTTTCTTATTGTTGATTTTTTTGTCAGTATCATTTGTTTGCATTTAGTTTCTGCAAGGTTAACCAGTTTACATCATCATCATAATTATCACAATTATCATATTCTGTAACTATCGATAATGAATTGATTAAAACATGGTATAACCTTGTTAGTTTATATTACAATAATGAAGCATGTTTTGAAATAATTTCTTTTTATTTCAATTTAATATTGTCCGCTCATCTCCACTCCAATTACGTTTTTCGCACCTTTTTAAACATGTCACCACCTTCTTCCGGGCAAACTGGCTAGTGAGAATAACGTGTCAATTAGTGACAATAAACAGTAACATGGTCGTGTTCAATTTTGTACCCTAATGTGTAATACATTAAACAAATATTTTAGGAAAGAAAAATACGATTTTAGTAAATATAAAGTTAAATTAAAAAAAAAAAAAAAGGTCGTTGCATGCGCCGCATACAAGAGCTCTAGATCGCTGTATTTGAACGTTCAACTGCATAAAGGGAAATCGTGTCTCCATTTCGTGAATAAAACACTTTTTGGTCCGAAAATCGGTTAAAAAATATTTAAAAAAAAAAAGAGAATATAAAAAAATACGATAAAACGCCCTAAAACTTTGTTTTGCCCTCTCTTTTAACACAAAAACTATAAAATAGGTTTTAAAAATGTGCGTCAATTCTGTGGACTTTGCGGCAATTGGTAATGCATATTTCCTTTTTTATACGAGTGATGCCGGTCTAATATATATATATATATATATTTAAGATCACTTATGTTTTTAACGGTTTTTTATGTTGTTCACTCGACTAAATGTATCTCCATACTTATAAAAATGATAATAATTAACTTGGGGCGAGTGGTTATTGAGTAGGGCGAGTCGTTATTAAATGTGGGGCGAGTCGTTATTAAAATGGGGCGAATCGTGATGGGGCGAACCGTTATATTACCAGGTAGCTGCAAATTTCTTGCAATAATTGCAGACACATAAGTCATCAGATTTTAGTCTTTGATTTAACTTTTTTTTTTATTAGTTTGTTTCAGTTTGTCGTACATAATAACAAACAAGTTGACTGAAGTAATTCTCTGCTGGGTGTAATTCAATTCTCACCACCCCCTTCCCCCACACCATAAACCGAAAGAGCTAACTGTTTTTTTACCAGTCTGGCTGTTTATACACTTTAAGTTTAACCTTTCCCAGAAAAGCTATCTCAAGAGCTAGGCTGGTGAAAGTGACTTTACAATCACATCCTCAGAAAGGATTTAAGGAATTCACTCTTTTAGTCATATTTATGATTATGTGGCAGATTTGGTATGGAAAGAGTGGCCTGGGCTTTTCATCCTTTAACAGAGGCTGATATTCGACCATTTCCCAATCCAAAAGTATAGTATTTTTTCCCAAATGTCTTGTCCGGTAAAGGTTTCCATAATACATGTATCTTTTAAATGCGAGAAATTTTTATTGCACAATCATAAATTTGGTATCGGTGGAAAGAGGACATTAATATGCATTCTATGAAAAAAGAATTCTGAAATTTGAGCCAGTAATGCCCATAGAGCCTGAGTAATGTGTTGCAAATTGTAGACTGAATAAGACTTTTGTCTATTAGCATATTTACTTTATTTTTGGAGAATAAATTCTTATTAATACTGAATACCTGGATCTCTAGACAGCATTTATGGGACTGCCAAGAAGCCCAGTTTCCAAGTCTAGGGGTCTGGTTACCGGCCTGTACAGCCTGCTTATTAACCCTTACCTCAATAGATACACCTTTATTGCATGGGCGAACAGTGTAGATCCAGTGTAGTTATGATTCGTTAGGTTATTTCTGACCAAAATGCGACCAGTGCAGATCCTAATCAGACGGCACGGATCTACACTGGTCGCACATGCCTAAAAAGCGTATATATGGAGGAAAGGGTTAAACCTTCTCTCTTTTCCATTAGAAGTGTGACTCCTTAATCAGACTGTTTTGATTTGTCAGACATGCATTTCGAACTAACTCTTTTAAAGTTGGTATACAGTCCAACCTGTCTTTAGTAGCCACTCAAGGGAGTGACATAAAGTGGCTGCTAAAAACAGGTGGCTGTTAAAGACAGTAAAAAATTAGAACAAAATGTCAGTTTAGGTCATACTCAAACTGGCTGTTTAAGACAGGTGGTTGCTATTCGCAGGTGGCTGCTACGTCAGTTTTAACTGTATATATATTTAACCCTTTCCTCCATAGATACACCTTTATAGCGTGGGCGAACAGTGTAGATCCAGATCAGATGGCATATCCATGTCATCTGATCAGGATCTGCACAATTTGCCTTTTGATTCAAAATGTGACCAGTGTAGATCCTGATCAGACGGCACAGATGTGCCAGCTGATCTGGATCTACACTGGTCGCACATGCATATCTATGGAGGAAAGGGTTAAAATCATAATGTGGCCTATACATCGTTGTATATCTTGTGGCCAGTAATACTGTACATTGCAATCTTCTATTTTCAGTCACCAGGTGGCGTAGCTACTGCTGCAATATATGGGAAGTTGTTGTGTATATATCTCCTACAGAATGACACGTAAGATTGTTTAAGATATTTATTCCTTTACTTCACGGGCTATGGTTTATATCCCATATGAGACTTCTCCCATCTGTGCCCAAGGTTATAAAGCTGAGCATGGAAACCAGTCTCAAATCACAAGCATCTGATTGGCTGACTGGTCGCCATTTCAGCCAATCAGATGCTTGAGATTTGAGACTGGTTTCCATGCTCAGCTTTATAACCTTCAGCCCTGATCCGAATCTACACAGTTCTCATTTCCGATCTTAGTCAGAAACATCCTGTATGTTATGTAATCTGTACAGTCTTATCTGAATCTACACAGTTCGCATTTCAGATCCTGGTCAGAAATAATTTATCGTCCTAAAAGTGACTATTGGCTTAGATCCAGATCTGTATGCTAGCTTCCATGGAGTAAAGTCTTAAATTTAATGTTAAAACACAATGTCTACGGTGTGTGAGGAAAAAATCTAATGTTCTTCACCACAGATGTCTACTAACCATTTATAGATACCTTTATTGTCTGGTTGAACCATGTAGATCCAGATCAGAATCTACACTGTGCACTGGAGGTTTCAAATCTCAGATTTATAAACTTGGGACCAGTAGTCTTATTAATCACACTTAAATTTTAAAGTATTATACTCATATTTCTAGTTGTTATTTAACCCTTTAAATCCTACATATGCTTTAATTACATGGACAACCAGTGTAGATCCAGACCTGACTGTCAGCACAGCTGTGCCATCTTAATAGGAGCTATAATGATCGGTTTAAGGTTTAATTAGGTTCTGGCCAAGATGAGAAGTTCAGAACAATATAATTTCAGATCAAATGGCTCGCTGATCTGGATCTACACTGGTCACACATTCCATAAAACCCTTGTAGATGGAGTAAAGGGTAAAACCTTGTTGATCTGCATTTTATATTGAAATTAATCTGCGTTTTATACTGAAATTAATCTGCATTTTATACTGAAATTAATTTGCATTTTATACTGAAATTAATCTGCATTTTATACTGAAATTAATCTGCATTTTATACTGAAATTAATTTGCATTTTATACTGAAATTAATCTGCGTTTTAAGCTGAAATAAATCTGCATTTTATACTGAAATAAATCTGCATTTTATACTGAAATTAATCTGCATTTTATACTGAAATAAAGCTATTAATAATTCTTTTACACAAATGCTCAAATTGTGTATTAATTGAAATAGTTTTTATAATTACAGTTGCAATGCCAAGTTCCTATGGAAACGAATACCTCAGCAGATTAAAGCAGTAAGTGGATGGGGTTGGGTGGTAGTACCGCTTATCACAACTAAAAAAATTTAATTACATTTTTATTTCTTTAATTTGTAAACCATACTAGTAACTGACAGACATTTCTTCAGGGGTGGGGTGGGGTACCCACCCTTCCCTCACCAACCAAATAAAACATTTTTACTCTTTTATTTTTGTTTCATTTTTGAACTGAAACTGACAAAATGACAAAAAATGTTCAGTGTTGGCTGGGGTGGTTCTTGGTTAGTGAATGTATCCCAGGCCTACTCCCCTTCTATATTTTTTTTTATATTTAAAATTATTTTTTTTTATAATTAACACGGTTACTTATACAAGACTTTTCATCACATATTCTTGTTATATGATGTGTTTTGAGGTGTTATTAACATGTTTTTTTTTACAACAATACTGATCCATATTACCAAAGAAGAACACCTGGGTTTTTTTTGTCACCTTGCGGAATCTTATGTGAATTAGAATGTTGTAAACTTTGAACATTTTTTATGATTAAGCCATGTATTCTAAGGTGGAATTGTCTTGAGAAAATAAATGCTCAATTTACTACAAATCAATAGCCAATAATCTGTTTTACCTTTTGCATTTCAATGTACACATCACTTGGGAATGCGGAATTTCCCACCAATTTTCACAAAATTCAACATTCCTAAAAATATTTCTGATAGAAATTTTTAAGTACAGTTCAACATGCAAACACTGTGGTTTGGAAATAAAAGGCAGCATCAGAATCAACTTTTATTTTCACACTCAAGGTAAGCTATGTTTTTGTTACAATTTCTTGTACTTTCTTATCTAATGTTTGGTAAATTTAGTAGCTGCTGAGAAGATTACAGCAAAGTCAACATGTAATTCATATTAACCATTTCCTCCATATATACACCTTTACGGCATTGGAAAAAAGTGTAGATCCAGATCAGCTGGCACACCTGGGCTGTCTGATCAGGATCTGCACTGTCCCGTATTTATTAACCAGTTATTGCTTACCAAAAAAAGCAAGCAGTACAGAGATCAGTCGGCAAGGAATGCTGGCTGATAGGGATCTACACTGTTTACCAATGTCATAAGGCGTATATATGGAGGAAAGGGTTCAAGTGAAATAATAATTGGCCTTGTTTTAGACTAGCTGAGTATAATTGTCCTATGTCCTGCACCACTTCAAGTGAACATCTGTGATAAACATCAATAAAATAAAAGATACATGTTACAAAAGGAGGGTTTACACGGCTAAATCTATATAGATCCGAAACGAGCACAGCGAGTGCAGACTTCTATTTTCTGTAGAAATGTCTTAACCCTTTCCTTGATAAATACTCATTTTTATGCATGTGCGACCAGTGTAGATCCAGGTCAGCTGGCACATTTGTGCCGTCTGATCAGGATCTGCACTGGTCACATTTTGGTCAGAAATAACATAATGAATCAAAAAGCGAACAGTTTAGATCCTAATCAGACGGCACGAATGTGCCGGCTGATCTGGATCTAAACTGTTCGCCATCGCGATAAAGGTGTATCTATACAGGAAAGGGTTAATGGACTCTATCTTACTTCGAACTCGTCCTACATTTGTAGCCATATGTTCTATATACATCTATACATGTATGTACTTTGACTAGTTTTGTTCTAAGACAAGAAGTGTCACATTACTGTACTTTTTGTACAAGGCTATTGAACCTGTATTGATCTAAATGTACTTTGAATAGTTTTGTTCTTAATCCTTGAGGTGTCAGTTAGGAAACATATACAGTTGTTACTTGATTATAGTGTCTTGTTCATACAATAGTTTTATATATGAAAAGTAATGCATTACATAGCTTGTCATGTTGTAAATGATTATATTTTTTGTTCTGTTTATCTTTTCAGGAGAAATACCCATTTGTAATATTTGAGACTGTATCAACAAACCATGAATCACAGCGTGATGCTAGAAAATTTGGGAAATCATCTAGCCCTCAAAAAACTACATAAAACAACAAACAAAAAAACGGAAAAATTCTACCGATTTATTTGAAATATTCATAGATGGAGACTGAACCCTTTCCTCCATATATACACATTTATGCTGCTGGCAAACAGTGTAGATCCAGGTCAGCTGTCACATCCTTGCCATCTGATCAGCTTTTTAGTCAGAACTAATCTAATAAATCAAAAAGTGAAGGTCGCAACTCCTGATGAGCTGGCAGATCTGGATCTACAGTGTTTGCCAAAGCCATAGAGGCACATAATTAAAAAAATGGGTCTACAGTAGAGACGCCTTATTTCAAGAACTTTGAGCATCACTAGACCGATGCTTAAAGCTTACTTCTAGATAGCAGGTGTCTAATAAAAATTTGGAAGAAAATGATCAAAGTGATGTTGAAAAAATGAAGTACTTGAACATTGACTTACAATAATAGTAGCTTGATATTGTGTACTATGAAATTGTGTTTTATTTTTCAAGTGATATCTTTTGTATATATAAATTGACAGTTAACTTTTGTGTTTATTTGCAGATAATATGTGAATAAAATAATTCTGAATTTGGATAATTACTTTCTGAAATTATTACTAGTAATGGTAATGCTAATTTAATGCACAAAATTGGCAAACAATGCTAATTTAAAGCACTACTTTAAATAGTTATTTGCCCCATATCTGCCCTTCACTCATAGGATTTATCTTCAGTTGCATATGGGAACAGTGTTAGTCTAGATCAGCGGCCTTATCCATGTTTTTCTTTCCAACATTACACAGTGGTTGTCATCATATGCTTCATAAAGAATTTTTCACGCCTGGTCCATCTCCCATTTTATCCTTCCCCACTTCCCTTATCATTTAAAAACTTTTTTTTACAGAGATGAGGGCATAATTATGGTACAGCTATGGGTTAAAGAGTTATTATTACATATATTACAGCAAAAGAAATATGTATTGAAGTTTGTAACTTAAGCAATTATAACTAATTAATGCTATAAAAATGCTTGGAAAAATTATAATGTTGATGTGTACCCATGATACTGCTAGATTTGAATTCACAGATAAGAAATGTAACATGTTTTGCTGATTAACTTAGAAATAGATTCTAAATGTTGGGTGATTACAGGCTTTCAACTGGGACACATGACGTTGGAAGTAGATTAGGAAAAACAGTTTTCTTCATCGGACTGTCAGTTAAATGAAACAATTACATGGCTTCTTGAAAGGGTGTTGATATATTTTTGCTCCAGCTGTCATTTTACCTCTTATCTAAAACACCTTGTCAAGAAACCATACAACTTTATAAGTCATAAATTGAATAAACTCGAATGATATAACGCATAGACCGGAAAAACATCTTTGTGTACCCTTTAAAAGAAGCCATAAAACTATTTACTTCCACTTAGAAAAATTGCCTATGTATTAGTGGAGACACGCAGTTACTGAGTTTTCTGGTTGGTCCGGAAAAAATTTGCCCAAATTATATAGGGATTCTTAAAACTGGTCATAAACTCATAAAGTAAAAATATTCATTGAAGACTTAAATTATAATTAGCCCGTAACATGTATTAACAGTGTTGATCTAGATCAGTTGCCATCTGATCAGGATCTATGTTTATTGATTTAGATTTTTAAGGTTATTTAATTTCTGACCAATATGCAACCATTGCAGATCCAGATCTGACTGCATGGATGTGCCAGATGATATGGATCTCCATTGGTTGCACATGCATTAAGAATGAGTAAAGGACGGTTTGACTACAATGAGTTACTTGTTGTTGCATTTCAGGGTAACACTGAGCTTGCACAGATTTGGGCTGTTGGCCAGAAAATGTGGCAGCGAGATTTCCCCGGAATATATGAAACCTTGCAGAAGGAATGGGCAGATCCGTATAAAGAAGTCATGAATGCTGTTTTAGGTATATACTCTATACATGATTCTGTCACAACTTGTTAGATCTGAGCTTTTCTTACAGACACTGGTTCAAGTCTCAAAATCCAGTGGATTTATTCGTCCCACCACATTACATTTAAAGTGTATAGACACAAAATCTTTTTGACTATTAAGTTATCATCATAACAGATAGGTATTCAACTACTGAACTACATTTTTAACCTTTTACCATTTATATATATATATTACCTTTTATTGCAAGAAAGAACAGTGTAGATCCAGATCAGCTGGCACATCCATGCTATCTGATCATGATCTAGACCGTTCACTTTTTGATTTGTTAAGTTATTTCTGATCAAAAAGTGGACAGTGCAGTAGGTACATGCCAGATTGATCTACACTTGTCTAACATGCGAAAAAGACTTAAATATATGGAGTTAAGCGTTAAACAAGATTCAGCAAATCTTGAAAATAAGTCAGTGGCTTTATTCATCCCACACTATTACATTCAGAGAATGTAGACATAAAGTCTTTGTGAAGTTAGTGAATGATATTGCCTCTACCTGGGAGCGAACCCGCACCGTCACAGCGACAGCGTCTAGCCCTGCAATTCCTACGAAGCAACCAACTGAGCTAACCGGGACAACCCCAAAAAAGGTTGATTGGATAGCCCTGATTACGTTATCATTCACTATTGTTTGAATCTCTTCCCTGTAATTTTTCAGAAGCAACCAGAAGACGAGCATTTCACTTGGTAGCCCAGGCTTTTTCATCCATTAATGCAGAAGAGTTTGCTGCGTACCTTGGTATGCCAGTCACTGAGGCTGTTAAAGGTTCGTCAATAAAATGAAGCATTTAATAAATATAAAGTATATAATTTTGATTGATCAGTGGCATAGCTATGCAGAAAGTTTTACAGATTAGCTGAGGCAAATTTAAAGAAGTATGATAAAATATCAGCATTTTTTCAGACCCCTTCCCTCACAAAAGAGACTGCCTTGGAAATAAATCTGTACATGAATCACCAGAAATGATGCAAGCAAATCATTGATTTGCCAATCTGTGGTGATAATTACGGATATTTTGGACTATATGTACATGATGATCAATATCTTATTCAGATTACTGCTTGACTATAATATTTTTTATATTAATAAAAAATTGTTTATTAAATGAGTGTGTCAGAAAATAATAATTTCAAATTGATTTTTATAGCTGCACAAAATGAAGGCTGGTCAGCAGATCCTAATACTAGATTGGTCACACCGAAAAAACCAGGTATGATGGCACGAATATTATTATTATTTAAAATTAACCCTTTACTCTTTGGGTACCACTTTCTTTACTGTCAAGCTGATTTGGATCTACACTGTTCACCCATGTTATTTACATGGGTGAACAGTGTAGATCCAGATCAGCCTGATATATATGAAGTCTGATCTGGTTCTACACTACGCTTCTTGGTCAGAAATGACATACGTTTTTGAGTTAAAATTTAAATCTTACATATTGTACATCAATTAATTAACCTTATAGGTCTAAAGTGAACAGTGTAGATCCTGATCACCTGGCACAGGTGCTATTAAGGCCTGACTAGATATGCCCTATAACAAATCTCTCATTGGGGGTCATGTGATACATTCACTTATTATGCAAAGATTGTATTAGTCAGCTCCACCTCAGATCCAGTGTTAGCCAATGAACATTGATTGTCATGTAACACATTTCATTATTATGCAAATATTGTATGTTTCAGCTTCACCTCAAGATCCAGTGTTAGCCAATGAACATTGATTGTCATGTAACACATTTAGTTATTATGCAAATATTGTGTATTTCAGCTCCGCCTCAAGATCCTGTGTTAGCCAATGAACATCAGCTGTCAGTGTTAACAGATTATGTATCATTCCTTGAAAGTTGATCATCTCCAGACTCAATAAATACAGACAAACTTGTTTTAGTGCCATGAAGTGCTGGATAATGAAATGCTTGTGAACCACACTGCAAAATAAACACTGATATGATGACATAGTGTGACAGTTTCACACATTTCTCACATCTGTTACTTTTGCTGATTGTTGAATTCGATGAATAAAAGGAAAAGGCACAAATACCTACATCATCCATGTAGTCATACCATACAATATTCAATTTGCTGATTTTTGGACTACTGTAGTTTCATTTCATAGGATGAATTTTTCGTGCAGAAGCCACAAATGGTAAATTTGTGCGGGCATATATTTGCGCAATTGTATTTTTTCTATGAAGACTTTGTATTACATGGGTAATTTATCTGAGGTTTAAATAGGCACATTTACATGTAGCCTTGCTCCAAAAAAAAGTGAAATTTAGACTCACATGAAATGTAAGTAAATATACCACAGTATCCTTTTCAGATAAATATTTTAATTTATTTACAATTTGTTTTTCATAATAAACATTTTCATGTATCTCTGATGAGAAATTAATATAGACTGACAAACCTAAATACAAGGAAAAATAAACTTGTAGGGTGTGTGGGGGAGATATCTAAGATGTCAATTAGAATAATGTAAGAGTGGCTTTTCAAGTTTTGTGCATATTATGTTGTTCAAAATAAATGTATGAAGACAACTGTTAATTGCTTTCTTTCACGATTTAGATTGTAACTGTTGGGTATAGTCAATTTTATTCCAGTCAAAACTAATATACACATTCTGATGAATCAACCAAAGGAGTAGAGAGGTCTTAAAGTTAAATACAACATGCCATCCAATTCACACTAAAAAGATCTTCTATGCCCTGGTTCATCCCCAGCTAAAGTCTAGGTTTAGTCCTCTCGTTCAATACAGGACTGTAGTTAGTAGTTCGAGGAGGTCTTGCGATTACCTTGGAGATATGGAATATGTTGTGAACCCTTGTTATCAAGACCACCATTGTTACTGAAAAAAGTGGTCTTAATATAGTAAATAATGAAGTTGTCTATATTTTAAGGTAGAAAGCAGTAAAAAGGGACATTCGAATAATGGTCTTATTGTCAAGGTAGTCTTAATAACAGGGTGGTCTTAACCCTTTTTTCCATTTACACGGATTTTATTGCATGTGCAAACAGCGTACAATATAGATAGATGGATAGATCAGCCAGCACATCTATGCCACCTGATCAGGATCTTCACTGTTTGCTTCTTGGTCAGAAAAAGTAGTAATAAAGATGTGAACAGCGTAGATTCTGATCAAACAGCATGGATGTGCCAGCTGATCTGGATCTACTGTTCATCCATGAAAAACAGGCGTTAGCCATGAAGTTAAGAGTTAATGAGAGGTTTTACTGTATATATTGTAAGACTTCTAAAATTCTGTGCTGAAGATTAAATAACTGAGATAATAAACCAGTCTCAAATCTCGAGGATCTTATTGGCTGAAATGGCAACCAGTCGCCATTTCAGCCAATCAGATCCTTGAGATTGGAGACTGGTTTCCATTCTTAGTTTTATAATCTTGACGTTAGATAGTTGATAGAAGATTTACCCCATAATTCTGTTCATTAATCTTATATAGAAAGGCTTTTATAAACAATAACTCTAATGTACGAATGACAACATATATTAAATTTCTTTATTGTATTGCTGTTCGACAGAATGAGTATAACAGATGTGCTATTTATCACAGTGATTTACATGTGCAGTACTAATTACAGTTTTTTTTATAGCTACTCTTGTATCATTATAATTTGCCCAGGTTTATTTTTTCGCATATTTCGTGTTGGGCTGTTTGCACTAAATCAGACCTCAGCTAATATTAACCACATATAATATCTTATCCTGTGAGAATAATACAACAACAACTTAATGTATTTGCACAGGCATTTATTTATTATACTTTATTTTTGTGTCGCCCTTTCGAAGAAACGGCGATACATAGGGATCGCTTTGTCCGTCTGTCTGTCCGTCCGTCTGTCCGTCTGTCACGAAAACTTAACGTTGGCTATAACTTTGCCATTTCTTAATATTTCTTTATCAAACTTTCAAATTATATTGCTTATGACAATACGCTCGAGATGATGCCGAATTCTCAAGGTCAAGGTCACATTTGATGGAGTTATGCCCCATTTGTACATGTACTTGGATTTTTACACGAAAACTTAACGTTGGCTATAATTTTGTCATTTCTTAATATTTTTTCATCAAACTTTCAAATAATATTGCTTATGACAACACACACGAGATGATGCCAAATTCTCAAGGTCAAGGTCACATTCGATGGAGTTATGCCCCTTTTTGTACTTGGATTTTTACACGAAAACTTAACGTTGGCTATAACTTTGTCATTTCTTAATATTTTTACATCTAACTTTCAAATTATATTGCTTATGACAACACGCTAATGATGATGCCACATTCTTTGATGGAGTTATGCCCCTTTTTGTACTTGCATTTTTATTCCGACAGCACCAGAGGGCGACACAAGTGTTCAACTGAACACCCATCTAGTTTATTATTTCATGGCGTAATTTTGCAGGTGTTTAAGTATGGGCATTTAGCCTCTTAGCGCGAAATATGTGAAATTTAAACCCACGTGAAATAAGAGCATGATGAAACCTTCGTGCTTCACACACTTTAAACAACCCAACTGTTTTCCATACCCAAATGAAAACAATTAAATATCGATTCAATCCTTAAATATGAACAATGAGCCAGCACATTCAAATTAATAAAAAATAAATTATTAAATACACAAATCAATGTAAACATAAAATTTTGCAATACATCTGATATTTTATTAATCCTACAGCCTGTAAGTAAAATTATGGGAAAAAGAGGCCTTTGGTATAATTTTGTGATATTTTAACTGTTACTGTACTTGGAAAGAACTAACATTTATCTATTAATTTCTGATTATCTAATAGATAATAAAATTAAAAATTTGAAATAATATTGTTAAATGCATTTTTTGCGAAATATGTAATTAGCAATGTCGTCTGCTCAGCTTGATGACGTCATTTAATTAAATATTGACATCAGCTGTTTGAAGAGGCATTTCGTGATGTTCCCCATAATATGATTTTGATGCTTATGTCTGTCAGCTGCATTTATGACAAGGACCAGCCTATGCATACATGTTTTTTTTTCATTAACTGTAACAAGAATTTTGACCTAAATTTAGCAAAAGTGGTCTCCCTTTCAGATTTCTCTAATATAGAGGCGTTTACACTGTAGGATCAGTGATTACGCATATCTGTGTAGATCTATCCCAGAGTTTTAATCAAATGAAGAGTTCACTTTCCTACCAGCTGCATTGTTATCATGATGTGTGGTAGCCGGAAGCTATCTTCTTTGAATTAGTTTTCTTGTAGAATTATCACATGAGGAAGCCTAATTAAATTGCATGTTCCAGGAGGAATTTAAAAGCTTAGCTTCTAGATTCCTAGTTTCAGAGAAGACTTTACTGAGTATAGAAATAACTTAAGAGTACAATAGATTCTCAGTATGTGCTAAATATTACCAATGTAAAGTTAGAGAACCGTTTTGGGACTTGTCATATTCTCAGTTCGGAGGATCATTTTAGTCACACGCAGTGGTCACCAGAACTGAAGGGAGATAACTGCATTAGTTTGCTTCGACATGTCAAATGCAGTGGTCTCCCTTTCACATCTAGCGCGAACATCACATCATTAGTCCTACTCGCCCTGAAGAAATGTTTTGTACTTGCTTTAGCCAGTCCATTCAATGTTTGTACGGGAATAAATGAAAATGTCTAACTTCTTAAATTAAGTTTTGGACTTTTGAAAGCCTTTTAAGCCATCAGCTCTGACCTTGAAGGCATATATATAAAATGAAAATTTATTTGTATGGCCAGCCACACCTTCTTCTGATTATCACGTGGTACACTATAAAAAGGAAACTAAACAATAACAGCCGCATGCTGAAGTTAACCCTTTCCTCCATAGAAACACCTTTATTGCATGGGCGAACAGTTTAGATCCAGATCAGTCAGCACATCCGTGCCATCTGATCAGGATTTAAACTGTTCGCTTTTTGATTAAATAGGTTATTTCTGATCAAATGTGACCAGTGCAGATCCTAATCAGACGGCACGGGTGTGCCGGCCGATCTGGATCTACACTGGTCGCACATGTGTAAAAATATATATATGGAGAAAAGGGTTAATAAAACAATATATAAATCGGAACTTGCAAGGTTTATCAAACCTTGTAAATGGTGCATTTCCACTCTATAGAGCAGATAAAGGGTCCTGCTGAAAACATATTGTTTGTAATGAAGTTATTAAATTAACTTAAACCCTTTACTCAGTATGAACGGGTTTAATTTTGTGTTTTTGACCAGTGTAGATGGTGCTGTATGCTCTGGATCTTCACTGGTTATTTCTTGGTCAAAGTAGCCGAATTGAATGAATCTATAAGCGAAGAGTGACGATCCTGATCAGACAGCATAGATGCTGGCTGATCTGGATCTACACTGTTTGCGTATGGAAAAACATCCATATTCATGTAGTAAAGGGTTAACAAGAAAAATAATATTATGATTTTTATCACAAACAAATTAAACTTGAAATACAGAAGAACTGTAAACTTCATTCCCTGTTAGATATGTATATTATAACTTTGTCGTTTCATCGTTTTCATTTATATAGATCACTTCACATTCTTCAGTATGGAATGAGACACGAATATCCGGCACACTTGATTTCAGTTGTTCATATGACATGCTGCCCCCTATATTTTTACGACTCTTAGGGGAACCAGCCCCTGGTGAACTACCACCCCCAATATTGGATCGGCCCTTGGGCAAGCCAGTTTTGGGGAAACTTCCTGGGAATGTTGTTGGTTTGGATTTAGCACCATTGGAATGAACTTGAATTGTCTCTGAGCTGGAACCTTCTGCATTTACACCAGTGTTTTGAGTCTGTTGTAAAGCACTTGTTGATGGGTTTGTTTGACTAGCATTTATATCTGATAGATTTCCATTTTTATCTGATAGTTTTCCATTTGAATCCGATATTTTTCCATTTGTATCTGATACTTTACCATTTGTATTTAGTTTTCTCTCAACCTCTTGCTTTTCAAGCCTTGTCATTTCCTTTGCAATCTCAATTGCAACTACATTATCCTGATAATTTTCAGGATCAACGTTTGGCACATCACTGAACGGAGTAACTATTTCATCAAAAGTCGTGTACACGTCAGCACCATCTATGCATATCTTTGGCACAATGATATTTCCGTTTTCTCCTGCGTAAAATACTTTATGCTCACGAGCATTCAGTCTCTTTTTGTTTCTGGGAAATGTGGCGCACTCAATGATTTCTTCCTCAATAAATACTTCATCTACCACGCTTTCCTCAGATTTTAATTGTTGTTTGCGTTGCAGTAACATATGACCTTGTTTGGGACTTCTAAATGACCTGCTGTACAGTTGGCTGTCTGAAGACCTTGTAATTCTATTATTAGACGCATCCTTGACCTTAAACATTCTAGGATCTTTGGCATATTTGGTAACTAAATTAGAATCTGAATTATGTACATTAACAGTCACGCTTATGCCATCACTGTCTGACTCCGAATCGATGAAACTATAGTTGTCGTCGAACATGCTAGAGTTATCTCCCATGGAATAGCTCTTCAGAGATGTAGCAGACGACCATTTGTTGTGTGCAAAATGACCTAGAAATTTGATTAATAATTGTGATTAAGAATTGGATAGAAGCATTTTCAAACAGATTTTTGGAAAATCTTGCTTATTAGATTTAGGTATGTCTTTGAGCGTGCGAGACGGCGTCAACATTTCATTAAGTTTTTTTGTTTAGGTTTTCTTTTTCTCAATAACCATTCAAGTCACATTTGATGGAGTTTTGCCCTTTTTATACTTGGATTTTTATACAAAACTCAACGTTCACTATAACTCTGCCATTTCTCAATATTTCTGTATCAAAATCCCAAATTATATTGGTTATACAACACGCTTATAATGATGTCATTTTAGGTCAAGGTCAGATTTTATCGAGTAATGCCACTTTTTGTACTCGGATTTTTACTCGAAAACTTAACATTGGCTATAACTTTGCTATTTCGGAATATTTCGTAATCATTTTTTGTTATGAAAACGTGCTTATGGTGATGCTATTTTTAGGTCAAGGTCACATCTGATCGAGCAATGCCACCTTTTGTACTTTCAAGTTTTACCCGAAAACTAAACATTGACTATAACTTTGCTATTTCTTAATATTTCTATATAAAACTTCTAAATTTTATTGCTAATGACAACACGCTCTTGATGATGCCAAAATTCTTGAGGTCAAGGTCAAATTTGATGGAGTTATGCCCCTTCTTGTACTTAATTTGACACGTAAAACTTTATGTTGACTATAACATCTGCATTTCTTAATATTTCTTTATCAAACTTTCAAATTATATTGCTTATGACAACACGCTCGCGATGATGCCAAGTTCTATAGGTCAAGATGGAGTTATGACTCCTTTTTACCTTTCTATTTTAAGCAACTGAAACCAATTTCATATCCAACTTATATATTAATTGGCGCGTCTGACGATTTTTGACTAGGTGGTATACAGCTTAGACTACCAAATGTTTATCTCCAAAACTGCATGATTACCTTCAAGACTATGAAATGTATGTGACCGGTGGTCTGTGGCCACTAGACAATAGTCCGAGCTAAAAAGTCTATTTGGGATGAACTCTGGCTCAAGCGACGCTGTCACCGATAGGGTCTTTGGGGCACGAGCTCAATCATGTCCCTACTTTTTACTGGGAACATGCGAATTAAAATTAGGAATCATTTTGAAAGTTCTAAATACTTTTTGTTCTAGAGTTAGATATTAGGCCTACTATACTCTAATGTCACAATATGATGAACACATCTAAAGACAAGCGCACACATTATAACTTTTAATTGATAACTAAATGAAGACTTGTTGAAGACTTTCTCATGACGTTTTAAGATTGAAAGTAGATTATATACGCACCTGTAGGCAACACGCCGTTTGGGGATGAGATCACACTATAAGCATCCCAGCTCTCACTACTGGAAGATACGTTACTCAATATACTTTGCCGAATCTGCTCAAATCTATTAAGTCCCTTTGACTGACAGTAATCTGAAATCAAGATAAGTTACTCAATATACTTTGTCGAATCTGCTCAAATCTGTTAAGTCCCTTTGATTGACAGTAATCTGAAATCAAGAACATTGTCCAATGTTTTTAAACTGAGAATGGAGACCAGTCTCAAATCACAAGCATCTGAATTGCTGAAATGGCGACCAGCCACCATTTCAGCCAATCGGATGCTTGAGATTTAAGTCTGGTCTCCAATTTTAGTTTTATAATCTTCAGCCAAGTCGTCGATAAACGTGTTCAGAGTTATTCGCAAGACATACACCGATGTATGTTCTGTTACTTGTGGGCTATGTTAACAAACTGCAATGTGGAATTTGTTTTTTTTTTTATTAAAATGTAATTTTTCATATTACGATGACCCATACATAGCCGAAGATTTGCTTCTCTGCTGTGGTATCTAATTGTTTTTAATGAGAAGTAATAACTGCGTGACAATTGAAGACAAAGAGCATTTGCATAGAAAAAAAAACAACATAAACAACAAAAGAAAACCCACGACGTAGTTTATAAATGGATAAATTTTATATTAGATTTAAAGCGGAAGAAAATAGATAAAGGGCTTGGATAAAGGGCGTTATCTACTATCTGATTTCATAGTCTTGTTACTTAACCTTTCTAAACACGAGATAGAACAATACATTGACTGTCAATTATCTGCAAACCACGCTGTTTCAAGTAGTTTACTTCATGTCATTTTGTTTGTTTTAATTTCCTGGAACACTAGCTAAAGCAATCTCCTTCGCAGAGTTGTCGTTCCTTACACTCACTTTACATCTCAGCGAAAGGCCCAGTGTCATGATTTTTGACAAAACTCGAAAGCCTTACTTTATGCAGTCATAATTATGAATATGAAAGCATGTGAATAAACAAATGACAGATATCTTCACTATCTTTCATTCAAACCAAAGAAACCCAAGCAATTTTAAATGTAATTTGTGAACTATTTTTTTAGTTAAAGCCAAAGAAGTTGAAAGTAGTCCCAGCCTATAACAGAGGTGAATGTAATGAGCCGATAGTGTAAGAGAGTGTAGCTAAAGATGTTAATCAGAGACACGATACTCACTGTAACACCAGAAAACAAGCTAAAGATGTAGAATCAAAGACAAGATACTCACTGTCAAGTATCTGCATCTCTTGCTGTTCACTGTAACACCAGAAAGTAAGCTAAACAAGCTAAAGATGTAAAATTAAAGACAAGATACTCACTGTCAAGTATCTGCATCTCTTGCTGTTCAATCTCTTTTAATTCTTGATATTTTGATTTGAGAACGGCCTAAAAAGACAAATACATTTAAAGATAAATAATTTCTAAAATTGGTGCAAACTTGTTGAGTTGAAAGAAAACCCTTTTTGACACGCGGTCATCAAACTGAATCTTATCTTGAGCAACTAATTGAGACCATCCACAAAACTGACCAGTTATACGCAACCTCCTTGATTCTGTTTTATGGCCGTTAGTCTTGAAGCATTTTTGTGGGATCTTAAGTTGGTAGTTTTCAATTTTCCAAGTTTAATTAGTAAAATAGTAAAGTTTTAACTAGTAAATTTCTATATGTCGTGATGGTTTCAAATTCGTGGATGAAATCCACAAATATATATATCTTGCGAATAATTATGAATTCACGATAATGGTTATATGTTGCACGTGATCCACGTACATGAATGAAATCGATACTCAGTCTATCGTAAAAATATTCAATACAGTGTACATGTACTCAACTTTGCTGTTGATTTCATAAATATACTATCATTTGAAAAGAATCACAAGATATTATAGGACATGTGTTCGTCTTTTAAACAATTTCAAACGTTTTATGACCGTCATATAAATATATCAAGTCACATTAAATTTTAAATATTTATATTTGTGTCAAGAGTTTTAACTTCATTTAACATATTTGATCTACTTTCTTCTGTTATCTTATTCTAAATTATCTCTGCATGTAATCAATTCGTTGAAATCAATGTTTGCTATCGTCAGATAGATAAACTTTTTCTGCATGTATACAGGAACGAGCGAATATCTAACTGAAAATTTGCAATTCATGATCTAATTTGCAACGTGATTTTGATGTAGGATCTTTCCTACTGTGATTTCGCGGGGATCAAATTTCGCACAGAAGACATACATGTCATTTTCGCGCAGGAATAAATTTGCGAAGTTGTATTAAACTTGTTAAATAAGATATAAAAATGTTTTGATTTCGCTGTGATTAAATTTCGCGCACTTTTCCTAGTGCGGAATACGCGAAAATTAAACCGCTGTGAACTATAATGATGCGACAGCAAGCATTAACAGACACTGTCATTCTGTTGTATGCGCAGTGAATCTGAGCTGGAGGTTATAAACCTGAGATTGGAAACCAGTCTCAAATCTCAAGCATCTGACCAGTCGCCATTTCAGCCAATCAGATGCTTGAGATTTGAGACTGGTTTCCATGCTCAGTTTTATAACCTTGGGCACTGAATTATTTTCCTTTAGGTTCTAAATTAGAATAATTGATTTCAAGTTATTGCAAATCCATACCAAAACAAAACACAAATAAAATTTGTAGAAGTATCTATATTCACAGAACATACGAATGCAGGTCAATATACATTAAATATAACTGTATTAGGAAATTTCATTCCGACTCTTACATGTAGTTGCATTGTCCACATGGTATGTAGCCGCCACTCTTCCCCCACCCCAGTTTCTCTTGATTCTAATTATAATAAACACTTGATAAAAAGGATTTTTATGTTGTTTTCTTTTACTTTTCAAAAATTTGTTTACTTAATAAACTGCATAAAATGTTTCGTGAAGAATCGCGTATTTACATATGAAATATCTCTCTTTGGCAACATTTTTATATGCGAAAAGAAAAAATGCTAAGTAGAGATTATTCTTCACAACACATACCGTAAAATCTGCTTTAAATGTTTGAGGATGCTTCTTTACATGTATTATTATGGTATCATGGTATCGCGGGGAACAATTTTCTCGCAAAAGCCACAAAAAATATATTCGCGCGGCATCAATTCGCGCAATTCAATTTTTTAATAAAACGTATTGTTATATGGTCTAAATTCGCTAGGGTTTTTTACCCACGCGAATTTTAATGTTACTAGAGTAAAATGTAATGAAGTATATACTGATTTATGAGTTTTGAGAACAATTTTTATTTAGTATTAAAAACATTAACAGAAAATCTTTAAATTCGCATGTCACAGTGTGGACATTTTTCAAATATCAGATACATCATGCATGTTTACTGTGAATTAATTTATTTTCGTGGGCTTAAAATATCGTGGTTTTCGGTAACTTAATATTGTTGGACCAATATAATACAAACCTTCGAAAATTAATGCATAAGATAAGATAGTTTAATTCGTAATAAGCCCTAATGGCCCATGAACAAACTTTACATAGAACAGTAACCGTAAAACGTGTGACATGGTAAGCAATTGAAGACAGTCGTGAATTACAAATTTTGAAATTTTTAACAAACATGTATTTGAAAAATGTTACAATAAGTATATTCCTGCAAAGTTTTGGGAGAGACAGAAGAGTTTTATGTGTCTTACAACTATAAAACAGTTCCATGATATCAAACATATTTCAAAACATTTTGTTGTGTTTCAAAGGCTTTAAATGTATAAGTTGAAAGCTTAGCAATTACAGTCTGTCTTATTTGTCGAATAGAAACAGTTCATGTTTTCATTAATTGGTCTTATACAGTGTGTAAGCTGGGTAACGTTTTGACTTGGTTGAAAATAAATATCCTAATTCAGACAAACCTTCTGTACTTATAAAGATAAACAAAAAGCACTAGATAACCTTGAGTTTCATGTATCTCTCATGGAGGTCCACCTTTCTACAACAATCTTCGAAAAGCACCACTAGCCTGAAATAGCATTAAACAAATACCAAATACATGTTTTTTTTATAAATTACCCTTTAGAATTTTCGTAATAATGTAAATGATGTTTTACTTGTATCAAGAAAATATTTGATTATCAAGTCTATTGTATATGATTAATAAGACAAAATGTTTGGCACCTCACGGGAAACAATGTATTCGATCATATTTTTGACATTTTACAGATCACTGGACAGCTTCTGGGGACAGGTACCCATACCCTACGGAAGGGGAATTTTGTGCCATGTTAAGACAAAAAGACAAAAAGGAGAATTTTAAGTCATATTTGCATAAGTCACTTTGAAGCGTCACACTTACTCATAACACTGTTTTCCACCACTGATTATAATCGTTAGTATATTTTGTGACTTTAGACTTAAAAATAAATCAATCTATCAATTAAGTGCATTTTCGGAAGTCTATTTTAATTTAATTTTAGATTTTGGAGGGGAAATTTTTCTGAGAGAGGGGAAAACATACTATTTTTAGAGGAAAATGGAGCCCATAATGTGCCCAAAAAATTGTCAAACAAGTGCCCTGTTTTAATTGTGATATACAAGTGTAAAAATACTTCCTGACAATATTTCCCTTGTTTGAGGCAGATATTCACGGGGATTTTTTCCGTGTTTTTTTATACAAACAAAAAATATTTTCAATTTTGTGAAAAAAGACATTGACCCAAAAGTTAAATAAAGCCTGACATGTATCAAATGGATTAAATAAAAATCTTTTTGTTTTTGTTGTTCTTAAAAAAATCTAGGGGATATCTGAGAATCTTTAACTTTTTTGTTGACTTTATATTTTGAAGCCCAGTACAGATGTAAACCAAAACCACTTCACCGACATCACCAAGTCACCGCACCAGCACCGCTACACACATATCACCCGGTCGGGGCAAATCAAACCTTGCTATCAACTAGCGACCCAAAAATGTCAAGGGTAAAACAAATACCAAGAGACAACAGTTCATGTGATACATAAAAATAATAAAAGTGTAGAAGCTACCTTATGATATTTCCGGCTTGTCTGATCTTGTCAACTAACTGTTGATGGGTGATATCCCCCACACGCTCACCATTCACCGACAAGATCACGTCACCTGAAGATATAATAATGGTCCAAGATTATAAAACCATTTCAGCCAATCAGATGCTTGAGATTTGAGACTGGTCTCCTGATTTACTAAAAGTGAAGAAGACAAATTAAAAGTTTCGTTTCAATAGTAAAAAAGCTTTAAATTATGAAATAGATTTAGATTAAATAAATTTAAAGCAATTTAAAACGCCATTTAATAATTTATCAATCAGAAGTTACCGTTCTTGTTGTAAGCAATAACTTTTTTATGCAGGTCATTTTAGTTCATGGTTTGTGTCAATTATATAAATAATTTCAAAGATGTAAGCATCATTAATTAGCACGTTAGTCATTGAAAGGAAGGCATGATTAAAAAGTTACATTTAATCCGAAATTATCATACTTGTTTATAAAAAAATCTCGATGTAGATGATACTTGTCAAGTTTTTGTCAAGAGTAAATAAGTACCTTTAAATTTACTAAGAAAAAATAAGTTTCATGTTCAAGTAATTTAAATGGGGCATAATAAAACACAAAATCATAAAACATGCAACTCACAACATAATTATACAAAAATATATTATATATTATTTTATATGTTAACCTGCTATCCTCTAACTCTACCATTGTTTTCAGCATTACATGATCGTTCTTGGGGTTTGTTTTAATTCGTTTCCTGTTCTGTAAATCCTGCTTATTGATTTAACTGTTTTGTAATTAATTAATTGAATGGGGCAGGTGATTGATACTTGATTCTGGTTTTACTCCTATATTGCTGCTCTTTGCCTTCCCAGTGTATTGATTCTTCCAGATTTGACTTTTTGTATATCTCTTAATCTTATTAGACATGGGGAAAACAATGAGATTTTTTCTGCTTTGAGGAAGAACCTAACTGCATTAAAACTATAAAGGTTAAGTATTGCTATTTTTTTTTATCTCAGCTTCAAGAATGCAAAGATGATGAAACAGTGACCCAAGATTCTTTAACTAAGATTGGAGACCAGTCTTCAATCTCAAGCATCTGTTTGGCTGCAATGGAGAATAGTCTTTTCTGCGATTTCCTCTATTCTATACTTGGTTGGTTTTACCGAAATGTTCAAAATAAACAAGTTTAGGCTTTAACATTTAAAACAGGGCCAAGTATTATAAAACCGAGAATGGAAACCAGTCTCAAATCTCTAGCATCTGATTGGCTGAATGGTGCCATTTCAGCCAATCAGATGCTTGAGATTTGAGACTGGTTTCAAATCAGCATAGTTGTTCTCAACTTACCTCTTCGTAAGCCAGCATACCAGGCGGCGCTGTGTATTTCAATATAGTCTACATACGTCATTATTTCTACTTCGTTTGTCTTCTTGTGCTTTATGCCATAAGTCTAAAAATAGAGGGTTTGTTTCCAGTTACACTTATGGCCATCGGGGGCTGATCCAGGGAGGTTTCATAAAGTGTTGCTCGAAGCCTTTTTTGTTGTTGCGCGACCCCCCTTCCCCTGTTTTGGCAGCAATATTTAATTTTCGTTGGGGATTTGGCCAGAAAGTTGGACATTATCATGTTTAATCGAAAGCTATCAAAAATGAGCGTGTTCAACAATATAGTCAGAATCTCTTGCACAGACAGACGAAAAGATGTTAAGAAACTAAAATCCGAGTCCGAGGTGCCAGAGAAGCCATTCTAAGAGTAAAATTTCCACGAAAATCTGTTACTGCATTCTAAACGGCAAGTATTTTCTTATAAGTACATGCATGTTTGATTATGTCTAAAACAGGTATACATATCTTTCAATTATTTTTGTTACTTAACATGATGATTTGTGATGTTATAGTTTAAACTGAATTAAATTAAATCATAGTCTTACACATAATGGTATGTCTGAGAAAAGATCAGCGCTAGTGTTGTTTCAATCTTTCTTTCTGTTATTAACAGCAAATAATTGATCATCATAATATTATACAAATTCACCTGTAACGTAAATCCCCATGAGTTATCTTTCTTTGTTAATTTAAGTGTCCGCCGTTTGCTATTTTCTCCGGGATCAGTGGTTATACTCTTGTCTTCGTCAAGGTGGTGTAGCTCGGCTCCTATTGAATCTCTTGTGACAATTGCCAGCTGAAAATATTAATAAATATTACAATGAGTTTGATACATAATGTTTATAATATGCACATATCTAAGTATCACCACGACTTTAACCCATAACGTTTAGTATACACGAATATAAAAGTGTCACAATGCCTTTAACCCATAACGTTTAGTATACACAAATATCTTAGTGTCACAATGACTTTAACCCATAACGTTTAGTATACACACTTTTCTTAGTGTCACCATGACTTTAACCCATAACGTTTATGGTATAAATACATATCTTAATGTCACTGTGCCTGTAACCCATAACGTTTATAATTATATAAATACGCAAATATCTAAGTGTCACAATAGTCATAACCCATAACGTTCAAAGTATGCACAAATATCTATGTCACCATGACTTTAACCCAAAACGTGAATTGTATACTACGCAAATATCTAAGTGTAACCATGACTTTAACCCATAACATTAATAGTACACACAAATATCTTTATGTTATTTTTAATCTGACACGTAACGTTTATAATGTGGAACTACGATTTTGACGATCAACTTTCATAGTATACACAGATATTTATGTTTCACCATGATTTTGACCCATAACGTTTATAGAATTACACAAAGATCTAAGTGTCATGATTTTGACCCATAACATTTTAAGGTTACTATGGTTAATTATATAAAACACGTTTTTATACACACGTTCATATTAATAATGAATGAAACAATTAAAGATTTTTATTGTTTAACCAGAATAATGTAATTATTTTGTCATTTTAGAATATTAAGCGATTGTTAATACGTTTCAGCTCATCACTCGTGCAGAGGTAACTTGTTGTAGTGTGAAAACGGGGTTAAACTGTGAACTTTTAACATCTTTTGTAGTTCGTTCAGACGAATGAATGCGACTCGTATTTAAAAAAAGGAGCGCAGTAAAAAGCATGTTTTTTCTACTGGTCTTTCGAAGGATCATGGTACAAGGTTATTAACGAAGGCCTGGATCTATACGAAGATTACATTTTGGGTAAAAGAACTGTTACTAGGTAACATAACTGTTACCACAGATAATGTACTGAGAACGTCTTATCTGTTAAAAAGTATATCGTTTAAAGAGATTATATGTCCAAAAGTAGCGTGTTTTTTTTTCATTCTGTTCATTTTCTTAAAGTCAACTGAAAAAATCTAACTTCGTAATATCCAACATTAACTGAGACCAAGCAGAAAATCATGAATTATTATTAATTTAAATGTTTGTCTTTGTTTGCTGTAGTAATAAAACCCACACAGAAAGCTAAATGCATCTAAAGCACATCCTTTTTTTGAAGAAGAAAAAACCGGAAAAATGCAACTAGTTAAGTTGTATTATGACATTTATCGTGGTATACTTTCAACCGGTGTAGACTTATAACGGACATGCACATCAAGACGGATGCAAAAAAGAGTTTAAGTAACATTGAAATATGAAGGAGATATGCACTATTGCACTAAAGCGACGGAATATGCCAGCCCTGTTGCTGTGTCTACTCCTCGTGTTTCCATCGTAAAAAATTCTTTGAACCAACAGTTTTGTAGAACAGTTCTTTTTTAGGTACATGCCATTATTATACTGTATAATGAAACTTTGTATTCTAATTTAGTTTGAAATATTTGTCAGATTAAAACGTGTTTTATTTTTCAATAGAGAAATACTCACTACATTATTTGTTTGGTTCAAAATCGCGTTTTGTCTTGCCCCATCCCAATATCTTGATAAAAACGATTAACGAAATCTTAACTTCTTGTCTACATTAATATTAGTGGTGTTTGTTGTTGGGACTAAAATATGAAATTATTAACAAATGTTCTTGTTAATTTCCATGTTCACGTTCATTTTGTACTCGGAGAGGGGGGGGGGGGGAGGGGGTGGGGAGGGGGAGGGGGAAGGAGATGACCCTTTGACTATTGAAATGATTTTGCCATACTGGAAATTGATCCCGCACCCTACGGCGACAGTGCCAAACCTTGCAAATTCGATTACGCTACCGACTAAGCTAGCCGGGAACCCTCCCCCACCCACCCCCGCACCCCCCACACGCACTCAAACAAAAACGTTTGAGCGGATAACCCTGAAAAACGCAATCATTGCATGACACTGAAATTAACGTTTTCAGAAAAACTCATTTTAAGCACCTAGAGTTTAGACTAAAGGCCGTTTTCCCTTAACTGATTAGGAGTCGTTTGGCTATTAATTGGTAGTCCTCAAAATGATCAAAATGTCCCTTTGAAATTCAGCAGCTAGAGGTAGCCTCGGTACTGTATCTAAACTATGGGTTTACTCGTCCTTAAGCCGATTTTATGGAACAGACTGAAACTAAATTCGGTCAAAACAAATCTTGCTCATGTGTTATGTCTGGTTTAGGAGGACTTTGGTATAACCAACACTCTTAAGCAAACATACATACATGTTTAAACAAATAATATAGCTGTAGGTGAATTTAAATGATATATCTTACTTTTTATTTGCTTAATACAGATAGAAAACGATAATATCATCTATATTTAAACAAATAATTGGCTATTAATGTGAATTTTGCTATTATCTATCTGTTTTAGTCTTGATTGAAAGTTGTAATTTCATTTATAATTACGAAAACACTTATATCATGTGTATCTTTATGAGTTTACTATTAACTTAATTGCCTGTTACATTTTTATTTGCTTTGCTTGACGTCAGTGCGGCTAATTTTAATAACATAAACACATAAACAATTGTTTTGATCGTTAAAATCATCTTAGCCTCCGACTTAAACTATATTTTGTCATGTTCACTCTGTGCTAGACGTTATATCGTCAAAAACATTTACCGATTTATTTAACATTCAATTATTAAACATTAGAGGTACCTTGACACGAACCAAGAGGAAACTATTACTGTGATATCATTATATTTCGCATGGTTTAATTTTCGCGTATTTCGCGCTAGGGGATGTATAAGAGCAATACAATTGGGCGAATTTATGTCCGCGCGAAAATGCCAATTGTGCAATATGCGCGAAATTTACTCCCCCACAGTTAGTGTTTTCAAATATCAAATTTATAGAATTTTAAAGCAAAGGTTGTCATAGCTTAACTAAAGCAGTAAATATTCTAAAATCTACTGATCAGTCCACAATGTCTGCGAAATTCGCTCCTCGTCAGTCATCTCTAGGCATAACATTTTATGACAATGAATATATATTAGCCACAAAAGACATTGGAGTATTTAACCTTGAACTCCGAATAGACAGCCTTAACCCATCATCATCATCTCATTTTCGTCATCGTCATCCTCGTCATTATTATTATTGTTATTAATTATTATTATTATTATTATTATTATTATTATTATTATTATTATTATTATTATTATTATTATTATTATTATTATTATTATTATAAACATTCATAAGCCCAATAGAAATGTGCAGTATTTCATTACTACAATAGAGCAGTATTTCATTACTACAGGTGTCAACCTTGTTAAATCATTACAGTGCATATCCATAAATAATTATTAAAATACAATAAGCAATAAGGCCTTCCGAAACTGTTGGTTGTTATATATTATAAATATTTGTACATTAAGGTACGTCTGTGTATTAATAAACACTTAAAAATGAAATCATTTTAGAAATTTCTGATAATAGTTATTTAAAACATTTAGTAGTAAAGCTTCTAAATGGCACTGATGTTGCCGCTCGTTTTACATCCTTTCTAATTGTTAATTACAAAGCATGACAAATGACATATTGTAAAAACAATATAATGTATATGACAAAGCATTAAAGTACAAAAAAGAAGGAAATAATATTTCTGGTTAAAGATACTGTATTGTTAGAATTAGTAACTTAACGACCTACGACCTAGTTAGATTATTGTGTTATCGTGTTATCATATGCAGTTGATAAATCATTCATTTACATTGTAGTTCGTTATTGATAACTTGACAGTTAATGTGGCAATCTAGTTAATCAGAGAAAATTGCAACAATTTCGTTATCGTCATAATTTTATGAGTATTGATCACGGAAAAAATAATATAATCGTTAAAATTATTTTTAAGCCAATGACATCGCAGTATTTTTTTCAAATTTTACGAACATCAATTCTCATAAGGTTGCCTGTCTGAATTTAATTTGCCTATATCTGCATTAAGGTCGTGTTTGGTTATATATACAGAGTATGACGTGACTGTATACTTATCCATAATAAGTTATAATACACTATAAATATCTCATATTAAAATGATTTCCTAAATAATTGGCAAACAAAATCTAAGAACGTCGTTTAATTCTTATAACTCTGGAACTAATCGAAGATGCTTAAACTTAGACTCTTTTGATTGGTCTGTTATAAGAATGGTAAAAACTAAGACTCTGTCTTGTGATTGGTCAGTTAGGAGTCTGGTGAAAAGTGAGACTCCATCTTGTGATTGGTCAGTTAAGAGTCTGGTTAAAACTGAGACTCCATCTTGTGATTGGTAAGTTAGAAATCTGCGGTTAAAACCGAGACTCCATCTTGTGATTGGTCAGGTAGAAATCTTGTTAAAACTGAGACTCCATGTTGTGATTGGTCAGTTAGAAATCTTGTTAAAACCGAGACTCCGTCTTGTGATTGGTAAGCTAGGAATCTGGTGAAAACTGAGACTCCATCTTGTGATTGGTAAGTTAGGAATCTGGTGAAAATTGAGACTCTGGTTAAACTTGAGACTCCGCCTTGTGATTGGCTTGTTAGGAGTCTGGTTAAAACTGGTTAAAACTGAGACTAAGTCTTGTGATTGGTCCGATAGAAGTCTCGTTAAAACTGAAACCGTCTTGTGACTGATGTGTAAGGAGACTGTAAAATTCAATGTTCTGTTCTGTTCTGTTCCGTTCTTGTTTTTGTTCATGATCGGTTCTGTTCTGTTCAGTTCGGTTCGATTCTGGTTCATGCAATGCCATTTCCTGTCCTTGCACCGTGACATGTTCACATTTTATGCATTTTTATATGCTATTCAGTCCAACTTAAACGTTAAAAGATTGAAACGCTGTTAAAATTCGTATTTTATGTCTTGTTTGCATGGCACTTTAGTAGTATTACAAATTGTATTCTTAATTAAGATGAAATATACCTCATGTCTTCGTGACTCAGTATTAGAAGGTCATTAGTAAATTACAATTCTGCATGTCCTTGTTTGACATTCTGTATTAACAGGAAGATGATCTAGTTCTCAATCCGGGACGATATGCGTTAGTTTAGATAGATTTGTTGTATATGTATGCTCATCTTTGTACAACATAAGCGTGCAAACATACATCATAACTGTCATAATAAAATGCAGGAAAATGGCAAATAGTTAACCCTTTACTCCATGGGATATGGGAATTATCCCAATGGCAAACAGTGAAGATCCGGATATGGCAGTTATCCGAAGGACAAACAGTGTAGATTCAGATCAGCCATGTGTGCCGTCTGACTAGAATCGGCCTTGTTTGCTTTTGATTAATCAGTTTATTTTTGACAAAAAGCGACCAGTGCATATCCAGATCATGGTTGTGCTGATCTGGATCTACACTAGTCGTCTATGTGGTAAAAGCTGTACTAATGGAGTAAAGGGTTAAGCAAAGAAAGTATGCACAAGAAAGTAGAACGAGATACGCATGCAAATAAAAAAAAACAAGTTTATTGACTGAATTGGAATCAATGTTGACCATTCACAGAAGTCAACTCTGATCGAAAAGTAGATCCTGATCGGCCTGTTCACCCTGATTGCATGGCATGTACCAGAGGTCTGCACGCTTTGGCTGTTTCGCGTTAAATTTGAATTAGAGTTTTGTTTAAAAAAAGTTTTTGTTGCGTTTTAATTTTAAGAAGTTTTTTTTTCATTTGCTTCAGTTGAATAAATAATTGAACTAACAGGTCAAGGTTTTTTCCATGTTAGTGTATGTTTATTAAAGGCTTTATAATAATTACACTGGTGCAATTAGACCTCTTGTTAAGTGCTTGGTTAAACCCATGTCAGCGATATCCCGCAATATGTCTATACAGTTAATGTTTACTTTCCTTATCTATGTATATATTTATACTTACCTTTATGGATAAAAACGAATTGAGTATCGTATTATATCTCGACCAATATTTTCTACATTGCAATAAAAATATTGATGAAAATAGACAGTTATTTTAGCCGGTAGTCTATTTTCATCCCTGGGTGGTTTGAATTACTTCCATAAATTGTCAAATATCAGTATAATTAATTGCTAGTTGAATTTCAATACGATATAAGCAACTGTATATTGGGTGTAACATTTTATTGTAAATTTATTTATACTCATATTTACTATTTAAACATTTATGTTTCCGCAAAACTCTGTAGCTGTTATTTCCCTGGCAAAATAAATGGAATATGTAATAAACATTTAAAATGGTAGTGTTTAAATCAAGTTATAACATGAGTGATTTAACGTAAATGCATGTTCATGAAATATAACGTGCAGTTATTCAAAATCATATTTAAAAAAGAATAATTCATTAGACATATTTAGCAATTTATTTGCATTGTGTTGGCAGCCTAGCAACATGGCAGCGTGAAGTTTACAGCCTGGCAGCATTAAGCTGTAGGCCTAACAGCCTGGCAGCGTGAAGTTAGCAACTAGGCAGCGTGAAGCTTAAGTCTCGACGGATGTGATGTTAAGCTGTCAAATTTTTCAAACCAGTCGCCATTTCAGTCAATCAGATGCATGAGATTTGAGACTGGTTTCCAATTTCAGCTTTATAACCTTCAAGTCTGGATGTAATTCAAGATTTCCAGAAAAGAGGTTCATTTGTGATGTCTTACGGTAGTTGCATGATAATTTCCAACTTTCTTACTAAAATCCCTACGGATAGTTAATATTTCTGCCCCCAAAAGGGGGTTCAAGCAACCTATTGAGCCTCCTTCTCTGGATCTGACCCTGCGAGTTTTCCTGTGAGCAATTCTCATAAAATAAAAAAAAACATATCTAATTTGTAAAACATTTTTGTGATAGACTATTTTCATATTAACGTGCATGCCACGTGACTGTCAAATTACCAATAACGTACTATATTTTTTAATTTATTTATACGTACCATACACTATTATTATTGCACTTTTATGCAGTTATACAAGTTTTATCCTGTTAAAGTTATATTAATGTTGTTGTTTTTTTTTTCATGCAATTCATACCACATTTAAACGTACTGGCCCCATGGTTATAAAACTGAGAATGGAAACCATTCTCAAATCTCAAGCATCTGATTGGCATAAATGGCGACTGGTCGCCATTTCAGCCAATCATATGCTTGAGATTTGAGAATGGTTTCCAATCTCAGTTTTATAACCTTCAGCCCTGATATCGCTTTATGATTTTTGCTGACATACGTTCATCGTCGATTTATAGACTACTTGCGAAATAAATAATTAATTCATCATATGTCCTTTACATGCGACAGGGCAAATAATTATTTATTACCAATAAATAAATCATTATTCCGCTATTGACACGCGTATACTGCAGTTAAAAGAGGTGACATTAAACAGAGCACTTAACTGTATGTGTTTGTTAAGCGGCTTCCGCATATGTGATCGAATGAGAGTTGGCTTTAATATTAGGGACAATTCTTATTCTCACACTCAATTTCAACTAAAATATTTATATAAATTCGGAATAAATTCTGGTTATTTACTTGAAATACTTTATAAAACCAAAATGAAATCTTCTAGTTACAGTCATGGCAATATATAAAACAACTCTGATTCCATTAAAAACAAGTTTTCACATAAACATGTGCATTGTAAAATAAATGTTTGAGTTCAAACTCAGATATTTAAGTTTTGTACATGTATTTAAACAGTTTTTGGCAATTTTTATCAGGATATACGGATATCAAATTTTACGTCTCAAAATAGTTCATGATATTGGGACCAGTTCGACCGACTTGCAGTCGACACATCAATAAGGATTCGCAAGAGACAAAGGTTCAAAACTTTGAAAATTCTTACGCTGACTAAACTTCAAGCACGGCTAAAAATTCAAACTGAAATTTACTAGGAAATCTACGGTGTTTCGAAGAGACCATTGCTAATTCGCCCTTTCGACCTCTTGGGCGAGACCACGAAAACGCGAAAACACGATGCGATGTCGCGAAACAACGACGCAAGGTCGCGAAAGTACGATGCGAAGGTGCGATATTAATATTAACATTAAGTTGAGCAGACAATATTAGATATTTGTTCTCGGTAAAGATAACATTATGTTCGCGATAATCACGTCGGTAAGTTCGTTTCAACATAGTAACAACTACAATGTTAAAAATATGAACGAAGATAACTTTTCTTGTGACTTGCCCTAAATGACCTTAATCTTATGAACGTTCGTTAGACTGGTTAGTAAAACTACTGACACTGACTGTATAAACTGTTTGCAAATAGTCAAGAAAAGTTCATCGAAACGAAAGATAAGTTATGTACACACTTAGATAATATGCAGATTTAAAGATTAGATCTTCAAACGATTTAGAAATAATTTGCATAGTAACGAATGATAAACAAGTAAGTGTGAACTCTATAATGTTAATTAATAAGGACAGTAAAGACTGTTCATTTTGCTGTACAGTACTTCACCAATATCTGGGCAGAATGACAGACAAGAACGTAGAAAATCACGTGACAGACAAGAAACTAGGCAGTCACGAGATAGGAAAGAAACTAGACAGTCACGTGACAGACAAGAACTAGGCAGTCACATGACAGACAAGAAACTAGACAGTCACGTGACAGACAAGAAACTATGCAGTCATGTGACAGCAGAACCTAAACAGTCACGTGACAGACAAGAAACTTGACAGCCACATGACAGACCAGAAACTAGGCAGTCACGTGTCAGACAAAAGTTTTCAATTTAATTGACAGCACAAAGTTTTACAAATTTGATATAGTTATGCGAACTAGTTGCTGGAATAAAATTAAATTAAACTCGTTTTATGTAATATGAGACCATTTGTATTTCAACAAGGAGGCTATCACTTTACTGTCTACTTATAAAAACAGTTATTTAATATATAATCTTGACAACTGAGGATAAAATCGAGTTTAGCACAGAGAACAGTTCAAATATTACAATCTTTGGAACGCTGAATTTAATCTGAGGCGCGTCAAGGGAAAACGTGTCTTCTGGGATATTTTTAAAATTTTAGTTTTTTTCTATATTTAGAAACAGCTCACATTTTTATTATTTTCTCAAAACTAATATGGGATCACATACATTTTACTATGGAATATTACATGTATTTTTACCTCGAAACGCACAAAAAGCGATGTCTGCTCAACTCGATGACGTCATTTCTGGAAATAACATTTATTTTTCGAAGACACCTTTTGCCATAATGCGGCTCATTTGATATATGTTCCAGTCATCTAGCTTATATTCTTGTTTGTGAAATGGGTTCCCGCTGGACAATGAAAACTCTAATTCGCGACAATAACTAATCTCTCATCTAACCTCAAAACTCGCAGAATATCTCGAATTGTAATAACATCACGTATTTTTGTCTGGGTTTTTGTCCTTACATTCTCTTATAGTTTAAGGGGTAAGTTAATTTGCAAATTGGTGCTTTTTTCTTCTTGATGTTTATCAATGCCACCCGTACCACGTCAAGTCATCTCAAATTTGGTGCTTCACGGGGAATGCGTTTTCGGGCAGATGAAGTCAATCGTTGAATTGACGTCATACAGCAGATTAACATTACCTTTTTATGCATTTTGGGATTGAATTAACACTAAACACTAGTAGCCAAAATGTAACCCTTTGGTGATGATCAATTAATAGATAATTGTATGTTCTTTTTAAATACAGTAACGACTATGATGTCAAATAATATCACATTTTTTCCGTGACGTGGGCCTACCCCAAATGTTTTCCTGGTCGTATGCATTTTAATCATTTATAAATATAAGAATGAGAAGCAGTTTTGTTTTAAATTGAGTTTTTCATGGTTAGTGAATTTCAATATTAATAGGTGTAGTACAAAACTCGATAAGTAGTTTACCATAGAAGGTATCGAAACTTTATTTTGTATCAGAACTAAAGGTAAATATGCCAACCCCGAAACCCAATCTTTAAATTGTCGTCGTCTGCATGTTTGGATTCGTTCAACAATTACATGAATTAGCTTATATAAAAAATCGATAATCGACGTTTTTTTCTGTAGCGGACTCTCGTACTAAAAGTCGATAAACACGATTAACTTCGTTTTTTTTTACCGTTTCAGGCTTTATTGAAACTTTGTAGGTTGTTAGATACATGCCAAGTGTATATGGAAACGAAATAAAAAGAAATTTTGCTTTTTGAAGTTTTACTGGAGGTTTTGTGGGGCAACTTTTGCACAAAAACAACAACTTAATACAAAACATAATCTGAAAATCTCATATTTGTACTACATACATTTTTTAACAAAAGCTCATCAGCTCACGCATAACGCATTATTTCTTTTCTTTTACATGTAATCAGCAGGCTGTATATGAAAAACGCGCTTTCTTTCGCACAAAAATAAGTTTAAAATAAGTGCCTAGCTTATTCGCACTTTCTTTTTTCACTGATCCTTAAATCCGGATTTATTATTTGCCTTTCTAATCAAGCAAACCAAAACGTCATGCAATCATAAACGACTATTAAATCCTTAAACAAGTTTAAGTAATAATCTACATGCTATCTTTCAAATGCAAATATTTATTATGTTAATCGCGTGCGCATTTTAAAGGTCGTAAAGTTAGTATTAATTGATTTTGGCAATCAACACTGTATAAGGTTAATTCCAGTTATACATTTGATGGCCGCCTCAATGGAGATAATAAAGACAGTAAATCTCTGCTACTAAAACCTCCTTCGGGATAGAAAAAAAATGTTTAAGTAATAGTGAGGGAGGGGGTCTTTATTGCGGGGTGCAAAATAACTGCATTACTGAAAAGTGAGACTAAAAAAGATCTATTTTAACTGTATTACTGTAAAGTGGGACTGTAATATTGCAGTCTTTAGCATTGCTGTTCAGTGCGACCAAAAAAATAGCTGTCTATCTTTCTGCATCTTATTTGAAAGTGGCACTGAAATAAAAAGGACTTTTTTCACTGCATAACTGTGAAGTGAGATTGAAAAACAACAGCTGTTTCGAAATTGAAGGTGCCTTTATATTGAGGTTTAGAGATTTTATTATAGTAGGTGTAATTCTGCGGCAATATATTTCAACTTAATGCGATTTTGCATCCATAAGAACAAAAAATCAAATATGTTTTTATACTTTTCAATATGTACGCGTATATTATATATATGCAGGGTTTTAGTCAGAGCCCGGAATCGCCGAGACAATGACTCACAGAGACAAATCGGCGATCTCCAAAAACAATGAAACTAAATCTGGATACCAGTCTCGAATTTCAAGCATATGGTTGGGCGAAATGGAAACAAGTCACCACTTCAGCCAAACAAAACCAGTCTCAAATCTCAAGCGTCTGATTGGCTGAAATGGAGACTTGTCTCCAATCGTAGTTTTACGATCTTGGGCCCCAGTGGATCTTGGCATCAGGTGTAACTGGATTTCGTCTAAACAACTATTTAACAGTTGTCTTCATGTTCTTAAACAAACTTGGCATCATGTTGCACAGAAATTACTCATTTGGGGGTCTTTATGTCTGAGAACTGCAGACAGTCGATTTATAATCAAAAATAACTTTGCGGATATCAATATAAGTTTCTATTTCCAACCTTAAAAGAATTCCAATACTAAATTAACATGTTGTGCCACTTTTAAAACACTTTAATACTAGCAGATTACCGCAAGCCTTACGCAGTTCTGCTCCGATCTTTTCTTGTATTTCGGTCAATTGAAGCATCATATTACCTTCTTCACAATGGAAGCACAGAATACAAACAAACGATGAACACAGCAGACTCATTTAAATAGAGTATATGCATTATGTAATACCTTAATAGTGAGAAATACTACCAGAGTGACTGTCATTTCAAAAGGGAGGGGGCGGGGTGGAGGGGGGTGTGGGGCGGAGGTGAAAGTACCACATTCAGTTTCATGTGTGCTGATGAACTTTAAACCCCAATTAAATAAATGAAAAAACACGAATACGTGAATACGTTGCGTAACGTATGCATTTATTTTGTTCGTCACTATATCGCTAGTGGTCCGCCCCCTTCCTGGTCGAAGCAGACGACAATTAATAGCATTGTACCAATACTAAATTTAACTTACCTTTTCCTTCATTCTTTTTCTATGTTTTGTAGGATATTCCATTTCACAAAAATCACATAGTCTGTTATCTTTATCACTTATTTTATTTCCTTTTAATTTTATTTAAACAACAGCTGTTTGTTTTGCTGTGACTCGCGAGTTGATACAGCCTTTCACCGTATATGGTCTACGTTGTATTTGATAAAAGTATATGGTTAACTATAGTATACACTAGCGTGTTGCAGCTATATCGTAAACTGGTTTAATGTAGTATTTAAGACATTTCTTTTATAAATGTACAATAAAAACGAAAAAGCAGGCAACAAAGTAAATAAACACATAAAGATTAATTAATTAATAAAATAATAATTAAATATTAATTAATAATAATTATAAACTTTAAAATATTAATTTAACGATTAATTAATTTATTTATTAAATAAATAATGATTAATATAATTAATTAGTTAATGATAAATACAATAAATTAAATAATGACACATTTAATGAATTTATTAATCATCATCATCATCATCATCATCATCATCATCATCATCATCATCATCATCATCATCATCATCATCATCATCATCATCATCTGATGCTTCTGCTACTTTTACTACATTTACTACTGCTACTACTTCTACCACTTCCAAGTAAAAGTACTTCTTCAACTATGATTACTTAATTTACGTACTTGTTTCCCTTACTTATACTCATCTTAGAAATCACATGACTTTAACATGTTTGAGTCTAGCAAGTTAGTACAAGATAACTAGACCTATGGTTCGGACAGGTGTTAGACGTTCGGACGTGGACATGTATATATCATTTAACCAATTTACCATTTTTAAGCGGATGTTGACTCCCCCAAATTGAAAAAAAGAAATACATATAAACCAAAAAGATTTATTTTACAACACGAAAACGAGGATTAAAAAGTCTGTTAAAATGTTTTAGTCAAGCAGGTTAGAACAAGCTACATGTAACTATGGATCGGACAGCTTGGAAATTTGATAATTAATCGATAACAAAACCAATTTACAATGGTTTATCGGATTAAGATTCCCAAAATGAAAAAAAATCAACAACAATCAAACAAACAAACAAAAACAACAGATATATATTTATACAACAAATGAATGCGTTGTACATCACAATAATGTCAAAGTGGGAATTAAAAATTAATATAATGTCTTTAAATATTAAGTCAAGCAAATTAGTGTAAGCTTACTATTGTTCTGATTGCTGGTACAATTTAAGTATGAATATTAATCTATAATTTAAACAATTTATTATTGATGCAAAATAGCATAAAAACGTTATTCGTATTATATACTGAACAAAAAAAGAAACTTAAGCCTTTTTTTAATTCAAACAATTAAATCATTTTGTTCAGTGATGCTATATTTTATCCTTCATTTAAGTTGCGGTATTTGCACATGTCTGGACATTTGATAAGGCGAAAATATCTTGATATTTTTTCACAGAGGTCAAGTGGTCTCCTCTTTCCTAAATAATATTGAGATAGATATTTCTTACATAACATCCTCAAACAGATTATTTCAATGTCAAATTTAGAAGCTTATGGCATGTACAGAAGGAAAACACAATTATTATCAAAGTCCACTCATTAAAAGAAAACAGAATCGGTTACAAAATTACCTCCCTTTAATTAAAGAAAGAACAAAATCCAACTGTTAACTTCAACCAAATATTTTTTTCGTTTTCTTTTTTTTTAAACCGATACTGAAATAATGAACCGACAACTTCTAATATAAACATATTGGTGACAAAATTCCTCCAGATATTTGCATTCGCTGGCATCATTAATGTAATATAAGTTTCCCCTGTTATTTTGTGAGTTTTTTGTTTTGGCTCAGTATATACCTGCCTTATCAGCCACCTGCATTCAGCAACCACCTGTCTTCAACAGCCATTTTGAATATGTCCGAAACAGACAGTTTGTATTTTCCTTGTCTATGAGTCACATGTGTTAAGGAGCCACTTTATCAGTACTTTGGGCGGCTGCTTAATACAGGTTTTACTGTATGCCAGAAGAAAGGCGTTTCTTCGTTACATTAACATAAGGTTTATCGATGTTGCTATGCTATATGTATATGCTAAGAGTCGGGGGTGACTTAGTTATATTTGCAAAACGTATCACAGCTTCAATGCGCTAACATAAGGTAGCAATGGTACATGCTCATTTATATAACAGGAGACGAACATTGCTTCTTTACGTTAGTGCGATAGTTATTTTGGAGGCGATTCTATGTACGTTAAAATAATGTAGCACTATTGCAAGGGAGTTGGAAGGCGTTTCTTCGTACGTTTAAAGACGGTTACCAGCAGAAATATTGCAACGGATGTTTAAGGAATTTCTTCGTACGTTTAAAGCAATATTACAACGGATCTGGAAGGCGTTTCTTCGTACGTTTAAGACGGGTATCCGCAGTAATATAGCAACGGAGCTGGAAGGCGTTTGCACTAGGTAACATGCTGGTTATAATTGTTGTTTAATTTTATAAATAAATGTTTAGTTCTTTCAGATATTGAAGAAAATAAATGGATTTGGTAAAGATACGATAACAATTCCAAGACTGCCTACCGACTTATTGTCCGGTACTTTCTTCATGGTTCAAAATTTATTTAAAGAAAGTACATTGCTTTTTTAATTAACAATGATAAACTAGCTGCACGTAAGTGCCTACGAATTGTATGTTAATAGTGCAATGAGGTCATTTAAGGTATAGTATAAGCCTGGCACACGACTGCTATATGTAAATCAATGTAACTGTTAAACGGGAACCTGTGCCCAAGGTTATAAAATTAAGCATGGAAATCTGTCTCAATCTCAGTTTTATAACCTTCAGCCCAGGAAGATTTGATAGAAATGTGTTAGTTGTCGTGAATTTTACAACACCATCTATTGAAGCCACCAGCAGGGGGACTGTGGAATATATGTTGCAAAATGACACACGACAATAAACAATTATGTGATAGATTACTTTCTTCCACGACTTGCATTTTGCGATTGAAGTGCCGATTGTTCATAGTAGACAGTATGGCTGCAACCTTCCTGTTGTTTATAGCTGTGAGATGCATGTAATCTTCCTGCATCAGCCATAGGCATGGCATATGAGAATATGAGACATACGCAGGAAATTATGATTTGGCCTGGGAAAGTTACAATCTCCACACACAGTTGTCGTTCCTTAAAGTCTGTTACAGCGAGTTTAGGAGCGATAACTCTGGATAGAGATTTGGAAAGTGAATGACCAAGGTACAATTTCGTACTTTAATCCATGCCGATTAAAAAATAAATATTTGCTGTACACTAAAGTTTAAGGAAACAAAATCATTGTTGAGATAAAAAATAACGTTCTTTATTTAAATATTAAATATTTTGTATACACTAAACAACTTTGCTAAGTATACACCTTCGTACTCGGGCATGCAATGAATACTAACTGATTTATTAGTAAAACTTGATTCAAAATGACAGACAACTGACTGCTCAAAATCATTTGGAATACTGACACCCACAGAACAAAAATTCACAAAATCAGTTAATAAAGCGTATGTTCAACTTAATAAACGAATTACGCGTACATATAAATGAACATTTGGAGCCTAGAAATATGCTATTCTTCTATTTCTGTTAAATTAAATTCTTTTCATTCTAATCTTAATGTTTTATAACTGTTTATAGTCCAATCCACTTTTTGAGCAAATCAGTTTGAATGCATAAAATGTAGTCGCCTATCTTTTAGTTTTCCAATATTCCTGTTAAATTCGACCAATTTTTCTTATAAATCAGTTAGTATTTATTGCATTTATATTGAAAGTTTTAGAGCAATAGCTCAATTATCAAGCCAGTAATGCCCCAGTACGAAGGTGTATACTTAGAAAAGTTGTTAAGTGTACATGTAATAGGAAATCTGATCATGGTGGCTCAAATGCATGGATGCGAGCTTTGTCTGTTCTGGCGATGACAACACAATCTGTGAGGATGCATCTGAAAACATGTTGATGGTGAGGTATTTCAATCGCAAATGATTAAATGTCTAGTTGGATGGGAGACACTTTCAATGTACCTGGGGCAATAAGGCACATATAAAATATAACAGGAAAAGGGGTATTTTTAATAGTTCTTGCAGGAATATTTTTCAGGTTTTCGAATGTATAGGATTTTTTCACCAAACTTTGCGTTGAAAAATTTGGGATAGGAGTGAACTGATATGTCTTATGAAACACTGAGGAATAGTATCTGTAGAACAGGTGGTTGTGACTTGCATGGAGAAGAGAACAAACACAATTTTAGCAATACAAAAGTAAACTTATGCAGAGAAACAGAGTTAGAAGGTTGTTCCAGACCCCGAAAGCCTCGGAAATTTTACTTTTCGCCCTTGCAACCTTATTCACACCGACGACATGCTCTTAGTTAACTCAGTTTGCAATAATCGCCCTTTCTTTATTTCAATCAATGTATACTGAACAAAAATGAAAGCCTACCAGTTTTTAAATTAAAACATTTTGTTCAGTGGTACTATATTTTATCTTTCATTTAACTTGTGGGTTTGCACATATCTGGACATTTTGTAAAGCGGGAAGGTGTTGATATGTTTTCACAAGATAAAATTCATATAACAGGTTTTATTTCCTCCAGGGAAGTTTAGGAGATTAAGATCGCATGGGATTTGCTGAGGAGGTTGAAAGTTCGTGTCCAAGTCCGTGGGAGATTCTGCTTTTAATAATCCGCTTTAGTCATTTAAATAAACTGATTCCCACCTTTGTTCAGTGAATGCACTGCAGGTACTTGGGTTGTTGGATGTACAAAAGCCCCTTTGTCGATATTCTGTTTTTTTTTTCAAAAACATGCAGCTACATTACAAAGATATCAATTTAATGTTGATGTGTTTTCAACATTCTAAAAATTGCTCATCATCTCTGAAATCTTAAATTGCCGACAAAAGGACAAATCACAGAAATATAATCACAGAAATAATTATCTTGATTTTTCAGCCGGATATATATCGTCAAAGGGGGATCATTACGATAAAGTTTATCAAATGTCCCGCAGTGGTTACTTGCCCTTACATATATAGCGTCGAAGGGAGATCACTGCGATGGAGTTTGGAAAATTCTATGTAGTGGTTACTTCCCCTTACAGTTATAGTTTCTCGTACGTTTTTAATAAAGATCATTTGTACAATCTTACATTTTCATGAACAGTTATTTCTAAACCTGACAAATATGTTCTTGGGAGACTATTTGGTAAGGTTTGCAGTTTGCGTTTGGAACAGGTCTGAAAAACTCCTGCTTTAGCAACCTTTTACTGTCAAACAATGCAGATAAGCACTAAGACATTCATTTGCATATATTTTAACATACCGACTCAAATGTCAACAAATTAAATGTCGCCAGAAAAAAATCCTGTAGTGTAGCAGTGTATAAGTGGCCGAGTGGTTAAGGTTTCCGACTGAGAATCATCGCTGTGAGTTCGAGACTTACCAGGGTCAAGATCTTTCATGTAAGGAAGCTTGCCAGCTAGCTTGCGGAACGTCGGCGGTTCTACTCAGGTGCCCGCTTCGGAGGGGCACCCGGGGTCGTCCTCCACCATGTAAAAAGCTGGTATGCCAACTGGGCCTAAGAAGCAATTAGTTTAGCATCTGTTGATCTCTAATCTATATGAAATATGAATTATATGAAAAAGAAGAAATTTCTCACAATTAATAAACTTACGTAAAACACCTATTCATGAATTCCCGCGAATTATTAATGATTTTACGGTATGCTTTCTTTCTTTTGATAAGACGATTGATTATTAGTGGATTTTAGTATATTTAACAGTATAAATGTTTTATTTGTTTTGTTAATATTAGAATTATACAATCAGACGCTACCGGAAGTAGCCGCGGGATCGGAAGTAGCTGATTATTTAATTTGGCCTTGACCTTGTGAGTGAGCGATCGCGAATTGAAACTGATGTCGGTATTTTAAAGTTTTAATGTGATTATTTAATACAAAGGATTTTATTTAACAGCCACCAAAGCACACATTCTCTTGAAATTGTGGATAAAAATGCGGAATAGTGCGTTGCCTTAACGCATCGGCTTAATTTCATAGACGCTGGAAGGGGGCGTATTTTATCACTTGTGTACATTACCGATTTATATGTCTATCTCAAATACATTATCATTAAACGTTGTTGAGTGGGACACAATTTAAAACGAAGTACATAAATTGTGTTTATCTCATTAAGTATTGTCTAAGTTAACCATATTAACTGCTCTTAAGTTATTCAGTGCATTTTCTATAACAATGTTGAGACTGTTAAGTGACGAATGAACTAGGATGGCGACTTTGAACCAGCTTATAGCTTCCCAATAAAAAGGTAAGCATATTCTTTGTTGTGACCGTTTAAATGCCAGTTTCGACTTTAGTCACTTTTTCCGACAAGTGTAGATCCAGATCAGCATGCGCTGTAGACCCAGAAAAGCGCACGCGCAAACGCACTGCCTAACAAGTCTTTACTTAGTTAACTTTCATTTTCTTACTCCAAACAAACTTCATGGACAATAAATGGGCTGGTCTAGGCTATGTTAAAGAAAAAAAGCTAACCATTTAACTATTTACTTCATATAGAAGACTTTGCTTCGTACTCGTGTAGATCCAGATCCTGGGCTGAAGGTTATAAAACTGAGTTTGGAAACCAGTCTCAAATCTCAAGCATCTGATTGGCTGTAATGGCGACATGTCGCCATTTCAGCCAATCAGATGCTTGAGATTTGAGACTGGTTTCCATGCTCAGTTTTATAACCTTGGACACTGTTCATCCGTGTTGTCTTAGCAGGATCTACACTTTAAGCTTTGATACTCGTTCGATTATTTCTGACAAAGAAAATGGACAGTGCAGATCCTGATCAGACTTTCCGGGTGTACAGACTGATCTCCGGACAGTCTGATCTGAATCTACACTGGTCGCCCACCTGATAAAAGCGTTATCACATGGAATCTACACCGATTGCCCATGGGATAAATCTTTAAGCAAATTCCGATACGCAGAGAAAAAAAAGTTTACTAGTTGCAACTTTTCCGTTAGGAGTTGGAGCTGGTGAGGGTCAAAAATCACATCAAAATATGCAGACATACAGTACATCAGTTATGGGAACAAAAAGTTTATCAGGGTGTTGGGACATACATTACTTCATGAGCATGGGGCCATATAGTATGTCAGGGTATATATTCATGCAGAACATGACAAAGACAAATGATTTATTTAGAAGTATATCGTCTACAACACATTTGTACATGCATGTATCGGGGCATACTGTACATAAGTATACGTGGGCATACTGCACTTCAGGGTAATGGTACATGAAGTACATAAGGATACATAAGGATACGGGACATACACACCATTGGTGGGTACGATTTAGTCCCGAAACATTCAATCAAGAGACAGAAAAACGAATAAGCATAGTTAGTCAATTAGTAACTTAATGCCATATTCAGGCAAGTGTCTAATTACATACGGTTTTAATTTAAACTACAGACATGAGATAATGATATATTATTTTCGGCTAGATGGCAGAATTACGTCAGAAACAAGTCGGTGTTTCCGGTAAACACTTACAAAACGTCTTACCGATCCAGACATCCATTTTAATGAGCTTTGTTGCGAAATTAGGGGTTTATCTATCACGTTTGACAGCTTTGGATTGATACTCTTCATTTTGATAATCTAACAGTAACGTCGCTAAATAATAGCAAAAATAGTCTAAATGATCATAAATAAATAATATATATAAATATAAGTATGTTCAACCAAAGATGAAATGCATATCCGATTTTGTTATGGCGCTACCTTTGCTATCGGTTTGAAGAATTTTCACAGTGCATGTTGTTGCTGATCACACAATAATGCTTTTGTTTCCATAGGTTACCATAGAAACCATGGAGTTCGAATTAGAGAAATGCGGAAACTCCATTAAGCCATTAAGTCACTTCCTGGTACAGGTTGAATTAACGAAAACTTTATCGTCACCTTAATGCAAAAATAGTTTATCTCCATATTTCATTTGTACCGTATTTACTCTTAGTCTTGGGACATCGTAAATATTCGGACACTTATATTTTTCACGAAATTAATTATTTTTGCCTCCATATATTTTGGGAAAATATTAGGATTGGTATTTTTAAGTGTCATAATGTTTAGGGACATTTTCCCTAAATTATGGGAAACGAAATATTTTAGTAATAATTATTTTTAACTAGCCCAAGAATAAGGTTAATTATGGTATTACACTAAGGTGACGATATGTTTGACCTAAATAAGGGAATCTTTGATATACACTAGGGTACTATCATTGATAAAAGTTTCATGATAACACCATGGACTTTTTGTTCGGTATGAACTGTCATAAAGCTCGCCAGAGATGACTATAGACGGTACAGATAAAATGATAGCCGCATGTAGATTAAATTTTAAATTGCGATGTACATTAATTTTAAATCTGTGATTAATTGGGATACATGTATATTGCCAATGTTTTCAAACGTGGTCAAGTTGCTTTTCTTACAAGTTAAACTCCCAGCATTTACTAAGCCTCATACGTAACCTGCGGTTAGGATCCGGATAAGCATGTTTTATCAGGGTCTACTACGTATAAACTTTATTGAGCAGGAAAAGGTTAATGAAGCTATTAAACATTTAAAGATGTGTAAATGGCTAATACCTATCACGGGGGTTACCTGAAAATGTTATTTTACTTGTTAAAAATAAAGGAAATTTCTCACACAGTTGTTTTACACGAACGCGTTCCCGCACCCCACGCCCACATGTTACTCGACTATAGACAAACCATGATAATTATATGCAAATATTTTTTAATTCATTCACAATTGGAACTAGTAATTTTATGCAAATATGTTTTTAATTCATTCACGATTGGAACTATAACTTTATTTTGCAAGGTTCAAATAGATGAAAAGCCTAAACACGATAAATATGAAAATATTGAAGTCTCGGATAGTGGCAGTAATGGAAATGCAAAATACGGTCTACGCCGACTATCCCCAGGATAAGCACAACTCAGTATAAACACTGTAATAGGAGTCTAGTAAACAGTACAATTTTTTATCCATCCCAAACGAGAGTGTGCATATGGCCATTTTATTCAAACACTCATTACAAGAAAACTTGTACATTTATGAGGAATACATAATTTTAAAGATGACCCCAGGGATTTCAATTGATGCAAATTCGTGCATTTTGAAGCAAGCAAATTTGACTTTTTCCACTTTTGACCCCAACTAATTCTGAGTTTGGGGTCATTTTGATGCAGGAGAATTTAGAAAAAGTGTTCGAATTTAGCAAGAATAAAGATAAATATCGTGTTTATTGCATTTTCAATATGAAGTAAACATTTTTTGATCCTTGAAAATAAATTAAAATGATGTATAACCAATTTTATAAGTAATAAAGTTCACTTGAAAATCCTCAACAGGGGTAAGATGACCCCTGGTTTTCAAAAGCTATTGAAATCCCTTTTTTATTTTGTTGTTAAGTGTAAGATTCAGTGTTTAACAGATTCTTTAGAGGCTGACTCCTGATATATCAATTATTATACTCGCACTCGGTAGTTCACTGCTAAATGTAGTATATAAATTTTGTTACATTATTGTATTATTGATCTATATTCTATTAAAGGCTATGACTGATCGTGGCTGAACGATTGATCAAGTTTATAAATAAACTCGTAATATCTCGTAATTGTACAGTCATTTAAAATATAAACCAATATTAAATTTGAAAGTTTAGAAGTATAAACAAATACTCAGTATTGTAAACTATGGATATTCAAGTATGAATTTTCTTTTAAATTTTATGCATTATTATTAGATCAGTTTGTGTTTGATATTATATATGTTTAATATTTGAACATCTTCTCATTTTAGAGAAAATTGAATTTTCTTTATTTTTGTGTCGTCTTTGAAAGCGTGCAGGTACATATATCGTCCGGCTTCGACGTCGTTGTTGGCGTCGGAGTCGCCCGGGAGTGATTTAACCTTAACCAGAAATTCTATAGGGGATATCTTTGGAATATGTCGTGTGCATGAACAAAGCTTTCGCTGTCAGCAATAATTAAATGATGCACTAGATTTGTTAGAAATGTTGTTTGCAGTTCTGTTTTTTATTAACAAAAAAGAAAAAATAATGATAACTTTACGTATTTTACACTATTTAAAATGATCACTATTTATTTTTCGAATTTTCGAACGCCTGTTCTTTCGAGAAAAATACAGAATTTTTTATCTGTATCTTGTATAATCATCTATATATTTTTTAAAGAAGAGCCGTTCGAAAATTCGAAAATAAAGAGTGATAATTTTAAATATAGTTCTAACTGACTTCCATTTTGGAAAATTATATTATTATGAATTAAGTATTTTAACTTAAAGGTATTCGCCGCAAATATATCTCCTGTTATGAGCGGTAGGAGGAGATCCGGAAGTGGCCAAAGAATGAGTGCCGGAAGTGCCACTGCAGCCGGTGTCAAGGTTCAGAATGTAAAACTGGTGTTGCTAGGCGACCAAGGTGTTGGCAAGTCGAGTATTGCTCTAAGATTTGTACGAGGAGAGTTTACTGAGAATTCCGAAGCTACGATAGGCGGTAAAGTATATGTTTGTCCTAATACAACTCGAAACAGAACTAGGTTATACTTTATTCAAAATAATGCCACTATATTCAAATTAATACAACAGTTTTCATATTCTACATTCAGAAAGTAGTTATGATGCGAATTGTATATTTTTCTTTTCTATGTTAAATATATCTTACTGTGCTGTTTCTGTTTAAATATTTAGGAAACGTCATTATTTATACTATTAAAGTTTATTCCATCAAACATGCACCACAAATCCATTACAACTCCAACAATCTTGTCACATTACAATGTTACAGAGCTATATAGTGCATTTAGATTTTGGCTTGCAATCAAAACATCAAACAAGATGCGCAACGACTTATATTTTCGTTGAGAAGTAGCGCGGGAAAAGTATAATTGACAGAACGTTGTTTATTGTTAATAACGCCTTCAGGCGGCTTTACTTTAAGCCACACCTTTTGTTATTGTTTCAACATCCGCACGGAAATGAACCCACCGCCACAAAATTGATTGACAGCAAAACCTAATTTAGAAGTAAGTACAACGTCTATTGATTGGAGCGGCAGTTCTAACGGTCTAAGCATGACAAAAAACGTGATCGGCGTCTTGTGAAGTGCTGCAGTGCAACAGGTTTTACGGAGGTTGCACGCTGAGTCAAAATCTAATTGGAATCGAAACTTGCAGTAATTTATCATGAATGAATGCTTAATTAATATATATATATATAAGAAGGAAAACAATCACATAGACACAAAGAATAATGCAATAGCAAAAAACAACAACGACAAAACATGGTCCAACCGCCACTCCATTGTGACGCAGAGTTATCTTGATAACAAACAGTGCAGTTATAATAGTCATTAACACGTAAAAACATCACCACCACCAACATCCTCATCACCATCAACAACAAAATCAACAACAATAACACATCAACAAAAACAAACACCTAGCAACAGAAGCATAAACAAACAAAATGTAAAATTTGATAACTTAAGTTTTTATTCTGACACCATTTTAGGTCACTTATATTCCGTTGTTCACACAGTTTGAAAAGTAAATGATGTTTGTTCACTTGTAGCTGCCTTCCTAACACAGACGGTGAATGTTTCCGGTTTGTCTATCAAATTTGACATCTGGGATACGGCGGGACAAGAACGCTATCACAGTCTTGCACCAATGTATTACCGCGGAGCTCAAGCGGCGGTCGTCGTCTATGACGTCACAAATACGGTTTGCTTCATTTTTAATTGCAAGCTATTAATTGCGTTCACGAGGGTAAGAAACATAACTTGGTTGCTTAAGGATTTTGTGTCTCTTAAAACATCCCATATGTTGTTCTTTTCATTTCGAAATGAACGTAATAAAAAGTCACATTTTAAACTCTTTAAATGAACACTCACCAATGTTCTCAGTTATTATCAAAATGCTTGGAAGAATTTGTAGAATGGTGGTTGGAACTTCAGCGTGCAAAACATGCACAATAGCGTTGTCATCATTTGTCAAAATGTTGTGCGCATTCCAGTATTTTGTGTTCCTCTTAAAGTTATTCACGCCATTAGCGTCTAAATTTTTATAAGTTTGTGTGAACCATTGCGGATTTGATGGGTTGGTTGAAGCCTTTTCACCGAGACAAATTTTCTTCTTTAATCATGTGATAGACTATTGTGGGCATGTGTGCACCCTAGAAACTGGTTTAAACACCCAGTGTGAATTGATTTGCCATTGAGCGTTACAACAGGCAATACAACAGGTTCTCTGTTTCTGTCTCTGCGCTCTCTTCCTATCTGTTCCTATCTTCTTTTTGGCTGTGTGGCGAGGCTTTGTTTTCCGGGTGTAGCTATTCCTGATATGCATGTTTCACTAAAAAAGACAGCAGTTAACCCGCAAGTATCGTTTATAGACTATGTCTCAACATTTATCATCATAGATGAGGACACAATGGATGATTGTTTCTATTGCGACATCCATAAGAAATAACTGATTGTAAATTATTTTCCGTTGAAATGGTTGTTTTCATTACAGAAAACGTTCCAGAAGGCAGTTACGTGGATTAAAGAATTGAAGCAACAGGCAAACTCGCAGATTATTATGGTTTTGGCGGGAAATAAAGCCGACATGGCAGCAGACAAACGCGTAGTATCTAGAGAGGTAAATTCTATTTGATTAGCATTATGACGCTTGTCATTTTACGTGTTTAAGATATTTAAATGTTCATACCCTGTTGAAAACCTTAAGTATCAGAAGAATCAAGGTATCTGTGTTTGTCTTTAAATCGTATAAAAATTTAAAAAAAATGCTAGACCGATTGACATACATGTAGTACTTGGATATTGGAAGCTCTGTTTGATTAAAAAATGTTTACTTATTTTCTATTTTACGGATTGTTATGGTTCTTGCATTTAGGATGCTTTGTTTGCTTATTAATCATTTATTTATTTTCTTTACCGATTAACATAGGTCTTGCATATAAGAAGCTCTGCAGATAAATCATTTATTTATTTTCTTCACTGACTGACATAGGTCTTGCATATAGGGAGCTCTGTTTGTTTATAAATCATTTAGTTTTTTTCTTCACTGACTGACATAGGTCTTGCATATAGGGAGCTCTGTTTGTTTATAAATCATTTAGTGTTTTTCTTCACTGATTGACATAGGTCTTGCATATAGGGAGCTCTGTTTGTTTATAAATCATTAAGTTTTTTTCTTCACTGATTGACATAGGTCTTGCATATAGGGAGCTCTGTTTTTTATAAATCATTTAGTTATTTTCTTCACTGATTGACATAGGACTGTAGGCCTTGCATTATGCAAGGTCTGTTTGCAGATAAATAATAAATGCTTCTAAATCGATTAGTTATTTTCTGTAGTGGTTAACATGGTTCTTGTATTTAGGAAGCTCAGACGTTCGCGGAGGAAAACAATCTGATATTCACAGAATCATCTGCCAAAACTGGGATGTGTGTCGGAGATATCTTCATGGCAGTTGGTAGGTTGTAAAAAGTCTCACCGTACTTCATGTTGTAGTTATCAGTTTCATTTACCAACCATGATGATAATATGCTAATTTCAAACTATGCAGAATGTCAATCATATGTGCCCAAGGTTATAAAGCTGAGCATGGAAACCAGTCTCAAATCTCAAGCATCTGATTGGCTGAAATGGCGACTGGTCGCCATTTCAGCCAATCAGATGCTTGAGATTTGAGACTGGTTTCCGTGCTCAGTTTTATAACCTCTAACCCTGATTTTATATAGGGAGAGAATGTTAATCTAGCATGATCAAACAAGTGTTCCGAAAGTTATTCTGTTTACGTTTTTTTTTCTTTTATTGACTCGTGTTCTTCATTATGTCCTACATGTAAATGAAAGTTGTACACTGTAGATCTAGCTTCTTTTCTTAATTATTCTAACATTTCTAAGCTTTTGTATAATAACGATAAATTAATAAAATATATTTGTGCAAAGTTTTTGACGTTCGGGAGATTTTATAATTTTATATCGAAGAAAGTGCAATTTTAATTGAATTTTACACATGAGCTGTTTTTTTTGTGGGTAGGATAAGAGCCCTTATGCAGTGTTACACGAAAGCAATACTGTAAAGACGAGTTTTAAAGCTGATCTTGTTATTCGCTTTTTCAGCTCAAACATTAGCCAAACACAGACCTTCTTTAGCGGAACCGGAAACAAAGGGTATGAAACTCGCAGGGGATTCTGGGAAAAAGAAAGATGGATGCTGTTGACATGCACATTTTTATTTTACGAGATAAATGACTTGCTTTAAGAGAGCATGGTTCTGTTGTGATAAGTTTACAAACTTGTTTAACCTTTTTCTACAAATTAAGTTTAATATGTTGTGCTTCATTTAACGGATAAAATGGAGGCACAAAGGGAATGTGTCGATGGTTGACATAGAACAGTGTGGAAAAAATAAATTTTTGTTTTTGACTTTTGTTAATGTCTATTTTAATATTTTATAAAAGGATCATTTTAAATCTATTTAAGAACTGATACTCAATTTTAATAAGATTACAAGAGGATTAGAAAATGAGTTCCGCCATATAAAATTTTGTCTTTTTATTCATTTAACGCCATTAATTGAAAAATTGAAAACATGACTTCATCATAAAAGTAGTTTTTATTTGCGAGCCAGAATTATGAACTCTATAAAGCATAATTATAAATATTACATAATTTAACTCATGGTGGTGATAATTATGAACGAAACACTATATTCCAAACAACAGCAAACATCACAGCAAACATTTTAATGGCTTGTACTTAGTATTTAGTTGTTTTCACCGAAAAGACAATGGCATGGTCAATGATGTTCAATTATCTGATATTAGGAACCAACATTATTCTAAGACTGAATACCAGTCCCGTAAGTTTAGTTTCTTACTGGTCGTTTTTGAGATTGAGCTACTCAGCTACTCACTTTCAACCAATCAACTGCTTGAGATCGGGATTCAGTCTTCAGACTTTTATTCAAGGACTAGCCTACAACAAATGTGACAAAATGATGTCACCAAACATAATACTTCAAGAAGTAGGCTGAAGGATTCACATTATATAAAGAAGGCTGCAAATTCATGCCATGTTGTAAACATGAACTGCAATTTCGACATTGAGAGAAAAATTGTGACTCCTAATGAAGGTAATTGCATCTTCGTGTATAAAACGAAGCAGCATTAAGGATTTAAGAATGTTTGAAGGAGGGAACTTCCCTGCAATAAGGGAAGTGGCAAGGAAAAGGCCTCAAATTATAATGTTACTGGTTTGTTATTGTGTGACTACTGGACTTAGTAAATTGAGAGCATCCAGGAACGGAGACCTGCTACACATACACAAGCTGCGAACTAGATATAATGTTTATAATTTTCCAATACCTTGTATGTATATTATGTTTGACCAGTTTAAAGTTTTGAGTGAATAAACTATTATTTATTTACATTTTCTTAAGGATTTTAATTTATGTTTGAATGATTATTCCAAGAACAGCGGTTATCATGGCCCTAAGTTATACAGCTTGAAAAAGCGCCTTACTTTATCTTTCATAGCTATGTGTTCCCTGGGGTTAGGCTTCATTAACATTGTTGTCTTCAACTTCACACATGTCCACATGATGCGTAATTGTTTCCTTGGAAGGAATGGCGATCAGTCATGTGATTATGGAGATCAATTTTCCGCCAGAAGATATGTATTATATTTCATGTAGAACAACATAACCACAAATGATGGATGATAAATATTCTCCAAATGCCCAGCTTTGCAAAGCCCTCTTCCGATTTCCGATGGATACTTCAATAATTCAACTAGTTTTTCTTTAATTTCTTTAATTATTATAAAAGATAATTTATAATCTATACCTGTCGTCAGTAGCTAGAACACCAATGTAAATATGTGTCATATTTTGTACTTGTTAATATTTTTCCATTTTACACCATTAACAGATTCTGTGCGTTTGGTAACATGAAGTTCAATGGTAATGTAAGTTAAGTTTAATTAAATAACACTCAACCACTGTTCTAATAAGTCTTCAATTACTTACGATACAAACATTTACAATGTATGCTAGGTTGGTTTCTTCCCTTTGTCTAGAAAGGTTTTATAAAAAAACTGTCTTGCTTTTTAATGAATTATTAAGTGTCTTTTAAACGTTTATTGACTTTTTCTTAAATCAATTCAATGCCTTTACTTTGGTCGAAGGCGCATAGTTAGAACATGGTTGAATTGAAAGGAAGGTAACAAGAAATGAAATTGTCGTTCCTTCGTGAAGGTAAACTTGTACCGATAGCAAGATTTTAAAACATTTTAATCTCTCTTTCTCAACTATTAATGAATGAAAAGGCAATGAAATTTAAGAAATTTATTTTCAAAACGTAGAGTGCTAAAAGTTATATTTACAAAAGATAAGAAAAATTAAAAAACACGACAAATTACAATACGGGCATACTGATTCTACAATACGTAATGGAAGAGTAAACTAAAGAATATATAAGAAAATGAATATTTAAGCTTGTAACACTTAAAACATATAACAATGTCCTGAATTGGAATTGTTCCTAACAATAATTGTTCATCATACAAAATAAACATATTCTATCAAAAGATGGTTATGCATTATAGGAAAGTTGTCGAACACAGCACAAATGTTCACTTTTATTGGCATACTTGAAACGATCCAAGTCGACTTGAATAAATACTAATTTTAATTTTTTTCTTTAACTTTATGACGCCAAAATTACGCACTCTGCATAGCATGTGTATGAAAATATATCTTTTGAAAATATCTGGAATATTGATACCATTTTTATTATGCATTAAATGCCAAATGTGGCGATTGAAGGCAAAATGTACCTTCTGACATTTGACGTCAATTCCTGAACATGAGTCTAGAAAATCGATCGAATCGGTAATTTATTTTAAAAATCAATAGTATTTCTTACACAATTCAAAAGACAAATGATTAATCTATCAAATTATCCTATAACTTTAAAAAAATATTAAGAAAAAAGATGTAATTTCTTAATGAAAAAGTCATTGTTTGCCATTTTCCGCCATTTTATCGATAAAATGTCACGTGACCTGAACACCCTAGTAAAATAACATTTTGTTGTCGAATTTTGTACTATCTCTAAACAGCAATGAGACAATAATAGTTAATTAACTGTAAGTTCTTCACAAATAAACATGTAGTAACAACTAAAATGTCAAAAATATCACTGAAGTGACCTTTTCCCTTGGAGTGCCCCGTATGATCTGTATTATTTATCAAAAATAGACTGATGATTTCAAAGTTGATGGGAGAGGCGGTTTTGATATTTTGAAGCACATACACTAAATATTTGCCACACACATTAATTTCTGCATTCACTTGACATCACGGATCTGATTGACGGCAATGTTTTAGCCATTGTTTGGCCACACAGCCAAGAAGAAGAGAAAAAAGATAGCATGGTTTTATATAATGATCAGTTTCAAAACAGATACCATAAACAATTATCAAAGATGAGAACCCGAGGGGTTACTGCTTTGGAACAGTCAGTTGGAAAGCAATTTGCCACTTGGGATTTTAGCCAGGTTCAAAGGTTCACTAGCTTCACTCTTGCCCCAAAAGAATCTCAAATGAACAAACAAGTACAAGTTTTCTTGGTGAAAAAAAAATCAACCCTCACATCAACTCGACAATGATGCATGCAAAAGCACAACACATGCAAAACACAATATGTTTATACCATTGTCATGCAAAAAGGCGGGTACTCAATGATCTTACCGAGATCAGAGCCAGTGGTGTCAAATCAGCAAGAACACGATGACAGTGATAAAAGAAAAGAGATCGAGCTTTTAGGTTCATTTACAAGAGTTCCCTATAAACCTTCATAAACTCTTAAACCCCTGCCACCGTCGTGCAATCAAAGATGAATACTGAACTGCATCCTACTTATATCTGGATTAATCTTTAAAGTTATGATGCCAAACCATGCACGTCGTATAGTAACTTGTGTGATAAATGTATAATATATTTATTGACAACTTCTGCTATAGAGATCGACACCATTGTATGTAGTAAATGCCATCGGATCTGTGTCATTTATCATTGACAGACTGACGATTCCCATGTTGCAGTAAGAGGACAAGACCCATTCGAAGCTCATACACTCTGAATTAAAAATACACTTTTCTCTGCATTCGTCAAATGTCACTTTTGAGAGGTAAGCTATTGAGTTGTACCCTGTGATGACTTTGTTATCATACTTGATAAAATTGTCTTGAATCGCTGTACAGACTGTAAAAATACAAACAAAAAATATGAACAATATTTAACTTATTTGTCAGTAGCCATTTCTCTGTCTAATACATGATCTTTAATACACGGCTTGATGTTTAATCTTCTAAATTCTATGGAATTGTTTGATGCGCCGGATGGAGTTATTTCACCAAGACAACTTGTACTGGTTTATTGATATGAGAACCTGTTGGGACAAGTGTGAGGTTGGTGCACCCTAGAACCTGGTTTAAACCTCAAGTTTTCGCTGACCGTTCAAAGACGGTAACCACAAGGGTTCTCGTTTTCGTTAATAGTTTTTTTTTGTGTCTAACTTGAAAAAGATCTACTTATGAACCCATCCTCTACGTTTTTGTTGCGTGTTTAGGCTGTGTTTTTTGGGTGTAACAATACCTGATGATGCATATTTCACATTTTTTATTGAAAAAAATTAAAATCTCAATGAGTCAAGCGTCGGTATCAATTTTACAAAAGCCCTTTAAGTGACGGTGCGGGTTCGCTCTCAGTTAGAGGCAATATCATCTGAAATTCACAGTAGCGCTATTTGTGCAGTGTGGCGGCCGTCTTCCGTACATATAGTCAGCACTGTTATCAGTAAAATAATCCGTAACCGATGTCCTGCAGTGATGATAACGTATATCTGGGCTATCCGATCATTCTTTTTGGGTTGTCCCGATTAGCTTTATTGGCTGCGTCGTCGGAATTGCAGGCTTAGGCGCTGTCGCCGTTGCGGTGCGGGTTCGCCTCCAGTTAGAGGCAATATCATTTTAAATGCCAAACTAACTGTGCACAAGCCGGCCCACCATTGTACAAAAACTTACATAAGGATATAAAATCAAAACTGATGTGTCTTTAGCCTGCCCATAATTTGCCAAACAAAAACAAAGATATTTTTATGATGCAGAAATAAAAGGCAAAACTAAGGACGAGTCCCAAGCCGGCCTCAATTATTCATAAAAAGGAAAATGAAACTTAAATGATCAGGTTCAAATAAAACGAGCCTGCAATTTATTGATATTTGTCGTGTTAAATTGGTTTCAAACTTGCTATTGCAACTATTTTAAAATCACAGTAGCGTTGTTTGTGCCGCGTGTCGGCCGTGTAATGTATCCCCGGACATTCAATGAGTGAAACTGAATGTTGAAAATACAGCATAATAATTCCTACCTTTCTCACAATCTCTGCTTGTACTGTTGTAGCGGTAAAGTTTGTTACAGAAGCACTTTCCAGAAGGACCGGTGCCACTAGATATACACTGCGATGCCGTCTCCAGACAGTCTGCAGCCTGCGAACATTCTCTCCAATTTGTACGCTCACCTTGCAAAAGGGATTATTTGTAGTTTATTCATTTAAAAACAATGCAAAATTTTTAAATGACTAAAATGAAAATGTGACAAGTCATTTTGTCGAAATTTAGCATATACATACAGCGATATTGATACAGCTCCATTTTATCATATAATTTCATATTTAGATATTTCTAGACAAGTTAACTTTAAAGAAATTAATAGAAACCTGTCACAGATATGTTCACATAGTATTTCCTTCGCTTTTTACCGATTATCAAGGCGGTAACTCATCGGGTTCTCATCTTTGGTAATTCTTTGTAGTGTCTGTTTTGAAATTGATCTTTTAATTAACCATGCTCCCGCCTTCTCTTCTTTTTGGCTGTGGTGGAAGGCTGTGTCTTCTGAATGTGGCAATTCCATATATATGCATAATTGTTTTATAAAACGGATATCATGACATACGTATTTTATTTTACTATTCCTGGCCTGTATATTTTACTATCTTCATAGTAAACCTTAAGAATTAACATCAAAACTTGAATTCTATTTACAAATAGATGAAAATGTTTCTAAAAAAACCTCTTAATACGACAAAACGAATAAATAACAAGTTTTTTGTGCAAGCCCGTTCATGCGCATTTTAATTTGGAAAAAAGTAATGTATAACTTAATGAAAATAGAACCACATTTAAACCTTTACTTAATACATACGGAGTACTCAAACGACTTGAACCTCACACAGGTGAAAGTAATTCGTTGCGTTTAATGTGAGGTTCACATATCGCGCCTGTTTTCCCGCCAATTCGAAATCTTGCACATTGTCTATCTGGCCTTCTTTATATCGTTCAGCTGCTGTGGTTTCCGGCGTATTACCGAGAATTAATGTCACGTTTGAAGCACGATCACCTTAAATTTTGGAAAACATATCGAATAAATAATTAATGTTTAATTGAAAGGAAACTTTGAAAACCACAATATTTTGTTATTTGTCGTGTTCAGTGGGAACAAGACAAATATGAAAATATTGCAGGCTCTGTTTGACTGAGCTTGTTCAATATTTACATCAATAAACAGTAATATTTTGATCCATCCCAACCGACGGTATGCATATGTGTTAAACATGGAACCTTCAATACGGTAATTTCGGATTAATACTTTTTCATGTACAGCGGCGTATGTTCCCGAGATTCGGCATCTTTTCACGTTAATCAGGTTTTTGAAAACATTTGCGTGGTATAAATTGTGAGGAACCCAAAAGCTTACGTTGAACAAAACTAATGTTTTTTTCATATCCTTAAGGAATACGAATAAAATATCGATTCAATACTGATATTTACAATTCTTAGTATTTTAACTCTTGCCAACTAGGGAGGGAGAATACACGATATCACGCCATTTTAATGGCTGTTTGCACAGTCACGTTGACGACAAAAAGAATAAGGCACACATTTTCGTAGAAACTCTTATTAATTATTTATAATTATGTTTGTGTGCTTTTCATGCAACATTGTCACGTGGATTGGTGGGTTGGAGATATTTCACCAAGATGACTTGTACTTGCTTGATCATATGAGAATGTGGCAAGTGTAAGGTTGGTGCACCTAGAACACGGTTTTAACGCCCAGTGGCAAATTGTTTTGCCATTGACCGTTCCAAGGCGGTAACCCAAACGGTCCTCTTGTTCGTAAATTGTTTGTGGAGTCTTATTTGAACTTGATGTTTTAATAAACACATACTCTTTTTTCTCTCTCTACTCTTTCGCGTGGGGAGGCTGTGTTTTCTAAGTGGTGCAATTCCTGATATGCGTATTTTACGTTTTTTTGCTAAAACGTGCATGCTCGTTGACATCACAACACAAAACATTGTGCGGAGACCGATAATTTATTCAAAGTTTTATAACTGATCATTACTTTATCTAAAAGTAAGCACACCACATTTTAATGCAGGAAGTATGCCAAGGCATAATAAATGGCATACTTACGGCAACAATCCATACGGATGTAAAGCCGAACAATGTATATATCATAGACTGCTTCTTAGTCTACAAGCCACCAAGGTCTTAACTCATTCCTAGTATGGAAGCAAGATCCGCCGTCAAATGTTTGGTTTGTGTTGCCATCTACTGCGAGTTTAGAACCATGTGGAACTGTAACTGCATATTCACTAGACATCTGTGTAGGTTTCCCTAATGCAACGTTAGTTAGATTTGATATATCTGAAAAATAAAATAAGACTAAGGTTAAAGTCTATGGTGCTGGCTGAAAAAAAACTGATTTATTTCAATTTTCAACGTTACAAAGGAACATAAACCATGGTAACACCACACACAATATTTGGATTTAAGGCAACTACAATTATATTTGTATTATATTTTTTAACACAGTATTACACACTTTTATATATGGTACACTTGAGGCATGCCACGTCTAGTTTATTTGTTTACGTATTATAACAATGAGCTTGTAAATTAAATGCTTATTAGGTCAAATTAACTTTCTGTTTTTTTTTCTGTATTTTTAAGATATTAAAAGTTGAACCTACTTTACCAGTCAGATGCTTTCATTTAATTTGAATGTACACAACTTACTGTAAAAACCCTAAATCTTGAGACAGTTAAAAGAATTATAACATAAAATATTGCATGTGTCAGAATTTAGGGAGGAAAAAATAATGTTTCTGAACGTGTCCATAAACATAAAATAATGTAAAATACCAATCGTTTTAGTGTCCCAAAATACACTCACCCAAAGTTCTAATTGGATACATTTCGACCGTAATTTTTATTAGAAAAACATTGACTAAACTCTTTGTTGGTGATCAGTTGCCATCAACATTCTTCAGTTTCAGCTTCAATCTTGTAATATTTGACTATGGAACAGTTTTGCGAGAGTTATGCTAAATTTTGCTAAAATGCGTTTCATGCAATTAAAGATGAAGCGATCAGAAAATTACTCTAAAGTGCTCGTTTTGTTTTAACAGGATCACTTAGTAGTAAAAAAAACACTTTATTAATCAGCAGCATTGTTTTTTAAATTAATCTCCTTTAAAGTACCCAGTTTTATAATTACCTCCCTTTCATATAAAGACCGTTCTAATTTTGACCCTGCATTGTAAATAAATTGTATTGAATTTATTAAAGAAAACAATCAATAGCGATTTAAAAGACATTTAATAATCAATTACACGACAAAACAGTTCTTTATACATTGTAAACATTGTTGCCTTTTTGGTCATAATAAACCTAAAATAAAATAGCGAACATTGCAGACTCGGATGAGCCAGCTGAACTGGATCTACATACACTATTCGCCCTTGCCATAAAAGTGTATATATGGCGGATAAGGTTAAAGATTAAAGATCAAATTTGTGTGATTTCTTGAGAAGCATGAAGGAAAATAAATTGATTTTTATAGGAACTGTTAGCCTGCATGGTACATGACTGTATTCACAGTCAGTTTTTATATTTAGGGGAGCGTCACCAACGAGTTATGGGTTCAATTCCCGGCTGAGCAAACATTTTCCGTGTACTTATTTAAAATAAGCTTATTCAACTGCCCCCTTGTTAACTGATGTTTTTTTTTCTCAAAATTCCCGGCTGAGCAAACATTTTCCGTGTACTTATTTTTAATAAGCTTATTCAACTGCCCCCTAAGATAACATATTGAAACAGTAATAAAAGTAAATACAGAGTGCTTAGTAATACACAAGTCTGAGAGATTAACATTTTAAGTGTTTTTGTTTTACATAGACGTTTTTTCAAGGTGAAATTATGTTAACCAAACGTTTGTAACCTCGCATTTTAAATAATCACGTCATTTGATGGTCATTAAATATTAATACCATTCATAAGCGTGCTTTTTATTGGGAGTTTGCAAACTCACCGAGCTCACAATTTGTACCCGCATATCCAGGTGCACATCTGCAAGCATAGTTGTTTATACCATGTACGCAATCTGCCCCGTTCTTGCATGGTCTGCTGGAACATTCATCAATATCTACAACAAAATATCAACAACTTTAAAATCATACTAATATCAAATCGGTAAGGTGGCTTTTCGGATATCCAATCGCACTTTCTTTTATCTTAATATATTAAACATCTGACTGAGATAACATCTTTAAAAGGTAATTCAGATCACTTATGCATAGCATACACAAGAGGGTGCGATCCACTTTGTCATTTATTTACACAAAAAAGATTGTTTACAACGTAAATTTGTATTCTTTTACATTAGCTCTAATTGGAAAACAAGCATTTCTTATAAACATTTTAAAACTTAATTTGGTCAGGAAGTATTAGTTCTATCCACACGCGTGCTTTTTACTCGGAGTTTGCAAACTTACCGAGCTCACAATATGTACCCGCATATCCAGGTGCACATCTGCAAGCATAGTTGTTTATGCTATCTACGCATGTTGCCCCGTTCTTGCATGGTCTGCTGGAGCATTCATTAATATCTACAAAAAATAACAACAACTATACAACCAAACGAAAATCAAATCAGTAATTTTTAAAAAGGCTTTTCGGATATCTAATCTCACTGACTTCATCTTAATATATTGCAGATCTGATAATAACATCGTAGGAAGGTAATTCAGATTGCTAAACAGCATACACAAGACGGAAGAATTCGCTATTTAAGATTTCATTAATATTAATTGATTTCAAAAGGTAAATTTAAAATCGCTTCATTTGGGAACGAAGCTTATAAATCCATTGCATTTTCAGATTGACGTATTTAGATGGTCATTTCTTGAAAATTGACGCCATTAGATGGTCAGTGCTTGTAAATTGACGTCCTTAGATGGTCAGTGCTTGTAAATTGGCGTCTTTAGATGATCAGTGCTTGTAAATTGACGACCTTAGATGGTCAGTGTTTGTAAATTTATGTCCTTAGATGGTCAGTGCTTGTAAATAGACGTCCTTAGATGGTCAGTGTTTGTAAATTGACGTCCTTAGATGGTCAGTGCTTGTAAATTGACGTCCTTAGATGGTCAGTGTTTGTAAATTTACGTGCTTAGATGGTCAGTGCTTGTAAATAGACGTCCTTAGATGGTCAGTGCTTGTAAATTGACGTACTTAGATGGTCAGTGTTTGTAAATTTATGTCCTTAGATGGTCAGTGCTTGTAAATAGACGTCCTTAGATGGTCAGTGCTTGTAAATTGACGTCCTCAGATGGTCAGTGCTTTTAAATTGACGTCCTTAGATAGTCAGTGCTTGTAAATTGAAGTCCTTAGATGGTCAGTGCTTGAAAATATCATCCAAAAGAATTATCTTTGCCAAAAAAGTATCTCTAGCTGGAGCGAAAACGCATCGTCATGGCGACAGCGCTAAGCCCTGCAATTCCGACAACGCAACCAATTGAACTAGCCGGGATAACCCCAAATAGGTTGATCGGATAGCCCTGATTTACGTAACCATCACTGCATGACATCGGTAACGGGTTATTTTACTGATAACAGTACTGAATATGTACGGGGAGACTTTTTACAGATGCCACACTGCACAAATAGCGCTACCGCAAACTTACCGATCTCACAATTGGTACCCTCATATCCAAGCGCACATTTGCAAGCATGGTTGTTTACACTAGCTAAGCATGTTGCACCGTTCTTGCATGGAGCACTGGCGCATTCATCATTATCTAAAGTAGATTGTTGAATACAATGTATAAGACTTTCAACATTCGTCACATATACAACCAGTGCCGTTTATTTAGGTAGGATGATGGGAATGATATTTCCGATGTGAAAGTAACGGTGCGTTGCATGCAAAAAAACACAAACATAAAACACATAGGAATGTAATCTAATCTAGTAGATAGGTGGTAATTGAATACTATTAAGAGACCAGACCATTTGTAGTCAAATCAGCAAAAAGGCGATGACAGGAATAAAGGAAACAGATCGAGCTTCTTTTTTCGTTTACAAGATTTCTTATTAATGAATAACCCAAAAGTCTTACAAATACGGCGGCAGCCCCTAGCCAACCATGCTAGAAACAGACATAGGGAATAACAACCATATCCACCAAAAAGGATAGTTCAAGTATGCCTATATACTACAACCATAAACTCTTAAACCCCTGCCTCAGTCGAGCAAACCAAGAAGTAAGTATAACAAGTGACATAGATGGGTTAATCACCAAGCATGCAGAACGCTTGGTAACCACTCTTTTTCAATTTATAAATAAATGTTATACTAAAAACGTTAAGACATTAAAATTGCGTTTGAATTGTCTATGGTTTATAAATCACATCGGCCAAGATATAAACTTGAATAAATATGTAAAGTGTATGGTGATGTATATATATAGCGGGCAAGCGGTCGCGGTAACCTGCTTACAATACACAAACCTCAATGCATGTCGTTAAAAATTCTACCAGAAATAGACTTTTATTGAGAGAATATATAGTCTAAAATATAAATATGTACAGGACAGACTGGTTCTACAGTTTAAATTGTCTGCACTTTAGTTTTCATTGCAAAAATAATGACATGACAGCATTTATAGAATCCGTTAATAAAATATTTGTGCATTTTTGTATTTTATTGGACATGCGATTGTACATTAAGATGCATTACCAATCTTTCAAAGGGTGGAAAATGTGTCTACCCATGTAGAGTAATATATTGAATTTAATTTTAAATTGAAAAGAATATCTAGTTTTAGGATTTATGAGATGGAAACGTTTTCCGTGTAACCTTTCATTTTTTTCATTTAGAGTTTTGTCATTCAGATTCCTTTCTTGGGTAAGATCCATGTTTCAACAACAACAAAAATATAATTTCATTGATAAATTCATCAATTATCAATTACCTCTTATGTTGTCGATATTAAAATCAATTCGTTCCTTTTCAGCAGATCAGGGTGACTGCCTTATCCATCCTAACATGAGCACGTTTATTATACCATTATTTGTAAACTAAAGGTCGTCAAGATAAAGAATTTTGTCATGACATTCTCTCTATAGCAACGTTAATGGTAAACTCGAATGTTTAATTAATGACTTTATTATGATTACGATTAATGATAATCATTTTAGTTAATATTGTTAACTTCATTGTAAGTTGCAAAGAATAATTACCGTTTGTACTTTGCTAATTGGATCTAAAGTGCAATTTGTTATAATACAGAATTCTTTTTGATGTTACTCAGTTTTGCGACATAGATTTGTTCCTTAGGTCATTTGAAAACAGATGATATTTTATTAATGCAATGAAGAAAGTTAAACACCATTGTTACTGTTTCAAAAACCAAAATCAAAGTGTTTGACCAAATTAGATTTTAATGAACATTTGTAGGTTGTTAGATACATGTTTATACCAAATGTATGTGAATATGAGAATATGAGTTTGAAATCAAACGTTTTAATGGGTTTCAAAGTTTTTTAGCCTTTACCGGGTGTCACCCTTTTCCTTGTATAATAATCTTACATAATCTGAAAATCTGATTTTTTAAATTTTAAACAGAGTTTCACCTTATTTATAAAACATGTTAATACATTGAATTTCTTTTATATATAATTTACAGGGCCCAAGATTATTAAAGTTAACTAAGATTTTAGATCAGCATGAAATCTCAAGCATCAGATCCTTGAGATTTGGGACTGGTTTTAAATCTCAGTTTTGTAATCTTAAGCACATGTTTTCTTCTCCAAACATGGTGACAAAAATCTTTGTTTTTATTATTTTTTATTATTTAAAATAATATTTGAGCAAATTTTTAGCGAAATAGTACGGTATTAATTTATGTGGTTAGGGGTGACTAGGTTCTCTAGACTGCAAATTATTGTATCCGTTATTTTCGATAATTTGAACCACTTACATAAGGGTATCAAGTTTTACGCATGGTAGGAAAAGTTCTAATCTTTAATGTTGTAATCTTATTGATATAACTTCATTATTGAAAACAATCCCGCATGTTTCTGGGTTTCATACAATCATTTATTTCCTTATGAATTTGTTGAGAACTTTAACTCAGCTACGTCGTCGTTACCACAGTAAGCAACTTCCCTTGAGATTAAGCATTTTACAATTACTTCGATACGTAAAGCGTATAATGGTTCAAGATTTTAGCAGGATTTGAACAACTTAGTTTAAACCAATACGTCATTTAAACACAAAGGTTATCATGAAATCCTTTCAAGCATCATTTAAATAGAACTAAGTTTAAGTATAAGTGCTTTTTCAGATCTTTCAGTTACGTAAATATTTATTTAATGCATTGCTTTTGACATCAAAGACAAAACTAATGAATGCTCATTTATGATCGGTTAGTGACAGAAGCTTCAAAGGCATTATTTATGCAAAAGTCTCTTAAAATTTACAAATTTTGTGATGACTCCTAGAATGTACGTTTTCGTTCGTCGCGCTTAAAAAATACACTTATTATAACCAATCTTCATTCCTAATATCATGAGCTTACTTAAAAATGGAGTCATGAATCCAAAACGTGTTAGCTCTATAATGGGTTAAGATCATAAAGCCGAAATTGCACACTCAACTTCTGACTGGTCATTTTTAAGATTGGCTTCAAATTCAAGCTCCTCAAGATTTGATGTATGTTTCTCACAGTTAACCCCTTAAGTGTTCTGAATACTCTGTTATCTACTGTCGAACCTGTTTTAAGCAGCTTCCAAAAGGAGTGACAAAGTAGATGTTTAACACTGGAAGCTGTTTCAGACAGGTAAAAATTAAAACAAAATGTCAGTTTATGATATATTCAAACTGGTCTTTTAACACAGGTGGTTGCTGAATGCAAGTGTCTGCTAAGGCAGGTTAAACTGTATCAAAATGTTTCAAAGAATAAAAAATAGTGTTATAAAAAGGAGATATGCGAGTTATAATTTTGAATGTTAGTACTGTTTTTAATGTCATTACACTAGTTATTATTTTAATAATTTAATGTGGTATTTTCTGATTAATATCATTTCATGTTGAGTGGCGTTTGGTCCCCGGATAAAGAATGGGTTTGCACTTAACAAGAAAACAACGGGTGGAACTAAAGCGAATAGAATTTTGACAGGGGAACTGAGAATATAAAATCAAGCATATCACATGCAAAACCAAAGACATAATTTAATTAGCAGGAAGTTTATCCTTCGGGTGATTGAACAATATCCAAATCTCTATTGGTTGTGCTATTGAAAAAGCCCATCTTTTAATATTATAAAGTAATAATTTTCAATGACCTTCATAATACGTAACTGATAATTGCAATTGCACTGATTGAATGTACGGGGAGACATTTTACTGTCGCCATAAGGCACATATAACGCTACTGTGATAATGAAATAGATAATAATGGTACATTGAAAGCCACCGAACACGACAACTATGAGACTTTTGCTGGCTCGGTTGGATAGAGCCTGTTCATGGACAGTAATGAAAATGCATAATACTGCCCACGCCGCCTAGCCCCGGGTTGACGCCTGTGACCATAGAAGTCAAAAGTTTACAATACAGTTATTGCAAAAGCATATAAAGCAATATCGATTGTAAATTTATTGAAATAAAAACACTGTAAATTTAATAAAATATTGTTTTTGTGTGTTTTTTTCTTATTAAACTTTGTTTTATATGTTGATTCTTCGCGTTGCAGGTGTGACGTTGAAGGAAAATGTGTATCACCTTATGTGCCATATTCTTGCTAAGGTTGACCATATGCTTCACTTTGTTTAAGTCATTTTAAGGAATCATATCAATTTCACGAAGACACACCGGTATAAATTAAGGTAATTCTTAATTTTGATTGAAATGCACGTTTTCTTTTTTCTTGTTGTCTTGGTTTACTGTCCCAGTTTAATAACCGTGGGCCAAGGTCTTAATTGCTAACATGTAACTTTTTTACGTTTTATAAACACGTGATTATTATTACTTCTTTTTGTTTGAGGACACTTAATTGCTATTAAGCATTATATAACCAAAACAATATTGTTTGTGATCCACACTATTTTAACAAGCAGAATCAGTGCAGAAGTATTACTAGGATTTTTGCGATTTTTTGATATATAATGTAAGATTGCTTTAACGAGTTAATATGGACATTTCTTAAATTATTTGTTATTATAATGTTTTTCAATCGGGAGTCTTATTCAAACATATTTCTATGGTGATATTAAAACATCAAACACATTTTTATTTTAAGAAGAAGCTCTAACACAGCTCTTTTGTTAGGGATGTTGTATCGTACTGTGACTGCAGAGACATAAATTTTAGACAATTATCAAGAACAGATGTTCGGATATTTAGAGTTTAGTATTTGAAATAAACATTCTCTTATGGTAAACTGTTACAAATGTATAATCAAGGTTTTGATTAGCACTAGAGTAAAATAAATAGATGTAGACTTACTGGATTTCGAACTGTCATTTCGGATTTCCTCAAATAAACGCAATCTTCTTTCTGCCTGCTCCTAGGTACGGTTTCAGTTCTGGCGAATTCCAACAATTCACAAATCTTAAAACGTCGTTCATATTCCATAGCCATGCATTGTGGTCTCAGAAAACAATTCTCGGCGCACTGGTTGATGGATGTTTCGACTAGCGACAAAAAACTTTTTTCTGTTGATAGGCAACCTTCGAGTTTAGAAACATGATAAACGACCAGTGGTCCTTTTATTAATTGATTGTATACAATTTCTAGAAATCCAAACAAAATCAAAATCAAAACCGCGATATTAATTGTTTTCATTTTGACTAGAAAAAAGCAGTATTGTGAAAAAACACACTAATTCATATTATTTTATCATATCCTAGAAAACACTATACACACATCCTAGAAAACACTATACACACAATATCCTAAGATCATCTTATGAAGACATTCACCGATTGCAGAAAAAATATCTACAAGAAACGTTGAATAAACATAAGTATAAATATTTGACAGTCCAAAAATGTTTTAATTTTAATTTTAATAATTCTTCCACATTAAAAAATATTCTAAGTAAAGCGTTCGTCATGACAATTCTTGCTGGGATAAATAATTAATGTTTTTTGGTAAGTCATGCAAAACCTATCGGAAAATGTTTGTATGATATATTTTTATCAGACTTTGCCAGAACACTAGACATAGGCATATCTTTTTTGCCCACCTTCTATGGATACGTGTATTATGTTTTGATATTATTATTATTGATATTACTTTTCAAAAGATCGCGGTGATAGCTAAGCATATAAATCTTATCTTAATTGCAAATTATTTAAATATATAACATCAAATTGTGTGTCTATATTGTATATTTTTATATATTTTATTAGCACTGTTAGAACGTTAGAACAAACACTTTTCCCATATATTCTCTCTCTCTCTCTCTCTCTCTCTCTCTCTCTCTCTCTCTCTCTCAAAAATTGCCGACTCGTTTCACTGAGGCATTTAAATGCAATGCTATGCATATGTATGTTGCACATAGACTAGTTTGTGAAAAACCCAACCCTTTCACTGTGCATAAGCCAAAGGTATGTGGAATGTCGAGTTGTTAATTAAGTTGTTTGTTGTTGTTGTTATGCCATTATTACAATTTGGTGGCTGTAGGAGACTACGCATGACTTGCTTTTTATGCTCCCCGAAGAAATTCGGGGGAGCATATAGTCGCCGGGTTGTCCGTCTGTCAGTCCGTCAGTACGTCCCAATGTTTGCCTCCGGCCCATAACTTTTTTATTTGAAGTCGGAATTTAAAATTATTTCACTGAAATGATCACCATAATCAAACAATGTGTTGCGTGCAACATTAGGGTCTCTACCTTGAATGTCAAGGTCACAGCATGACCTTGCAGCAAAATCATGTCCGGCCGATAACATGTTATTTATAGTTGGATTTAAAAATTATTTCACAGAAATGATCACCATTTCGAGGCGACATGTCACATAACATTTAGGTCGTTTCCTTGAAGGTCAAGGTCACAGCATGACATTGAAGCTAAATCATGTCTGTTCCAAAACTTTGTTATTTATAGTTGGATTTTAAAATTGTCTGATTTTATAGCACTACAGTGTTTCCAAAATTCACCTCAATAGTTATACAACTAACAGTGTTTGTGACAAAGTACCCATTCGGGGAGCACCACCCGACTTCGACGGCCTCTTGTCTACCATGTTTATCATGCAGATGTTGTGAAAATGACGTTGTCCCGACGTCGAGTTGTGTTGAAAATATTCAGAGAAGAGAGGAACGAAGATACTCGAGTGGGTAAGTGCCCCGGGGACTGATTAAATTAGTTTGTTTTATGAATATTTCTCTAAAAGAGAGAAATTGAAAGCTTATGAATTTGAGTTTAATTCTGAAAACTTAAGAATGCAGATAAAGCAAAAATTCAAGGAAGTTGCACTTTTCACAGTTAATCAAAACTTACTGATTATGATTTTGATTTAAAATAAACTTAAAATATTCGTCTATAAATAGTCGATATTTTCCACGGGACTGAGTGTCATGACTGAGTGTCATGACTGTTTTGAGTTTTTTCGTGAATCGTGTTTGTTTTATACTGTGTTTGCGCATCGAATATGTCGTTTAGGACAGTTTGTTTTATTTACACTTCTCGTTTGATTCATGTCGTATTAAATGTGGCAAGGGAAGTAACTATTCTTTAGAAACGGACCGAGTTTGTTTATAGGTATCCGTCTTCGGACAGAGTGCGAATTAAAATACACTGTAAGCCTTGATGCTAGTTAAAGTATTAAAATGGCTTTTTCAAACAGAGGATTTAACAGCTCTTATTAGAGAGACTAGTGAAACAGATGAATAGGGAATTTTGAAAGCCACCGAACACACTCGGTTTGACTCAGCCTGTTCATTGGCAGTATTGAAAATACATATTACTGTCCACGCGGTCTAGCCCCGGGTTGAGCGCAATTCAATGTTTACACCCATATGCATATGTCAGTGAACATGTAGCCTTCAATGCGGTATTTTCGGATTAACACCATTTCATGATCAGAGGCGTATAGTTCCCAGATAAAAGAATGGGTTTGCCCTAAAAAGGAAAACAATGAGTGGAACTGAATTGATAATTGAGAGGGGATATCTTTATTTTTTAAATATTTAGCAATAGATTCATTTACAGGAGAGTAGACAACTTGTAGTCTAATTTTATGAATGTCTTTTACCCACTGGCTTATAAGCCATGTGGCTAAGTTGTTATATGAAAGCGGCATAATGTTCGATTTTATCAAGAATTCTGCAAAATGATATTAAAGAATACTTAATAAATGTTTTGTATACTTTTATGCTTGATTTCCTTCCAGGGGTTTTCAAGACACATGGTTCACTGATCGAAATTTGCTTGCATGTTCCGTCTTCATCAGATGGTTGTGCCGTCTTGCTTAGATGGAGGACTTTTATTTTGAAGGTTTGGGTTTACACTTACTCAATCAAGTCAGTATCATTTTATAGAATCTATTGTAAAATGAGTTTTTTGTTGTTAACATGGTAGTTTAAAAATAGTCTTGACTTGGATCAAGGCGGTATGAAATTATATGGAACATTTAGAAAAAGATCAGCTTACATGTTTTTACATATTCGGTCTTCAACTGTTCAGTTCTCGGTCAGATCATAATGAATTCTGGCCTCGTGAATATAAACTTATTTTTATGCTCAACTCCATTCTTTGCTCAAACTTTAAATGTTTATAACATTCGTACCCTTTGAAAATATGAATTTACTGTCTTTTCTAGCTGTTATCCCATTTATTATGTCAGCTTTAAATATTTTAGTTTTGATAATAACGGAAAATAAACCCCATCAAATGTTTTATTGAGTCGAGCATGAAAAAAGTTTTATAATCACGGGCCTGATTTTTATGAGCACGAGTCTAAATCAAACCAGTATGAAATTATTTAGAATATTTTGTATAAGATCGACGTATTTTTCCATTTTATAATATTAATATTTATTAATTTATAATGTTTTTCTGCGTTTATTAATATTTATTGGAATATGCTCCTAACATGATACCGTATTTAACGTCAATTGCAACTCTTCAGTGAATACAGTTTCAACTTTTTTTCAGTTATTCGAATTGCTTTCATCATGCCTAATTCCCCAAATGCCATTGGCGTCGATGAATCGCAATATGGGTTAATTGTATGACCCCAAACTGAACGTGGATGGTGTTCTTTTTATCAAACGAGATATTATTATCATTTAAATTTTAATGCGATGTTATTAACTCAATTAGAGTAAGTCTTTATTCAAACAGTTATATAACCCGGAACAATATTTCACGAGGAACAAAATTTTGAAATTCACTGTAAAGAAAACACATTATATATCTTGAGTTAAACAGGTGAAAGGTAAACATTTCATTCAAACTGCCTTACAAAATTTAAGCGAAATTATATATTAATGTCATTCTGAAGCAAATTCAACGAAGAAAACTATGATTGTGCAGGCTGTTTTACTGCTTTTGTCAGTTGAAATCGTGTGGTGGCGGAGGTTCTTACTTGCGACCAACGCGATCTAAGAACACTTTTCGTAAGTAGTTTACAATTAATACTTTTGTTACATTTAAACCTTTGAATTTGTTATTTGGAGAAATCGCGAGTCACCTTAGTGCAAAAAGGTTTAAGTGCCATTGCAACAAAGAGTTACTGTTTATGCATTAAGGTAACAAAGTGTGCTTTTGTTGGTACAGTTAACTTTCAAAGTAAGTTAAAGTTAATGATTTATCAAAATGTTGTCTATAATATAATTATATAGCATTAAAATTGAAACAGACTTTTGGCTCTAACACCGTTCGCACGAACAGTATTTTATATCATAACAGTATTTTTACAGTGATCAATACGCGTCAATAAAACATGGCGACATCAAATTTGTAAACCTTTTTTCCGATAAACTATATTTGAATTTTGATGACTTTATGTTATCAATAACGAAATTTTAAACATCCTTCTGTGTTTTTAGGTTCGTTTGAGCACGATGAGCGTAGAAACCAACAATCAAATTCGGATTCTTTCAGACACAGCAATGGCGGCAAATACGTCTTTTAGCATTAACATTATAGAAGCAAATCGTCGGATAGATGAATTGAATTCGACAATGGATTTCATCAAACAGGAAATGGAGAAGCTTAATCAGACAATATTTCAGTCTAGGGGAGACAACTAACACAGAAATCAGAGTCTGACAATATCTTAATGTAAGGGAGAAAACTTAAACTCAAAACAAACAATACTTCAGTCAAAGGGAGACAACTAAAAACTCTCATAACCGATTCATAATTTCCAAACTTCACACAAGTATTAGTCGCATAACATCTTACTGAAGTATACAAAATCAGGATAAGTTAAAAATTCAATACAAAGCAGCCTGTATATTATATGTGGAGTGTCAAATATATATGATAAACTAATATTATAATCATATTCTTGTGTGAAGCAGCACAAGTAGTTTTTGGTTTTATGATGTTCATGAAATTTGACACATAAAATAAGTACATGTATGTATTCTATCACACTGTTTCAAAGTGATCGAGAACATTTATTTTTTAGCTTAGTTTGTATTATTTCTTCTACATTGCATATTAAATAATTCTATTTGTAGATGAGTCTCTTTTATTATTAATTTAAAATATGAAATCAGGAAATTATGATTGTGGTTCATTTTCTCTGTGAAATCTTTTGTAAAACATGCGTTTATGGTTTTATTTTTCATTAAATATTATCTGAATTATGTTATAAGGATTGCAAATTTGCTAAGATGCTTATAATGTCAGACTATCCATGTATCTACATTGAAACAACATCAACATAACAACAACAACCCGAGGCTAGGCGGCGTGAACAGTAATATGCATTTCCATTACTGTCCATGAACAGGCTCAAACAAACCGAGTCTGCAATATTTTCATATTTGTCGTGTTCGGTGGCTTTCAAAGTCCCCTTTTCATCTATTATACTAGACAAATATTAATATGCAACACTATTCCACCATTAACACATTGAAGCATTCTTGTATTTTTGAAATAAATGACATACATGTAATAGCTTTCAAAAGTCTATTGACAATGCGAGAAATGTAATACTATGATGTATTTAACTTGCACATGCCCCGCTAGGTTCCGGCTCAATTAGTCTTATTGTTTATTTTTCTAAAGAATATAGTATATTACCCTTGTTAAGCTTTGTCAGCGGCTTTCTTTTAGCGTCTAACAAAAAGGCCCCAAAACAAGTACAGCAGCGTTATGCGCGTTAATTTAGACTGGTGCATCATCCCAATTTATTTAAAAATAAGTGTGGATGTTTAGTTGTGTGTAAAAGATTTCCTTTGTAATATAGATTAAATAAAGAACCAAAGTATTTTTTTCGAATCATTACATATGCAATGTAGAATGGAAACGATAGTGCTTATAAACAAACTTTTTTCCCAGTTTATCAAGGTTTTTAACGGGTAAGAGTGTTTTTTTCTTGCAAGCACTAAGATTCATTTAGGTTTTTTAAAAAAAAAACAACAACAAAAAAACAAACAAACAAAACAAATCCAAACGTTAGAAAATCTTACACTTTCTGCGTAAGGTTCGCAAAAAGATTTAATTAAATGATTTATGCTACCAACTAAAGAACGCCATAAGAAATGTATGCAATTAAAGAACTACACAATCGAGCAATCAAGCTTAAGTACTTACGAAAAAGTACATTCATTTAAGTCCGTATTGCTGGATTTAATAGTGAAATATGTAAGTTAATTTGCTATTACCCTTACAAAAAATTAGTGGCGATAAACACAAGTGAATTTTACATGTTAAAGCGTTTACATCCATTTACTATTTAACTTTCATATAAGCAAAAATTGTAAAAAATCATTGGCATAGAAAAAGTCCTATGCGACAGCCTCGCTGTCTAGACTACTAGACTATCCGGCCGGTAATACTTTTGAACAGTGAAATGAGTTAATATGAGTTGTATATTGTATTTACCAATATCTTGATTGACCATTACATGTATCAGAATGAAAATGATCAGCAACATATTGTATACAATTACGCCAAATCTAGTTTGATTTCTTGTCCGTTAGACAAACTCTTAACTCCTGAAAGGAATTTCATGAAATTATGGTCAGATCTTCTGTGTAAGGAATTCTTAAAAAAACGTCAAGTTGACTGCCCGTTTTGATACATGGTGATTTATTTATCAAAAAACTAAATAACATACCTTTTCTAGCTTTATTTTTTGTTGCTCCCAAATTCGTCCAAGTCCTACCAGAAAGTTTGATTGTACTACAAAGCGGAGAGAGGGTGGGTTGTTCAAAACATCTTTGTATAATTCTGGGAGAAACAATATTTCGTACAGAAATCAATAATTTCAAAGGAAAATCTTGATAATATCGAACTACCTACTTTTACTGATGCCTTTAATCCGCCATTTCTAAATTTTTACTGGGGACCGTAAAACGGCGACGTAACACAATCAAGACAAAGTCAATTTGTGGTAGAAAATATGCTTATAGTAATTATTATCCAACAATATTGACCTAACACTTCAATTTTAGAGGTCATTCATATCGATTTAAAGGAAGATCGTAACGTTTACGAAATTTGCAGACTATAGGATCAAACGCAAGAGTGCCAGGTCAATATTGTTGGTCAATACATACATAAGACACAAAACAACGCTACATCTTTGAGTTTTAATATCAATTGTTTGTGATTTTCCTAAAAAAATGTCACGAAAGAAAAACAATTTGAAAGCAATAATGTTTACTCTATAGTTTTGTTTATCTAAAAAGGATAAAAAAATCACAGTAAAAATCTGCTGTTACAAAATTTGGAGCGGAAAATTTAACGCAGGTAGCTATCAGAACCTTCGAGTAAATTGGTTTAGTACTTAATGACCGTTCTGGGATCAGATCACTTGAAGGTTAATCAGCAAAGCCTAACCCAATGGCAGAGACTGAGAAGCAATGATAAAAGTCTGTAATCTTTTTTTATCGTTGTGCAAACAAAGAGGGAAGCAAAACAATCAACCGCACAATTATGATGAGCACGTTAGGAGGTTCTGTTTGACCAGGAATGACCGTCTGAATATAATGTGTTAATATGTATGGCTGAACACTTCTCTATTAAGGACTTTTATGTTGCGTTCTGTTACTATGTACGGCACACTTAGCTAGTCAATGTCGCAGTGTCTGTACTTAAATTTTCCCTTTATCTGTTGGTTTACCTACCTCTCAAAAATGAAAATGTCTCAAAAGTAGCTTGGTTCGTGAAATAAACCTGATATATCTGCAGTCTCTTTATGTCAAGTGTACAAAAATTATACAACCAAAATGCAACGATTATGTTTGCTTTAACGCGATTCACATGTAAGGCATCAGCAAAAACAGTTGGCACTTGGCCACACGTTAAGATCTAAATCAAGATTATAACGATTCAATGACAAAGTAGAATATTATGAATACATCCTTTGAAACAGGAAGAGAAAATCAGAACAAAACAATTGTGAAGTTCATCCTGTGCAAATTATATTTCGCATTAAACAACTGAAGTTTATTTTTTCAAATACCTACAATTTTGTTACAAGCGTAAAACAATAATGTTGTTGCTTATTATCATATGTGTTTCTGCTTTACAATCCATGTCGGCTGAAGAAAATCTTTCTGGTGATCAAACGGATATCAAATATCTTTTGGTAAGTAAAGGAATTAACTTGGAACTTATAATTTCCCTATTAAAATCGCAATATTTGGTAATTAATATTCGTCTTTTCCGTTTTGTTACTTGTTAGGACTATTGGATTTCCGAAACTTTCATTCGGTAAATAGATAAAAATTTACTCATTCGGTAAGAAAGCGACAAAGTCGTATGAGGAAAACAACAGCCAATCTACAAACCACAAAATGTAGAGAGGAAAAGATAGTCATGGTTTTAAAAACCTCAAATATACATGTAGTACAGAACAATTTTACAACAAAAAATCGAGAACCCAACAGTGACACCACACAGTTATATAATTCTTTAAAAACATCCTATATCATAGTTTATTAGTGCTGGTGTTAATCTTATCGTGGAATACGCAAGTTAAATCTTTTATGAAATGGAATTTAGTTTATTGCGCTGTCAGACGAAGTGGATAGGTGACTTTATTGAGACCAGATTATATGGAGTTACATGCACAAAAGATGATTGTAACATACTATATACATGCAATTTAATTTACAGATGAGAGTTTATTCAGTCATTGAAGACACTGACAAACGATTAAGGAATATGGAAACCGAAAGTAAGACGACAAACTCGAGTTCAAGAATATGTACGGAAGAAACCAATCGTCGCATTGATAACCTAACATCTTCAATAGAATCAGTCAAAACGAATTTGGAGAGAATAATTAAGATTATAGGTATTTCCTTATTGATTCCATAACGTTTTTAGTTTGATCTTCGTTTTAACATGGTTAAGGATCAATACAATAATGAACTTTTTACTTCTGCACTCAACATGGAGGTAGACAGCATAGGAAATAATTTGACTTTTTATTATATACCCATGAATGATTTTAGTATAGTGCAGCTATGCTGTCGTTATTGTCCGACTATTACCGAAATCCAATATAGGAAATTCATAAATTTTTTAGGTCATTCATAAATTGAATATCGCGTTACTTTTTCTATTTCTACTGTTATGTAAATAACGATGATGACTTAAATTTTGTGTTTAGTTTATTCAAATTTGTTTTGAGCGAAGGGTATTTAATAAAAGGAGCATTAAGACACTATGAAAGTTCGTTTTATTTCTCTTTGCGTATGTAAACCACATCACGCTTGACCTACTGCCTCGCGTGATATTGTTTACATACTCAACTCGAAAATAACGAATCTACAGATTGCATACTGTTTCAATACTCAATATTAATTAGTGCCAGAAGTCTGTTTAATATTTAGTGCGTTTGAAGAATTTTTTATCTGTCTTAACATAGATACAAGTACTAGTCTATTTAATGTCTAGACTAGTATTTCGTCCGTCGTGATTTCGCAAATCTAATTTACATTTATTGTTTTGATTTATAATCTATCAAACTGTTTTTTTTCAGAATAATTTGATGTGGAGTTTTATTTTGGTCTGGGTATTTACGATAAACAAACAAACTTTATTTTCTAAAGTTGTGGTACCGATAACTATAAAAAATTCTACTTTTGTACAAACATTGAACAAAATATAACCATTAAGAAGCTCTTACAACGCAAACAAAAAATAAGAAAAACATAACGTAAGATGTTAGACGCGGGCGAAAATTGTCCAAAAATATATCATTAACAATATAAGAGTTGAAGACATTCATTTGTTATAGTTTTACAGGTAACAAAATATTTTGTTTTGAAATTGGTGTATTTTTTGTAAGCTAAATACCATGCACATGCTTGCGGGTTTGGAATGTGAGTGACTAGAAGGTATTTCTTTATTTGGCATATTTGATGATCGTGTTTCTATTCTGTTTGATTGTGAAACACGCATGCAGATGTTCTATTCGCCTTTTCGTGAAGTAAAGATCTTTCAGAATACGACGAATGTAGCAGCATCCCCTGTATGAACAATGGAACCTGTGTGGATGGTATATGCAATTGCGTAGTTGGATATACTGGTACGCGTTGCCTGATGGGTAGTTATCTATAATTAAATTTATTGGTATTCTATATTATGTTAAACAAATGATGAACTAGAAAAATGAGATGAAACCTATTTTTGAAAGTTATAGTTTTAATTTCGCTAATATTTCAAATAGATGAAAATGAACTTTGAAAGCCACCGAACAAGACGGTAAATGATAACAGCACTGATGGGGAGACTTTTGACAGTCTTCTTATATAAAAAAGTATATATTATTATAATAGTAAACGATTGTAACTTTCTGCTTGGGATGTTAATCCAATCTTGCACGGTGACAGGGGTTTAAGAGTTTATGAAGGCTTTTGGGTTAATCTTATATACGAACCAAGAAGCTAGATTTGTTTTTTATCCCTGCCATCGTGGTCTTGCTGATTTGACTCCAGGAGCTCTGGTCTCGGTAAGATCATTGAGAACCCACCCCTGTGGCTTTGAAATGCTATTAGCATCTTATATTTTATATGTTTGTGTGCTTAGAAATCAATGAATGTGCAAGTAATCCGTGTGTGAACGGAAGAACCTGTGTTGATCGCATAAACAGTTATGTTTGCGCATGTGTGGGTGGATATACCGGTACGAATTGTCAGATAGGTAGGTTTCTGAGGCGCTGATTGTGATGTGAAGTTATGTTAAAAGATGTTAAGCTGAATGGTTTGGTTGATTGATATTGGTTTTGCAATTTTGGTGAAAGTTTCAGAGAGTAAGTTTGTATTTTATGTGGACTTCAAAAATCACCTTTTATAGCTTCATTTATTCAATCATAGTGTCGTATGTTTTGCGAATATGTTGTTTGAATTTGTTATGGATATCAATGAACATGCCAGTAATCCGCGTGTGAAAGGAGGAATCTGTGTTAATCGGCTAAACAGTTATGCCTCCACATGTTTCGGTGGATATACCGGTACACATTGTCAGATAGGTACGTTTCCGGAGCAATGATTACGAAATAATTAAAAGCTGATCGGTTGAAAGATAAACATGTTAAATAAAGCAATTAAGTTTTACAAAATCTCTTTTAAATAAAAAAAATGTAAAATTATCATGATATGGAAAATATTGTCGGACACTTCATTCAAGGTCATTGCAATTTTGCTGATATGTATTTAGAGCATATTTTATATTGTATGTGGACTTCAAAGATCGACTTTTGTGGCTTCATTTAAGTCCTTATATGGTCATATATGCTGCAAATGTATTGAATTGTTTTGTCATAGATATCAATGAATGTGCGAATAATCCATGTGTGAACGGAGGAACCAGAGTTAACCGGGTAAACAGTAGTGCGTGCACATGTGTGGGTGGATATACCACGTACCATAAATCATTGTGTTCGGAGAGCATGTTTATATTTCATGAAGATTTCAAAAATCGACATTTGTGGTTTCGTTTTATTCCTTGAGTCTTTAATGATGCAAATGTGTTGTTACAGTATTGTTTTGTTATAGATATCAATGAATGTGCAAGTAATCCATGTGTGAACGGAGGAACCTGTGTTGATCGGGTAAACAGTTATTCTTGCACATGTTTGGGTGGATATGTCGGGACGAATTGTCAGATGGGTACGTTTCCGGGACACTGATTACGAAATAATATGAAACTGATAATTTGAAAGAAAGAAATATTAAATAATGCTATTATTTTTACGAAATTTCTGTAAAATAACATAATGAATTAATAATTATAATATAGTCGGACACTTCAAGGGTTCTGCAGTTTTGCTAATATGTTTGGAGACATGTTTTTGTTAAATTTGGAATTCAAAAATCGACTTGTTTGGATTCGTTTTAATCGTTGAGTCGTAAATGATACGAATATGCTGTATTGTTTTGTTATAGATATCGGTATATGTCCCAGTATTCAATGTGTGAACGAAGGAACCTGTGTTGAACGGGTAAACAGTTTTGCTTGCATATGTAAGGGTGGATATACCGGTACATATTGTCAGATAGGTACGTTTCAGTGGTATTGATTTCTGTGTGATTTTGAAGCTGCTCTGTTGAAAGATAAAAATATTAATTAATGCAATTAATTTCTACAAAATTGTTGTAAAATAAATAAGTGCAAATTTGTCATGATATGATATGGTTAATATTTTTAGACTAAAAAAGTGTAATGCAATTTATATATAGGTTTGGAGAGCATGTTTGTATTTAATATGGACTCCAAAGATCGTGTTTGTAGCTTTCAATTAATTCCCTTGTTTTGTCTGACGCAAAAATGTTGTTTGGTTTGTTACAGATATCAATGAATGTACCAGCAATCCATGTGTGAACGGAGGAACCTGTGTTGATCGGGTAAACAGTTATTCTTGCACATGTTTGGGTGGATATGTCGGGACGAATTGTCAGACAGGTACTTTTCCGGGGCACTGATTACGAAATTATATGAAACCGAAAAGTTGATTGAAAGAAATATTAAATAAGGTTATTAATGATATGGTAAACATTATCGGAGACTTCATTCAAGGTTATTGTAATTTTGCTGATATGCATTGAGAGCATGTTTGTATTGTATGTGGACTTCAAAAATCAACTTTTGTGGCTTCATTTTAATTATTGTGTCATATATGCTGCAAATATGTTGAATTGTTTTGATATCAATGAGTGTGCAAGTAATTGATGTGTGAATGGAGGATCCTGTGCTAACCGGATAAACAGTTATGCGTGCACATTTGTGGGTGGATATACCGGTACAAATTGTCAGATAGGTACGTTTTCGGGACACCTTTTACGAAATGGAGCTGGCCAGTTAAAAGATAACACTGTTACACTATAAAATAATGTAATTTTTTTTCTACGAAATATCTTAATAATATTATTAAGTGCATAATCGTCATGATATATTAAATGTAGTCGGACACTACCAGGGTATTGCAATTTTGAAGAAAGGTTCGGAAAGCATTATTTGTAGACTTCAAAAATCAACAGTTGTGGCTTTATTTCATTCCTTGAGTCGTTAATGATGCGAATCTGTTGAAATGTTTTGTTATAGATATCGGTAAATGTGCCAGTATAAATCCATGTGTGAACGGAGGAACCTGTTTTGACTGGATAAACAGTTATGCTTGCTCATGTCTGGGTGGATATACCGGTACAAACTGTCAGAATGGTATGCTTCCTTGGCACTGATTACGAAATAATATGAAACAGATAAGTTAAAAGAAAAAAAATAGTAAAAATACATTTATTTTTACGAAATGTCTATATATAATATAATGCATACTGGTCATGATATGGTAAATATTGCAGGTCGCTACGAGGGTTCTGCAATTTTGCTGATAGGTTTGGAGAGTATGTTTTTGTTTAATTTGGACTTCAAATCTCGAGTTTTGTGTATTCATTTTAATGTTTGAATCGAAAATGATGCAAATATCATGAATATGTCACAGGGTGAGAAACAATGTGCAGCCAGACCGGGACTCGAACCCGGGACCCCTCGCTTACAGGGCGAGTGCTCTCCCGACTGAGCTATCCGTCCGCTTACACGTCTTCTCCCTAAATAGTGACTAGATTCGTTCCGTGACATTCACCCCCTCAAATTTGGAAATTCGTCCTCGAATTCCAGAGGGTACTTTCCATACACAATTGCAGACGTCTTAGACTTAACCATGCAATGCCGTCACGGTCCCTCGTTGGGCGCCAAATGTCACAGGGTGAGAAAGAATGTGCAGCCAGACCGGGACTCGAACCCGGGACCCCTCGCTTACATGGCGAGTGCTCTCCCGACTGAGCTATCCGGGTCGCTTACACATCTTCTCCCCAGATAGTGACTAGATTCGTACCGCGACATTTTCCCCTCACAACTTGGAAATTCGTCCTCGAATTCCAGATGGTACTTTATATTTACAATTGCAGGCGTCGTAGACTTAACCATGCAATGCTGTCACGGCCCCACGTTGGGCGCCAAATGTCACAGGGTGAGAAAGAATGTGCAGCCAGACCGGGACTCGACCCCTGGACCCCTCGCTTACAGGGCGAGTGCTCTCCCGACTGAGCTATTTGGGCCGCTTACACATCTTCTCCCCAGATAGTGACTAGATTCGTACCGTGACATATTGCCTTATTAAAGATATCAATGAATGTGCCAGTAATCCATGTGTGAACGGAGGAGCCTGTATCAATCGTGTAAACAGTTATGCGTGCACATGTATGGGTGGATATACGGGTACAAATTGTCAGATAGGTACGTTTCAGTGCCATTGATTACGGAGTGATTTTGAAGCTGCTTGGTTGAAAGATAAAAATATTAAATAATGCAGTTGATTTCTTCGAAATTGTTGTAATTTGTAATATATATACGTGCATATATGTCATAATATGATATGGTTTTTATTTTCGGGCACAAAAGGGGTAGTTCAATTTTACTTATAGGTTTGGAGAGCATGTTTTTATTTAATATGGACTTCAAAGTTCGGTATTTGTACGTGTAGCGTTCAGTTAAGGTCCTTGTTTGTGTCTGTCACAAATATGTTGTATTGGTTTGTTGCAGATATCAATGAATGTGCCAGTAATCCATGTTTGAACGGAGGAATCTGTGTTAATCGGGTAAACAGTTATGGTTGCACATGTGTGAGTGGATATACCGGTACAAATTGTCAGATAGGTACGTTTCGTCACACTAGTATTACATAATTTAAAGCTGTATAAGCAGGTGTTTAAGTTACATGAGGTCTTGGTTTTATAAAAAGTCTTTTATAGTATAAATATTATACAAGTGACACTTTTTGTTGATACCGTATGTGTTTTTACTATTAGGAAGGGCATAAGGATCAACATGTTCTCGTTTGTATCATTTTATTGCAAAATAGTGAAATGACTGCAATTTCCGCACGACAGTTATTAAAGTCAATGCACGATTGAATTCTTTATTTGAAACGATATGCAATCGAAATTCATTTTTTTGTGGTTAAAAGTTTGCAGTTCATATTCGGATACTTTCACAAATTAAACTGCATCATTTTACTGAGAATGCATGTAAAGTGCTTATGAGTTTTGTTGGATAAAATAACATTTGAAAAAAATGAACTGGTTTTAGAAAATACATAGTGTTTTTCAAACGACATTTCTTACCGCCCTTATCTATGATAAGTTACCATATACAAAAATAGTAAGAACATTTTTTCATGTTCTTTTGTCAGAAAAAGTTAAAATTAAATGCAATCTACTGTCTGTTTGACTGTTTTGTAACGGGCTTTGGGTGTCAGCAGGTGGGGGACCAAGCTACGATCATGTTACATCGTAGATCGACGTTTTGGTTTCTCTTGAGTTGTAATGCAATTGTATACAAAAACATATTCTAGATATCAATGAATGTGCCAGTAATCCGTGTATGAACAACGGAGATTGTATTGATCGTATAAACCGTTACACTTGCAGATGTGCCGGTGGATATACTGGTACAAATTGTCAATCAGGTAGGTATGAAGAACACTCACCGTCAACGGTATACTACTTTTAGCGACTAAAGTTTGAATCCAATGTTTTCGCAACACATGCTTTATTGACATGTCTTTCGAAATTTGAGAAATTGGGAAAATATTATCGACAATGTTGGTTTAGAGAAGATAAACCAACCATATAGCAGAAAATGAAATGGAAGTTAACTTCTAATGACTTTAATGACAGAATATGACCAGCACCTTGACAACGCTTGCACTCGCATAAATTCAAATGTTTTTTCCTGACTCTTCATCACTTGTGCTGATGTGTTTTACCGCAATTAATGCTAAAGGTTTGGATTTCATTTTTCATTTAAATTGTTATATTTAATGTTTTGTTTCTCTGTTTTATAATTCCTGGAATTGACATATTCATTTCTGTTTCTTTTTAAATGCAGTTTCGAGACCCTGCAGCAGCTATCCATGTAATATGGGTCAGACCTGCATTGAACGAGGCGACAGCTATTACTGCAAATGTCGGGCTGGATATGGTGGTGCAAGCTGCAATATTCCATTATAAGTAATTTTTAAAATACTGAAAATACAACATTATGATTAGAAGCATACATGATTAAACAACGAAATAAAAAAAATCTTACTTAAAATTTTAAAACAAAACAGTCGAAAGCAAGAAACAGTATCATTATACGGAAAATTCATTAAAATGCACCAAACACATTAAACCAGTTTTACGCGTAAATATCGGATCTCACAGTGCAGCTTTTAACAACTATCTACACAATGAGTTACTGGTCAATACTCACACCTTAAGACAAATCTTAATGTCTTTATACGCGATCTGTGTTGAATTAAATCATTCGAAATTTATTAAAAAATGTATGATCAGAGTTGAATTACATTTTTAACTGTTCTTTTCAGTTTTATCCTTACAACTGTGTTTTAGGCAAAAAGGTAAGTTGTTCGGTAATAGGTGTGCCGTTATACTGTAATACTGGTTTTATTGAACGTTTTTATCCGCAACTTTGATTTATTTAAAGTTGAAATATAAATTTGAGCAATTTTAGCAAAGAAGTTTTATCTTTCAAAATTCAAGAAGTGTGCATTTTCTTCTTGGAATGTGTATTTCGGCTTTAGAAGGTATGAATTAGGCATTAACTAACCTTTCAGCGAGATATTTTGGAAGTTTAACGTTACTGTAGAGAATTTAATATTGCACGAAAGTAGAAAATTGAAATACGCATATCAGGAATGGCCACATCCAGCAGACACAGCCTCCCCATATAGCCAAAAAGTAGAGAGGAAAAAAGAGCATGGTATTACAATCATCAGTTTCAAAATGGACGCCACAAACAATTAACCCGATGGGTTAACGCCTTGGAACGGTCAATGGCAAAACAATTTGCCATAGGTTTTTTAACCAGGCTCTAAAGCAACCAAACTTACATTTTCCCAGACAGGTTTTCATATCACAAAACAAGCACAACTTGTCTCAGTGAAATAACACCAGGCGAACGTCTTTGTGGGGAGGCTGTTTTTTCTGAATGTGGGGATTCCTGATACTGTATGCATAGTTCACCTTTTTATAATCAAAGTAGTTGTGTGGCGACCGTAAAACGTCTCCCCGTACTTACATTCAATACTGTTATCTTTTCATCCCTCAGGGACTGCATTTGACATTCACTTTCCACACTCCCTCCTCACTCACTCATTTACTTGACTGTGTTGGGAGGCTGTTTTGTCTGAATGTTGCGATTCCTGATATGCATATTTAACCTTTTTTTCAAACGTTTTCTTTTTAAAGCATTTACACGTTTGGAAGATATATGTATAATACCAAACGCCTCGCATATTATATTGTTTCTTCATTACGTACCGCAGTAAATGCTTTGGATAAAATATGTTCAAATCAGAACTGTCGGGTAGAATTACTTATTACTGCATTCTCTTAGACTAGTGATTGTATTATACAATTTGATGTCTTTCTTTCTAGCTATTCACTAGTATATAAATTAACCAGAGGAAGAGCAGTTCTTGGTCGTTTTTGTCTTCTTTGGTCATTTATTTCAAAAAGTCGATGCAAAAAATAGTCGACAATAAGAGAAATCGTAAACATTTAGAAATACAATAGCAGTATGCATTCACCAGTGTGGCTAGTTTAATTAAATTTAAAAGCGTTTTTTCAATCGTGACCATATTTTCCTTTTATGGGGAAAGAACATTTACAACTGAGATCTTTTTATGATGTCTGTTATATCATGATCATTTGAACATTGCTTTCATTTGAAGTTAATCATATTAATTGTAAGTTGTAAATAAGTATATGTAATAATATCCCTATATACACGTTTTATTTTTTAATTTCTTATTACAGAATGCAGTTCTGAAATAAACAGACAGTCGAGTATTTGATGGACTTCTGGAAATTTTTCCGTTGATTTTGGAAAGAATTGTTAATTTCAGCTTCCATATTTATAGTTAATCAAAAAAACTTAACTTTTATTTGGCACCGACATCTTAAGAAAAAGAGATGTTTAAATTAATAAAACAAAATATTTCACAAATATTCTAGGAAGAACATTAATGTACAACAAATACTGTTGTCAACGTATATCCTGAACGATATTATTCACGGCGGTAATTTCGATACTGCAACCTTATGAACTTTACATTGTAATGTGGGGAACGTCACGGGAAAATGTGTTCGTGGTAATATGTTTTGACATTTTAGCTGTAACAGTTACTATTTTTGGAAAGAACTTACAATTACATGTATTTATTATTTTCTAATAATGCGTAATTTTGCTACACATTTTTAAAACATATTGTTATTTTTACTTTGAAATGCCTATACAGCAATGTCGTCTGCTCAACTTCACGACGTCATTCCAATTAAAGGGTTGATGTCCGAAGAAACCGTTTCCCATTATGCGCCTTATATTGAACATCTGTTTTAAACTTTGATGTATAAAATGATTAATTTAGCGTCACCTTTAGTGCATAAACGGTATAAATGTTTATAAATAACATTTAAATAAGAATGAGTTATACTGTTCCTGCATTCAGGTGACGATAAACCTTTTGATTTGCATGATTTATAGTTCAAAGACATTATTGAGATCTCTAGTTTTAATTTCTAAAGAAGTGCGACATTTGCACGTTAATATGGTACATTTGTATCATACATTAAGAATCGCTCTGAGTGTATTATTTATCGTTTACATATCACCCTAGCGTATAGATTTCGGCGGTTACATTTCCTTGAGAAGAAACTAACCTTATTTTTCTTAACTCCTACATTAATCTGGAAAAAAAACGCCCGCTTTACAAAGAGGCAATATTTTAGTCGAACGGAGACAACTTAAACTTTCATTGCTGATCTGCAGTCTAAGGGAGAAAACTAAAACTTTAATTGTTATTAAAAATTCCAAAACTTCACAAAAGTGTTAGTCACATAGACATTGATAGCATTTGAAAGCTCAGTCTTAACAATACAAAATCGGAGAGCTTTAAATGTGATTACAGAACAGTGTATATATTTTATGTGTATTGTTACATTTGTGTGAGAAAGTCATTTAATAATCATAATTTAATGTGATGTTACACAAAGCAGTATTTTATTTTGTGTTGTTTATTCAATTTGGTAATTTTGACACCTAAATAAGTATTCTACATTTTCTGTCCAGTACATATATTGCTTAATATACGTTTTATAATAATAAACAACACTTCACACAACTAAATTAGTTTAATTTGTATATGAATCTTTTCTATAAATAAATATAAAACATATTATTAAGATAGTTTTTATGTTTAATCGTTGGTTAAACAAACGTTTATGGTTTTATTTCTTATTTGCCATAAAATTTGATAACATTACCTTTACCAAGTCCTACATAATTTTTAAATTCACATTTTCATTTGAGTTTATGTAATTGTTATTAATCTGTAATATTACTTAAGTTATTGATATTGAACTAAACGTAAATGTCATTAAACATTAATTATTTTTTAAACTATTCTGAATATATTTCATAGTTATTCCCCCTTTCAGTTCAAAATTTATGGTACATTTGGGAATTATTTGTGTGATTTGAAATCAATTTTCTCCCTTACAGTTCACTTGTTACCTCTTGATTGCACATGAATGTTGGACCATTGTTGTTGTTCTTTTTATCTTTATACTGCATTTGTTTCAAATGAATCGAATAATCGAGCGTGTTGTCTACGTGCACAGTCGAAGTGCATTTGGCGTTCGCTTTGGTATTCAGGTTTCATACAGAAGATTTCTTGTCGAAATTCTATTGTATTAAGTTTCGCTCACTGTTACTTTTCTCGTTTTGGGCAAATCCAGCCATTATCAGCGGACCATACGCAGCTGAACATGGAACAGTGTTAAATGCTACAGAAACGCATTGCATTTTTTCATTATTATCTTGTTCAATGGCTTTTTAAGTCCCATGTTTATATGTCGCATTTGCCCCGCTAGGTTCTCATAAGAATAAAGGTAGATTTTTGATTGACATTTTAAGAGACCGTTTCACTTCAAGATTAAACTATATTATGTATGTTAAATTAGTCACAGTGTAAAAAGAAATTCTTCCTGTGAGACGTTTACTTCTTAAACTGCGATAAGGGCCACTTTTTAGTCTGTAATTTTTCACGCTTAGATGATTTAGAACTCGTGTTTCAGTTCAATAATTCAACTCAGACAACTAATTCATCGGTTTTATGAAATAAACAATACAAACAAAATTAATTGTGTCAAAAACTGTTCAAAATATAATCCTAAATATAAACCTAAATAATAAAAATGACAGAGTTCAAAAGTGGCCCTAATCAATTTTTGTCTTATATATAGGCGATGGTTCCACCATTTCCTTGAGAGCTTTGTTCACGTAACATTCTATACTTTTTGCTTTTAGTTTTTTTTTCTTTTATATTTTTATAGCTCTATTATCCGTCACACACTAGACAAATATGTCAAATAAAGGCAGTTCAGATTTAAGTAAATTTAATCAGGAAGTGTTAGTGTAAACTAAAACTGGTTCAACAAATGTTAATGTATAAAGTTACAGAACTGTGCTCAAACGGTATTGAAAATCATTGCGTGAATCAGAAGCGATAAAGAAATAAAATAATAATAAATTTTCGTGCGTAAGTGCTTAAACATCGGCTTCACTAACCGGATTAAAGTATTTGTTTAGAATATCTTGATACGTATCAAACAGTCATCTATTTAATCATATGAAATATAAGAAATGGAAACTGATGGTTCAAGAAATAAAAATGGTGTCATTGCGCAACCCAATGTCTATGAAACGTTAAATTTTGATGACATTAAGGACATAAAGGCGCGGGTTGATGAAGCCACTTACAGTAATCTTCAGTTAAAAAGTTACAGTACTCTGGTTACATTGATAGCAGTAGCTTTTGGTGTGGCTCTTGGCTTGGTTCTCAATCGAGAAGCACAAAGTACGTTTTACTCTTCAGTTAAAAAGTTACAGTACTCTGAACAAAAAACACAGAAAAAGATTCATAATAATTTTGCTAACAACTGTCATTGTTGTGGTTACATTGATAGCAGTAGCTCTTGGTGTTGCTCTTGGCTTGGTTCTCAATCGGGAAGCACAAGGTACGTTTTACTCTTCAGTTAAAAAAGAAAACAAGAATTGTGATTGGGAACTAATCACAAGGTTGTTCGACTGATAAGCTTTGTAAATTTTAAACGGTGAAGTTTTTTACATTCCTGCTGACCTAAAATGACCTGTAATGCCATCCAGATGGTGTATTATGAAAGCCAAAGGTCATTTTAAGATCAAAATATTAAGAAAGGCTCAAGATTCACACAACAAAAGAGAAAGAAAAACAACACTGAACGCTTATTCTACCTAACCAGTTGATGAACAGTAGAAGACAATCAATACTGTCATCTTATCAAATCATTTCCAATTGTGACGAATTTGATATTGTTCATAGAGAAAATGAACGTGCATTGGTGATATTTTAAATAATATTGAAGTAAGTAAGTAAGTTGTTTATTAACGTGACATGTGCATACAAATATACAAAATACAGTTTAAACAGCACATGAAATCACCCGGCCCAGTGGACTTATTTGTCACCTATTTGTAACAATGTAATTATGTTATCAATATAGTAAATTAATGTCATAATAATATACAATGTGTGAAATGTCAGACAATAAAACAGTTATATTCATTAAACAATAGATGTAATTGATACACGAATAAATAATTTATGGATGAGAGTAGAGCACGCTGCGTCTATACAAATAACTTTTTTAGTATAAATTTAGCTGTTTTCCTTGGATAAGAGTTCATTAAGGTTGATAATTCATTAAAATAGCGTGACAAATCGTATAGCCTATAATGAACAAAAAAACGAACGTCAAAGTCACGGTCATTAAAAACATCAAACAAAAATCACATTACTGGTGTCATGACCTTTTTTAAAATCTCTCTTGTATACATCCGGTGCTTCCACGTTTGTTTTCTCTTTCTATATAAACACGACATAGACTGAATCCCACAGCCGTTAAATTTGTTTCAGGAATTGTAATAAGGGATTGTAAGTTTTATTCCCTGTGTTGTATGTGATGCAAAAATATTGTATTATTTTTTTTATAGAAATCAATGAATGTGACAGAAATCCATGTGTGAACGGGGGAACCTGTGTTGATCTGGTAAACAGTTATGCTTGCACCTGTGTGTGTGGATATACCGGTACGAATTGTCAGATAGGTACGTTTCTGAGGCGCTGATTACGAAGTGATGAAAAGCTGATTGGTTGAAAAATACAAATTTAAAAATCAACAACACGAGAGTATTGAAGGATGTCGCAACAATAATAAAACAAAAGTGAGAACCTGAGGGGTTACCTCCTTGTAACGATCAGTAATAAAAACAATTTGCCACTGGGGGCTTCAATCAGTTTTTAAGGTTCGGTAGCCTCACACTTGCCCGAACTGGTACTCATATTAAATACAAGTACAAGTTGTCCTGGTGAAATAACTCCAACTCACTCATCCGCTCGCTCAACAATGTGCATGCAAAAGCACAGACATATAAAACATAAGACACTTATAGCATTGCAAAGCAACAGCGGCTACTCAATAATCTTACCGAGACCAGAGCACCTGGAGTCAAATTAGGAAAGAAAACATTGTCAGGGATAAAAGAAGGAAATCGAGCTTCTATGTTCCTTTTTAAAAACATACTTTCCCCATAATCCTTCATAAACTCTTAAGTTTTATTAACCATGCTCTCTCCCTCTCTCTTCTTCTTGACTGTGTGGGGAGGCTGTTTCTTCTGAATGTGGCGATCCCTGATATGCATGTTTCACCTGTTTAAAACCCCTGCCACTTTCCTTCAACCAAAGATGAAAGCAAAATGATAAACTGTAGAAGAGTTTCACTAGGCATGTAGAGCGCTGAAGAATATTATGTTGCTGACCTTTCATTTTGGATTAACAGATAAAAATATTAAAAATGCATTTGAGTCCTGCGAATTATCTTAAAAAAATCATAATGCACAATGGTCGTGAGATGGTTAATTTTGTGGGACACTTCAAGGGTTTTGCAATTGTGCTGATAGGTTTGGGGAGCATATTTGTATTTTATTTGGACTTTAAAACATGACTTTTTATGGCTTCCGTTTAATCACGGTGTCCTATTACTGTGTTGCAAATATATATGTTATTGTATTGTTTTGTCATAGATATCAATGAATGTGACAGTAATCCATGTGTGAATGGAGGAACGTGTGTTAACGGAGTAAACAGTTATACTTGCACATGTAAGGGTGGATATACTGGTACAAATTGTCATATAGGTACGTTTACGGTGCACTTATTATGAATTATATGAAGCTGATCAATTGAAAAATAAACGTATTAAATAATGCAACTAAGTTTTACGAAATCTCTTTTAAATATAATAAAATGCATAATTATCATAATATGGTGAATGATGTCGGACATTATAAGGGTACTTCAATGTTGCTGATAGGTCTAGAGAGCATGTCTTGTTTGCATTTTATTTGGACTTTAAAAATCGACTATTGTGGCTTTATTTTAATCATTGAGTCGTAAATGATTCAAATATTTTGTTTTGTTTTGTTATAGATATCAATGAATGCGCCAGTAATCCATGTGTGAACGAAGGAACCTGTGTTGATATGGTAAACAGTTATTCTTGCACATGTGTGAGTGGATATATCGGTACAAATTGTCATATAGGTACGTTGCCGAGGCACTTATTACGAAATAAAGCGTATCAGTTAAAAGATAATAATATTAATAAATGCAATTCATGTTTACGAAATCTCCGTTAACTATAATAACTTGAAGGCATAAAGGCCATGATATGGTTAATTTTGTCGGACACTAGAAGAGTAATGTATTTTTGTTTTGTTAAGATATCAATGAATGTTTGAATAACCTATGTGTGAACAGTGAAAATGGTGTTGATCGTATCAAGAGTTATGCTTGATATGTGCCGGTGGATATACGGGTACAAATTGTCAGATAGATAAGTTTCCGAAACAAACGAACTGTTAAGTAGCTGTTCGATTAAATGACCTTGATATACTGGTCTTGCAGAAATAACCTAATGCATACTGGTCGTAATATGATAAATATTGTTGGACATTCAAAGGGTATGAAGAATTTTGCTAAAAGAGTTAGAGAGCATGTTTATATTTTATGTGAACTTCAAAAATAGACTTTTATGGCTTTATTTTAATCATTGAGTCGTAAATGATGCAAATATTTTGTTTCGTTTTGCTATTGATATCGATGAAAGTGCCAGTAATCCATGTGTGAACGGAGGAACCTGTGTTAACCGGGTAAACATTTATGCTTGCACATGTAAGGGTGGATATACCGGTAATTATTGTTCTATAGGTACGTTTCAGGGGCACTGATAACGAAATTATATAAGGCTGATCGGTTGAAAGATAAAAAAATTAAATAATACAATAAATTTTTACGAAATATCTAAAATATGATAATATGCACAATGGTCATGATATGGTTAATAATGTCTGTCACGATAAGGGTATTGTAATTTTACTGATAGGTCTAGAGAGCATGTTTGTATTTTATGTGTATTGAATGCACCGGCAGTCCATGCATGAACGGTGCAACATGCGAAGACAGTACTTACAACTATGCTTGCAAATGTACGCCTGGATATGCGGGTACAAATTATCAGACAGGAAACTTTGCAAACCTCCAGATTAAAATAGAATTCTTCCGCGTGTTATTTATTATTACTGCTCATCAAATTTCCTAATTTAAAAATGCGATTTTTAAACGTTTTTCCAAGTTGGAGCTAATATAAACTGATATAAATTTACAATGGAAATATATGTACCTTTGTCTACATTAACGATATCTTAAACAGTGAATCTCCTCGGCTTGTGTATGCCGCATCGTCTAACTAATCTGAATTACCCTTTTAAGACGTTATCTCAGATAAGCAATATTTTAGAATAAAAGAAGAGAGTAAGATTGGATACCCGGAAAGCCAAATAACCAATTTGTTTGGTGTTATCGTTCTAAACATTTTGTTGTTGATATTAATGAATGCGCCAGCATTCCATGCATGAATGGTGCAACATGCTTTGACAATATAAACAATTATAGTGGCATGTGTGCGCCTGAATATGCGGGTATAAATTGTTAGATCGGTACGTTCTTTGTTAAAAGTGCATGATTCGTGATGATGTTTTCAGCTTATGACAAACAAATGAAGTAGTTTGCAAAATTTAAATATGAGTGTTCAAGCGTGTTTCCCTTATAGAGCTTATGATAATTTACCTTAAAAACTTTCATTGTTGAAAGTAGTGAATTAAATTAAATACTGAATCTATCCGTCTTTATGAAGACCGCTGGTAATATAGAATATATTAGTACAAAATATCAAATTTAAGGTCTGACCATCCTAATGGACATAGTTAAGAACTTTAGTTTTGATAATATATTCAGTAATGGTATTGTATTAGTCATTTAAATACGCAATATTAAAAAATTTTACCGTACCGTTTTTGAGAAATTGATTTTTTTGTAACCCAACCCCAAAATTTAACATTTTCAAGATGGCCGCCAACCACAATGATATGAAATGCACCATTCTTCAACAAAAAGACATAAAATGTTCAGATTTCTTGCATTTTCTTATTTGGTATGGTATAGTACATATAAATAAAGTAAACTTATATCATTTGTAAAAAGAAAGAATCATAAATAATAAAACAAATAAGTAAGTTTGAAAACTTGAAGTCTTGTTTTTCCAATGTCCGCAAATATGGCATTAAAACAAAATGCTCTTTGTCACAAATGTCTGAAGAGCCAGGCCTAAAAAGGGTATCAAAATTTTTCTTAGCACTAGCACAACAAAATAAAAGCATGACAAAAAACATTTACCATGGAAATATAAAAATAATTGGCATGAAACACACACACTGTGAAAATCGGCTAATTCAGTTATCAAATTACAAGATTGAATATTTTAAGTAAACACAGTATTTGTTTTCAATAAACATCTAAAATATATAAGTTTTCACTATGGCTAATAAATAATGAGATAATTAATCAATAAATATATAAAAACTGTTGTTTTACATATTTTTTCCTTGTAAAACAAGTTGAAAGAGAGGAGCTAATGAATTGTAATGATAAAAAACAATAAAGATAGGGAGTGTGTTTTCAGTTCTTATAATACTGCAAATACATCATATGGAACCATTGGCCAACAAGCATGCATTTTTTATCATCATTCCTTAACTATGCAGCATTATCATTTTGTTCCAAAAACTTTGCAAGTTTTGGAATCACCGACTCCAGGGTCTTTTTAACATTGGTAACCCTTGGTTGTCCAAGATTGTTTTTCATTTGAAAAACATTGTACAGTCCATCCTCACCATGTCTTTTATATATAGTTTTCAGATGTGAAAGATTAAGCCCTGAGCTAGCAATGTTCTCAGCCGTACACAATTTCACGACTCCATTGTAAATCAAACTTGTCAGACTTGGTAGGTTGTGCTTTTTTTCCTTGTTACCCTGAATAGTAAGCTGCATGTCACTAGGGATGAAACTTTTTTTTATTAAGCACTTGTTGTCAATGGTGACAGCATGTTTTACAAGTAAAGCCAGGCATCTGACATCATTGATGGCATTGTGTGCATCATACTCCTGGTGCAAAACATTGCGAACAAGGTCTTCTTGTTTGTAGCTAGACTGGTCTTTAAACACACATTTAAACACGGGAATGGAATCAACCAATCCCGAAACAGTTCCAGAAAAATCTTCAAATACACCACACTTCATTAAGACAGAAGTCAATACAACAAAATCAAACCTCCGTCCATTGTGAGCTATCAAGACAATATCTTGAAAAGACTTTAACCAGTTAATGAAAGCAGTAAGCGCCTCTTTTATTCCTACTGCCTGCACTTGAATTCCATTGACGATCATGTCCTTTTCATTTTTCATGCAGATCTTGGTGATCCTCTCAGCTGCTGATGAAATGGGGACACAAGGCACCACATATTCATCGAACACAGAACCAGACTGGACATTTTCAGCAGCAATCTGTGTTATGTGTGGATGTTGATCTCCTCGTACTGAAACAATGGACACACCATGACATAGTTTTTCGATTTTTTCAGTTTTTGATTTGCATAAGTAACTGAAATATAAATAACACGCATGTTTCTGATGTTTTAACTTATATGCATTTTCAGTAAATCAACATGCAAACAATTAAAAAGATTATGATCAAGCAAAATGAAAAGAATTAATACGAATATATTATCATACTTAAATCTGTTGTTTCCAAGTCAAAAACGATGTATGATGGAGGTCTTGTAATCACCACAGGCTTGAATACACCCCTAGGCACAGGCTCTGGTATGGTGTCAATGTCAGCATCAGTGTTGTGTCCAATACCTGGATAAGTGATAGTAAAATAAAGGTCATATAAGAATCACGCAGTGTAGGATCAAAGTAAAAATATTAACCAATTTAACTTCATTCAAACCTAAAGGAGCTTCAATTAAAAACTTATACTTGGTATTCTTGGCATGGTTTTTGGTCTAAGACTTACATGTACTTTCATTATAATGAAAGTGTACTATATGTACATGTTCAAAAACTTACCACGCTAATTTGAAATCATGAAATTTTAAAAACAATGTTAAGTTGAAATAATAGAAGTTAGACAAAGAAAATAAAACGGAAAGTAAAAATGAATACCAGACTGGTATGATAATCCTTCCAATGACTCTTTAGCTATTTGGTTGACTGTACGTTCCTGTTTTAGAGCTAGTCTTCGTCTCTTGGTAGAGGGCAGGTCACATACTTCTTGGGCATGTTTCCTCTTTCGGGCACACCTATCTGCATACTCAACTGTGTATAAGCCGGGTGAAAGACCACATGCAGAATTCACCTATCAATGAAAACAAAATTACAGAGTACATATTTTAAAAACTGTTGTCATGAAAAGTTTGTTACTGTTTCAAAATAAAATTAACCAAAAATATTAAAAATTATGATAATAATCCACAAAAGCAGTACATGTGCTTACATATATGAAATCAGAAATAATAGGAAGACATTTATTTTAACCCTTTCCTACATATGTACGCCTTTTCACGCATTTACAACCAGTGCAGATCCAGATCAGCTGCCTCAGTTGTGTTGCCAGATCAAGATCTACACTGTTCACATTTTGATGTATTAAGTATTTATTTACAAAAAAGCAAACAGTGCAGATCCTGATCAGACAGCATGGATGTGCCAGCTGATCTGGATCTACCCTGTTTTCCCATGCAATCAATGTATATCTATGGAGTAAAGGGGTAAAGACTATGACTAGTTTACAGTAAAATACCTTTTAATTCTGTGCAATCCTTGCTGGAAATTGGAACTGGAAACTATAACATCTGCAGAAACTGTAAAATAAAAAAAATTAAAATATAACAATCAAAACTCACATATTCAACTTGAAGAACAATAGCAACAAAGACGAACGCAAAAATAAAATAATCAAAAACTCTCAAACAAGTAACAATAAACACTTTTTAGCTAGATACCTTTGCTATGTAGTGGCGTCCTTCATTTATGAATGCTGACGTTGCCTGTACCCTGAAGTCTAGTGCCTCTGTGCCGCCATAGTGGATGTTCTTTGGTGCTCTTAGAGTCACCTCACGGTTGGCGTGCTCGCACTGTTGGCTGCTGCCCAGGTCAACCAGCTGTTCAACTTTAGCGATAACTGGAACCATGATTTCATCCAGTCTGGATCGCAGCTTCTCGCCTGACAGACTGTGTTTATAGGGGAGGGAACGGTGGATGTACTCTACGTCCGGATTCCTCACTTGGTGGCAAAATCTGGGCATACACTTGGTGTGATCACCAAAGTTGTGTGGCACAATAGCTTCTAGATTTTCCCTCAGTCCCAGTTCATCACCACTGTTTTTGGATAAGGCATATGAAATGCACTTTTGTAGATGGGCAATGCTTATCTTACTGATTTTAACACCCTTCTCAGTCTGTAATGCATAGAGGCTCTTGCCAATGTTTTTCATAATGTGGTTCTTGTCAAACCTTTTTTTCATGTCCATTCCTTGGTTAGTCTTGAGCCTGGCCAGTAGTGTTGTGTCTCCATCCCCCTCACAGTATTCGACGGGTGTTCCTTCTGCAGCCAGGTCCAGAAACCCTCTTTCACCACTCGTTGCCTCCATCAGTCTGGCACTTCTGGAGTGGTTGAGGACACACCTTTTCAACAAGATTGTAGAATTTTGATAAGCTTACCTCCTCATGCAATGTAATTAAACAGCACCATCGTGCAAGTTGGTATGTTTTAAGATTTGTTTTGATTGTATTAAAACTATGATTATTTTATATTTATGAACCAAAGTATGTGCTATGTAATTATTGGTGTCTTAATTATTTTAAACGGCTGGAGAAAAAAAATCAATACTTTGCAAGAACTTAAAGAATCAAAGACATACCTATGTTCTCGAACCTTCTGACCAGGCCGGTTTCTACGCCACCAAGTACAAGTTGCACACTGCCTGTGGCTGACTAGACTCTTCAACACCTTTTTCCCATAACGAGACTTGGACATGAAGAATGTGTGGGCTATAATGATTAATCAAATAACATTTTCATTTAATTACAAATTAATTCAAAGAAAAGTACAAACATAAATCATGCATGTGCTGTGGAAAATGTGTACTGTCTTAAGCCAAAACACATTTTTATTGAATAACTTTGCTAACTTGTAATGTTAGTTTGTATCAATATGTAAAAAAAAATATTTCATTCTATAAAAATTAAACTGACTTTTAATACCTGTCAGACTGTCAAAGCCTCTTTTTTGCCAAGCAGTGTCAACAGCGCAACTCATGCCAAATCTAGTTTTGCATGGAAAGCTGGAACTGATGTTGCGCTTCACCTTGCTGGAGATCACCTTTCGTGGTCTTCGGATATGCTTTTCCTTGGAGTATTGTGGTTGAAGTGTATCTCCAACTGGTGACTCCACTACAACTTTGGAATCGAAAATCTTCCTGAAACACAAAATTCTATATAGCTAAAAACATCAGAAAGCAAATTAATTAAGAAAAATAATATGTTGTATAGGATTATCCTTACACATGAAAAAAGTGTTAATTATTATTTCATTAAGAATTACCTTGTGTTTGGAGATGCATCTGGCATACAGCATACACCCAGGTCCTCTATCAGTCCTGGCATTTGACTGGCTGCCTGCTTTGTTTCTTCACTCGCTATGTCACTGAAAAATTACACAAAAATCAATATGGTAGGTGTTTGGATTATCTTTAGTTCATAAAATCTATCAAACAATATATAATTTTACTCAACATTATAGAAAATTATTCAGTTCTGAAATTTTTAGCAGAAATAACAATCTAAATGATATATCTTGAACTAATTTCAACATTTTTTTAAATGTAATAAAAATGGAATACCTCATCTCTTGCTGGAATGCAGCCTGAGCTGCTGTTTTCATTGAAGAATCAGCGACTGCTTCCACAAACTGACCTGCCCGCCGCTCCATCTTCTGGAGATTCCTCTTAGGAATTGGCTTGATGTTAAGCGTAGCCAGAAGGTTGTTAACCTTTCCTGATCCGCCAATACCATCAATCATGCCTGAAATATTCATTAAAAAATCCATACAGAACAGGCAAATGATATATTTCACATAAATGGTAGAATCAGGTGATAAACATTATAAACTACGTACAGTGACGTCATTCAAACTCAAGGTCAATTAGTAGAACTCACATCAAACAACATGACTCATTGTGATTTTTCCTTTTTTTGTTCAGAATGAACTTTGTGAGTTATAATAAATTATACCCTTAATAGGCTTTTATCATCATGCAGAAATGTTACTTTCGTGAAAACAATAAAGTAGAAAAGTATTAAAAAAACAAAACAATATAATGTTTAATGTACCTATACCAAGCTTGGTATTTGCTGCAAAGCAGGGCATTCCAGCTTTCCGCAATCTGTGGGTCTTGCCATAGGCGACCCTGTTCACCTCCTGACACTCAAGGCTCTCGCAGCGGACATACAAATAACCGCCCAGCCCTTTCCGTAACTCTCCAACAACGTTATATAATGTCAACGGAATAGGACCCAGTCTACAAAATCCACAAAAACGAAGTCCTTCCAACAAAACTCCCAGCTCAATGACACGCCGGCCAGATCGCCAGCTATCCCGGCTCGCACAATTGGGAATACCTGCGTGTTTCACGATGGAACATTCTTTCTTGCACGTTCCGTCGTCACAAATCTCATTAACACCACAATTATTGTGATCAATTACAATATTACTCCTTAAAACACGTTTTTTCTTTATTTTGACACTAAGATAGCGTCCTCGATTATCTCTCGACGCCATGTTGATGAACGCTGGTACCGGGTGTGACTGGTTTGTAATCGATTCAGGCAGGGAGCCAATCAAATTGTACGGAAAGTGCCGGAATGGGACGGAAAGTAGCGATGTCGAAGAGATCGCATTAGGATGGTCAGACCTTAAAAAAAAAGATTTTGCTTAGAAAACATACATAAATTAGGCGAACAAGGGGCAGTAGAATACGTTTATTAAAATTAGCCAAATAATTTTATTTATTTTTACGTGCCTTAACGGAAAGGGCGAGCATTGTAGATCCAGGTCAACCGGCGCGTCGGAATCATAATGGTTAGATTTATTGATTAGATTGGTCAGATTCTACAGGAACATTGAAAAGTTGAAAATTATGCTATCAATTTGGTTGCATTCAAATGAAATGAAAGCATCTGACTGGCTTAGTAGTATCAACTTTTAATATATATTGTTTTATCTTAACAATACAGAACAAAACAGAACGTTTATTTGACATATTTATCTCATCGTCATAATACTTAAACATTCTTGACGAGGCATGTTACAAGTGTACCACATGTAAATGTATGTAATTTAACGTTATCACTGTAGTTGCCTAAAATCCAAAATATTGTATGTGGTGTTACTGTTCCTTGGTAAAGGTGAAAATTGAAAGATAAATCAGTTTTTCAGCCAGCAGCCTAGACTTAAACCTTAAATCTCTTTATTTGTTCAGATTTGTCAAGTCTAACTAACGTTGCATTAGGAAAACCTACAAGCATGTCAAGTGAATATAGAAGTATAAATGATTCTAAGCTCGCGGTCGATGGTAACACAAACCAAACCTTTTCCGGCGGATCTTGCTTCCATACTAACAATGAGTTAAGACCTTGGTGGCTGGTAGACTTAGAAGCAGTCTATGATATATACATTGTTCGGCTGTACAATCGTATGGATTGTTGCGGTAAATATACCTCTATTTGTCATTATCATACTTTGTCATACTTTCTGCATTAAAGTTTATAATGGCGAGTGATTAATTTGAAATAAATCATTGCAAGAGTTATAAATCTTTGAATAAATTATCGGTCTCCACACAATGTTTATTGCACTTTTTAACATTTATACTGCGAAAATGTGATCCTTTATTCTGTTTGTCGTCAATATGGCTGTTATAACAGCCATTAAAATGGTCGTGATATCGTGTATTCTCCCATTTGACAAGAGTAAAAATATTCAGGATTGTTAATATCAGTATTGAATCAATATAATTATGTCGTCAATGTGGCTGTTCCAACATGTGGCTGTTCTAACAGCCATTAAAATGGCAGTGATATCGTCTATTCTCCCATTTTGACAAGAGTAAAAAGATTGTTAATATCAGTATTAAATCTATATTATATTGCGTAGGGATATAAAAAAACATTCGAGTAGTTAAAGGTAAACTTTTGGGTTCCTCACACTTTTAACAACCCATTTACTTTTATCTTCTATTTTATTATGTTTACAATCAGAGATTGGTTTCAATTATTAAATAAACAGAAAACTATAACCCAAATATTTCCCTTACCCTTATAAACACGAAATAGAATCAATCATTAAATAATCAATTGTAATCATGTGTTTTAAATGCTTTTTAAAATTTTAGATGATCGAGCTTCAAACGTAATATAAGCGCTACTTCTCGGTAAAATGCCGGAAACACTTGTGGCCACCCAAAATAGAGAAGGCCAGATAGACGATGTGCAAGATTTCAAATTTGAGGCGGGAAAACAGGCACGATATGTGAAACTCACATTGGACGCAACGAATTATTTTCATTTGTGCGAGGTTCAAATGTTAGGAATTTTCCGTATGCATTGATTTAGGATTGTATGGTGTTCCTTTTAAATCAAGTAATTGTTCACTTTTTTCCCCAATTGTAATGCGCATGAACAAGCTAAAATCAAACGATCCTGCAATATATGTTTGTCTTTGTCGTGTTAAGAGGAGTTTTCTCCTCCTGTTTGTTAAATGGATTCAATCCTGAGGTTTACTGTTTAGGTTTACAATAAAGAAATAGTCAAGTTCAATTAAATTGATAACCTCGTGACATCCCTATTATAATTGGCATCTTAATTTCGAACAAAGTTCTCAAATTCACCTGCATCGTATGCATGAAACATTGATTACAGTTTTATTCCAATCGTTCAACTAAGTCGAAATTATTTCGTATGCAGGATTATTTACTTCATTTTGTTTACAATCAGATTAGCCGATGTCCATATGTATCAAAATTAATGAAACAGAACAATTAGCAAGTTCATGCCTAATATGGCTTACCAATGCCTGGTAAATGATTTTATAAATTCAATATCGTATTAAGCGTGAAAACAATAAATGTACGGATATTTTCTTCATTTTCTGACAAATGTGTGAATTTATTTTTATATTAGTGTTTTTGTGTTATTTATAGTGTTTTACACATTACGACGAAAGCGGGATTACATGTAAGATCCGCGGAAGAATGGACATATGGACATAAAGCTCTAAAAGGCACACCTTTTATTTCAAATATGTCAAAATGCGCTCTTTGGCATAAATGATCAATTTACCGAAACCAAATAATTTGGCTTAAATCGATCGATCTAAGTATGCGATACTACCTTATTTCAATTCTGACACAAACGATTTGGTAATAGCACTGTGTTGCTTTTCGAGGTCAGTATTAAGAGTTAAAAGAAATATGTGAAACAACAGTATTTCAGTGCGTGTTTATAAAATAGTTACAGCCGCAGGGTTGTCTTAACTGTAAACATACAATTTTGTCCCACATACATTCCCTTAGTTGAAAGCTGTTTTAAATTTGAGATTTAACAGTTCTAATATAAAATAAAACCCCATCGATTTATAGCACAAAATGAGAGGACTGGCCCTAATTTGAAATGTGTTGGAATTCTATTTATTCTTTTAGTGGATAGTTTCAAGTATGCCAATTAAATTGAGTCGTCTTTGATAATATTTTAAAATGCCTAAAAAATTTTGTCACAATTATAACAACAAAAACGAAGAAGTCCTAAAAACCTTTATACTTAAAATGTATATACCAATTGCTTATACTCCCCAGTGGCAATTTGTTTTGCCACCGACTGTTCCAAGGAGGTAACCCCAAGGGTTCTCTATGTCGTTAATTATTTGTGGCGTCTTATTTGAATTGACATACTTATAACAACATGGATTGCTCTCTTTTCCTCTCTTCGTTTTCGCTGCGTGGGGAGGCTGTGTTTTGTGAGTGTGGCGATTCCTGATATGCATACTTCACTTTTCTACTATCACGTACATTTATTAGTACATAATAATCCCTTATATAAATATGACATGAAGGTTTTAAATATTCCAGCTTCATCTTATTTCTGCAGTCAAAAAACTTTATAATTTCTGCGAATTTTCTGTATATTTCTGCGAATGCTTCTTTAATTCCTCGATTTATCTTTTCTTTATCGTTAATTGTTTGTGACCTCTGTTTTGAAACTGATCATTTTATAACCATGCTCTCTTCTCCTCTCTACTTTTTGGCTTTGTGGGGAGGCTGTGTGCTGGATGTGGCCACTCTTGATATGCATATTTCACTTTGTTTTTCTTTTTAGTTTGCATTGTATGACAATCGAAAAAAACAAAATTAACGTTTTATTTCGAGGCATTTCCTGTCACTGTGTTTCAAAAGTTCTTTAACGAAACACCAAGTGAGTTATTTCATATGAGCGGAAAGTGAGATTTTCGACGAATAAAATTTCACTTTAGTTTTTTGTGTGAAACTCCATTGTTTAAACTTTTCACGAAGATTTTCCAATAAAACCAATATTCAATAAAAATGTTTTAAATATCTATGTTGTTTGAAGGTTTTTTGAATGCAACATTGTCGAGATATTGGGTGGGTTGGAATTTCTTTTTACCAAGACCACTCTTACTTGATTGTTTACATGAGACCTTGTTGCTCATTTTTGATAATTGTTTGTGTTGTCTGTTTTGAATTTGATCATTTGGGGCACGCCACGGGAAAAGGTACATTCGGTCATATTTTGTGACATTTTAGTTGTTACTATATTTAGAAAGAACTAACAATTATATATTATTTTCTCATAACTAAAAAGTGATTTCTTTACGCATTTTGTAAATAAAATGGTAGTTTTATCGCGAATTGCGTAATAATAAATGTCGTCTGATCAACTTTAAGACGTCATTTCCAGAATTGACATCAACTGTCCGAAGGTACCTTTTCCCGTGACGCGCCCCATTTTATATAAAAAAAAAACATGCTCTGTCTTGTTCTTCTTCTTGGTTGAATAGGGAGGTTGAGTCTTGGGAATGTGACAATTTCTGAAATGCATTGTTAACTAATGTTTCATTGATTTAAAATTAATTGCTATTGGTCAATTTTCTTAGGAAAAAGGAGAAAATATCCATATGTATAAGGACCTTGTGCCTCACATGTTAAGCGACAGATTTCTACCAAATGTAGCTTTTTCACTTGCATAATTTACTGGGACAATCAGGGCTCTAATCAGAGCTCGGTAGACGTGTAACGATATTTTTCCCGTTGTAAAATGTGTTTTGAATGTGTGCGCAATTCCTTATTACTGCGCGATTGGCTTGTACGAGGGCTGTTCGGAATGTTCATATACTACATTATTTTTTTCACTCAAGCAATACATACATAAAACAAATTTGGCCAGCAAATACATAAATATCTAACAAACAAATTTACAAAAAATGTCAGGCTGTGATGAACATTAACATAGTAACAGTCCTTACATCCAACATATATACATAATCACGGAGCACTTTTAAACGTCATCAACGTCAAATAAACGTCACGTAATCACGCCTTCTCAAAAAATATCGCCCACACGATTTTACTCATTTCTGATGCCGGCTGACCCATTGCTGGTATACCCCTTTTTACCATTCTCGATCAAAACCAGATATCGCTGATCTAACACCGACGCGAGTTCTTCGAAATCTGCAAATCTTTTCCCGCGCAATTCCGACTGTTCTAACGCGTTCTACGTATTTCGGCTCTGCTACTTTCGGTCGTCCGCTTCGTTTCATATCTAACACATTTTCACCCCCGCTTCTAATTCTGCTGTGCCACTTAACCCTCTTACGCCGAGAGCGACATTTATGTCGCTCCCGTATAACGCCGAGAGCGACATTAAAGTCGCTTATCGGGAGAGACCGAGAGCGACATATTTGTCGCTTTTAAAATACAATGATATTGAAATACAAACAAATGTATATTCTTTGTCATTTTTTTGGAGAGTTGTTAGATTTTATCAACAAATGGCGCGCGATGATTACATATAAACATATTTTCTTAAAAATGACGTCATTAACAAAAAAACGACGTCATTTGCGGGGTCACTTTTGGCGTCAAATGCACGATGTCGTTACGGCGGTCGCGTCAACACATCAATTACATGGTAAAATTTTTTCCATCCGGGTGTGCGAGTTCCTTATCAAGATCTTATATTTCATTGTCTAATACTTAGGAAATGTTATAGCTAAATGTTGTAAAAGGTTTATAGCCGAGGATGAAATTTCCGTGAAAGCAAGAACAGTCGGCCCAGACAAAGGGTTCTTATTTAATCATTTTCCAGAAATGTACATTATAGGAATAACCATGCCGTAATTTTGAAGTTTGCGACGGTATACACAGATTTTAATTGTCGCAAATATTTTTAACGGCGAAGGCGCAGCCTGAGCCGTTAAAATGATTTAAGACCATTAAAATCTGTGTATACCGTCGCAAACTTCAAAATAACGGCATGATTATTCCTATTCTAACGCTCTTCCATACTACCCTCAATCGGGCCTCATTCCATACGTTAAACGGGTACCATGTTCTATTTATCCGTATAGTAAACAACGGTACGGTATTACCCAAGGGAACCCGATTATCCATACGTCGGTGAGATCACCGACAGTAAACAAGTTAAATAAATCACAAATAGAGGTCAAAACTTCAACATTTTTTATTACATCGACGTTTCGGCCATAATGCCTTCTTCAGGATTGTTTGTCATAACAGGAAATGACGTCAACGTCAAACGACAGTAAACAAGGAATTTTACGGTCGCAAATTTTCGCCATCTGACCAATCAGATTGCTCGAAATTTATTTAGTGCGTTAGAATATCTATTTTACGAACTATAATAAAGTTAGGATTGTGAATTATTTACAATTCGATTAAATTAAAACTCATCAACTTTGATGCATTTTACGATTTTATGCAAAGAACATTATTTAGTCCTGGATAAACAAGCCGACGGAAAGCATGTATATCATTTCTTTCTTGCGCGTATACACAAAAGAGTGATTATTAGGGTTGTTCATCAAATGCGGTACATATATAAATATATGTCAGGTGTATGAAAATCACTCTATTGAATCTATAAAAAATTATCTATGAAAAAATCTTATAAAAATACGAGTTGTGACAAATTAGAAAAAGCATGCTTTAATATCAAGGGAATATTTCAAACCTTTTATAGTCTTAAATGTATACATACAATACATATACGTTGAGGAAATAATAACTTATTTCGGTCGAAACATTTCCATGACTTATTTAAACCCCAGTCACACTGGAGCTCACGATTACTTGCGACCACCGGCGACGCGTAAAACCGACGATCATCGGCGATTGTCTGCGACCAAACCCTCTTTGCGCAGAAAAATTTACTACCGCGATTATCGTACGACCAGTTATTGACAATCGTACGACAGTTCATCAGAAAACGTACGATTGTCTCAAGACTGTCTGGGATTACTTACGACTACCCGTGTCCTGTAATGCGATCACCTACAACTTGTCGTAAGACCATCGCACGATTACTAAATACTACTCAAGACTATCAGTGACTAGTGACAATTTGTAAAGACTGTCTTAAGATTGTTGCACGACAGTTTTGCGATTAAGAAAAATCCGAAAAAGACTGATGGATTGGAGGTATAAATAAGGAATTTACATTGAAACATTCTCATTTATCACAGTAACGAGACAGAGTAAACAACAAAGAATAACTATGGCCGACGCACCAAGGAGACTGCAGATGATTCAACTGCGAATGCTTTTGCAACAACAAGAAGATGCTGCTGCGTTGGTGATGCTCCTGCAACGTAGAAGGAGAAGACAACAACGAAGACAGAGACCGTATTGGGTCCGCCCATGGATTGCTCGCAGGTTGCTTTTTGGAAGTTATGAAAATTTGATGGTAGAGCTAGAGAGGGAAGCCCAGGGCGACTTCATCAACTTCCTCAGGATGGAACCAGCAATGTTCCATGAGCTTCTTCTACGATTAACTCCTAGGCTTACCAAACAAACTACTAAGTTCAGGAAACCGCTTGAGCCTGGCCTGAAGCTGGCCATCACGCTTCGACACCTTGCCTCTGGGGACAGCTACCACAGCCTAAGCTATTCATTCAGGGTACCTCACAATACCATATCGATGTTTGTTAAAGATGTCTGCGAGGCTATTGTTGCTGAATATGGTGATGAGGTTGTGACACTTCCTACAACAGCAGATGCATGGCGTGATGTGGCACAGACGTTTTCTACGCGATGGAACTTCCACCACGCCATAGGTGCTATCGATGGCAAACACATCGCCATTAAAGCCCCCAAAGACTCTGGTTCAGTTTATTATAATTACAAGGGATTCTTCTCTATTATTCTACTCGGTCAGGTTGATGCCGACTATAAGTTTATGTGGGTTGACATAGGAGCCAACGGTTCGACCTCCGACTGTGCCGTATTTAATGCGTCGGATTTGAAAGTTGCCCTTGAAAGTGGTACCCTTGGTTTACCTGTCCCTGAGCCACTACCCGATGACGACAGAGATATCCCATACTTTATTGTTGGAGATGATGCCTTCCCGCTGAAAACTTGGTTGATGAAGCAGTTTGCCATTCGTAACATGACACATGAAGAACGAATTTTTAACTATAGGTAACTAAGCGTCCATTTACTTATCTATTCATCCTGAAAAGCAACTTTTATGAATGGATAAATTGGTTTTAAAATGATTCTATCAGCAAAGTACATGTATACGTATTGAACAGTCTCCTTTATATGTAATGATGTAGTTCACATTAAATGATAAGAAGTCTCTTATATAAACATGCAATCGTTTCTTAAACATAATTTTATTACAGATTGTCCAGGGCTCGACGCATGGTGGAAAATGCATTTGGCATCCTAGCGAACCGGTTTCAATGTTTGCTGACAACACTTAAGCAGGAACCACAAACCGTCCAGTCTATGTCACTAGCCTGTGTTTGTTTACACAATCTGATGAGAATACGGTATCCTGCACTTCAGAACGCAGAAATAGACCGAGAAGGAGGTAACCACGAGCTGATTCCCGGCGCTTGGAGACATGAAGGAGTCATGCAAGAGGTGTACGGCGTTCAGGGAGGTAATTCTGGAACAAGGGAAGCAAAACAGCAGAGAATCTATTTGAAGCATTACTATAGCATAGTGGGGGCAGTTCCATGGCAGGATGCAATGATTTAATTATTTCCTTATAATGGACACAGTGTATAATGGTTGTTGTACTTGACAAATCAGACACCATTGTTAGGTTTTGTTCTTGAAATTTAGGTGTAATTGTACGTCCTTAATTATGTAATAAGAATGTTTTCTAGTCAAATAGATGCATTGAAAAAAGTTAAATATGACAAATAAATGTAAGATACATGTATTATAAAGGCTAATAATTTCTTTATTATTCTTATTCTTTATTAGTACAATTTGTTATACAACAAATAAAAGGAACGCAAATTATTTACTAAATACATGTCACTAATTTTTAGTTCTACTGGGAATAACAAAGGCGAAAACTTAACTTTATCGAATGTATCACATGCCCAAAACATTTTCACACGGAAGTGTTTTGCTTGTGCTTAATCAAACAATCACCAGTATCTAATCAAACACTATTACCTCACTAAACGATATGATCAGCGAGCAACATAAACGCCTCAAACTGAATAAAACATTTCTGAACTTGAAAAGTTAAATCAAATGTGCACATTCCACTGTCTGTAATGAACAAAAAAGAACGCTTGAAATTAGAAACAGTAAAACAATACTTATAACACATGTAAAAGCGAAGTCACAAGAAGATATGCTCATCTTAAATGCTGTCAAACTGTAGCCGCTGGTGTGTTCCTGTTTAGCGGCTAATAATCATTATCACCTTGTAAGACCCGAGTGGCATTTATGATCACATTATTAGTATTATATTCGGTTGTTGGTGCCTCTGGGGTCGAAAGGTTGGAAGTACCGCCGGGTAGACTTGAAAAGCCAACCGTGTTAATGCCTCGAATTGAAGACTGCGACAGATTCTGGACACCTGTAGTCTGGGGTCCTTGCCATTGTTGTTGACACGGCTGTTGTGGTATGCCATGTGTGCTAGATGCTCGGGTGGAATGGGCCTGTTGAAACTGTCTAGGCTGCATGAACTGATATGTGCCATTACGTACTTGGTCCTTGTAACGCATGAGCAAATTAAAAGATTCCTGCTGAAACCCTAACCAAAGGTCATCTGGAAAATCTTGGATCTCTGTACCAATCCAGTGTGCCCAAGCAGTGCGAGGACTATTAGCATCTTTCATAACCTCCTCGAGGTTTTCCTGGAGGCGTTGTGTGCTCGCCATTCGTTCAGCAATGGTAACTATGGCCTGATCCACTTTCTTGGCCGTATTGGTGGCACTGGACTTGGTCTTTGCTCTTGGTGGCTTTTTGCCATCCACGATAGGCTGCTCCCTTGAAGACTGTGCCTGAGAGGATGACGGTTGAATAGACGACTGAGTTAGCACGGGTGACTGGGAACGTTGGGAAACTATATCATCTGAGTCATTGTCATCATCGTCCACTGTTTCTGGCAGAACCACCTTGAGTAAACGAGATTTGATTGTTATAAAACCGATTTAAGATTAATGTATGAGATGTGATAATTGTTTCTTTCCAAAAAGCAAAATATTCCGATTTTAAACAAGAACATTCGAAAGACATGGGCTGCTGTATGCCAAGATTAAACTTATAAATTATAGAAGTACAAAGCAATTACATGTATTCTCCTAAAAACCTAAAAACACTAAAACAGAAAACTAATCTAAACAGTATGTTAAGTAATACTAGTGAACTTACATTGCCAAGCTGCCTTGATTCAGTCCTTATAGACAAATGGGAGTCAAGGAAAGTAAATGCTCCCATAACCCATTTTTGACGGGCAGTCATGACTTGGGTTGCCTGGCCACTTTTCTTTTTCTTCAGTCTCCCATAAATAGTTCGTTGGCTTTTAAACCAAAGCCATATGTCGCTTCCTGAAAGATTAATGCAAATTAAATATAACATGTAGATATGATTCAAGACATTAAATAAATTGAAGTAGGAGTTGTTTTATGTTTGAGCAATTTTGTTTTCCAATAATATAAATTATTATCATTCTTATAGTATAGACAGGAAGGGTTGGAGATACTTTTGATCCGATTTATAAGTGTATTTACCAAAATAAAATATTCATAACGAAAATAAGCATGAGTCTGCTTAATGTTTTGTTGGATGGAAAAGTAAAAAGTATGGATTTTGCAGCGTTAGATAATCAGTATTCATTGAATAATTATGTACATCTATATAATTTAATTAGGGTATACGAACCAGACATATCCAGCTCTTTGGCTTTATCTTCAAGTAACCTATCTCTTTTCCCCTTGTTCTTGAAGTCTTTCAGGGATTGATCATAAAATAGTGGATTTTCACTAAACCAGTCTACAAGAATTTGCTCTTGCTGCGCAGAGATATTTTCAGAGACCTTAGCACGCTTGGCCTTTGGTGGTAAATCGCCATCATCTTCACCGTCACCGTCCTCTGCGTCCTGAAATACCAGCTCCTGGATCTGCCGAATAGGCTGAGCATCAGGGACGTCTTGAGGTAATGCATTTTCATGCTGGGTTACAACTAGCTCTTCAGTTTCACCCTCAGAGTCAGAGTCGTGTTTGGTCCTTTTCTGGACCTTTCCTTTACACTGACTTTTTGGGTGGCATGACGGTGTTACTCCAACGAAAGAAAAGGTGTGTATGAGGAATGAACCGTAAAGTGACTGCTATATATAATGTCACGTGGTCTGTGTATTGTCACAGGAAATCTTTAACTAGTCTCTGACGATCGTACGATGGTTGCAATTTATCGTAGAGAAGTCGCTAATTGTCATTTGTAATCGTGGGTGGTCGTAAGACAAGTCACTACTAATCGCACGATGATCTTAAGACTTTGGAAAGACTACCTGCGACCGAGTGACAAGGACATCGGCGCCGACCAGTTGAAGATTATTACAGACTTTCGAACGACGATCGTTCGACAGCCTAAGACCTTATAAGATCACTAGCGACCTGTTTGATCGCAAGGAGGTTTTTGTGCAAGCTCAAAAACCTCTCTGCGACTGAAATTGGTCCTGGGACCTTAATAAGATAACCTGCGACTGTCGAAGATCACCGATGACCGTCGTAAGACTTTTTAAAGATTCTTCGCGACCAGAGGTCACTGGTGATCGTCAACTGGTCTTAAGTGGTCGTAAGCTCTAATGTGACTGGGGCTTTAATCTTGTAAGTTATTTTCAGCGTTTTTATTTTTTGCGAGCGATTTCAATGTAGTCCATCATTTGACAAGAACGAAAAAGTACTGGGTGGCTAGTTTATCAATCGGGTGGCGGGATGCTGATTGTGGAAAAAATAAAAGGTGATTGATTAATGTATCAAGGGTTTGGATGTTTACTTATTGATTAGTCGGTAGATCGATCATTTGATAAATCGATTAACCAATCAATCAAACAATTTATCGATCAACCAAACAATCGATCAATCAGACAATCAATCAGTTATTTGTAATGCGCACAAATTCTTTAATGATGATAAAAGAATATTTCTACGGATTTGTTTTTATAAATAGATTTTCCTTACTTAAGCATTGGTTGAAAATCTGCTCATAAATTTTACAGAGACATTAGATTAATGTCTAATGGTGTTTTGAGTAGAGCATCATGTCTAGCATAAATAACCCCGATATTTATGAAAAAAGATGCATTTAGGTAAAAGTTTGATTTTTTCCCGGAAATACTTTCGTTACTTAACGAATACCAAAAGACAATGTATCCGCCTGATATAAAAACAAGAATGTTGGTATTTTAATTAAACGGCTTTATTTTTTCTAGGAGAACAGAACTAAATCTAGACAGTACATAGATTTCTGTGAATAAGAAATCTGAAAGACGAAAATATATGGCACTAAAATTGGTTCAATTTAATGGTTGTCTCTTTTCCCCATTTATTTTGACGAACACACAGAGCAGATACATGTAAAAAAGACCTGACTGTGTGAATTTTCCTGTCGATATCTTTCGCAATTTTTTTAATTTGCTAAAATCATGTTAATCCTTTTGAAAAGCGGAGCAAATACCAGGTATATTAAATGAGGGTTGTTAAATTAACTTCTCCCACTCTTCGAAGGCAGCTACACAACCAACGCTTAACTCGTATTATACACCCAGTTTTTAATATTGGGAAATCTGGAACTACAACCCGAATGGGACGGATGATCTACCAATTCAGCAAACCATTTTTACTGCATGATAGAAACAAATATTTTCTTTAGTAGTCTGGCTCCCGATCTCTTTTTTCAAATATTTCGTTTGCGCATAAACTATCCACGAGGAGTCATTACTAAAGTAAATTTTGAGATATATCTAAAACTCACACCAGATGGATTGCCGTGCAACCATTCATGTGTATCAAAATTTAAATCAGAAAAAAACATTTATCGGCATTATTTACCGGCACTGTCTTTTTCTTTCAACAAAAAATAGGAAGATGACGAATTGGGATAGTGAAATTGTGTACATCGGTAGACGGGTGCTCTAACTGGTTAATCAGTCTCCGCTGGTACTTTCTTAAAGACCGGTTGTTTGTGTGTCCGATCACAAACATACCGGTACTATACGCATGTTCTGTTTCAGAGTTCGTATGTGCTTCATAGCATTAGTTTCTTCAAACACAAATCTTGGAGAAAGTTGTACATAAAATATAAATATATGCAATGTACTTATATTATAATTATTAATTTTAACAAAAAGAAAATGTAGATACACTTATGACGTTTGAACAAATACATATGAGTCTTAAACCGCATTGAAATTAATAGCGACGTTAACTTTCGCGCTTCGTAACGTCATTTCCGCCGCGACGTCAACAACATCCTAAAATAATGACTCCGGCGTAAGAGGGTTAAACACAAGTTGCACTGAACATTTACCGGTCGTATCTGCTTTTGAAATAACCTTCCACGTCTCAGTTGGTTTCATATTAGCATGAACACAAAACTTGATAACACTCCGTTGCTCCGTCCATGAAATTGACGTCATTTTTTCGAAACAAGTGTTAAGCGCCCCCAATAGCGTCTAACGGTCGTTTACAACTTGTTTATTAACGTATGACGTCACAATTTTCATCAAATGTCATGCAATGATATCAAATAACTTCGCGTAAGTAAAAACGCGTTAGGCATAAAACTTTAATTTTTATTAACTTTTATTTTGAGTAGCTACTGTCATGGAATCAAAGTGCTCCGTAAACCGTCGGTCATGTTACCATGGCGATGGGCGTTTTGCGAATATTATTGTTATCATGTTTATAAATTTAGAAATATGTAGCCAATACATACTTAAGCAAAATACCAAAACAGCTTATTGATATGACTGCTTATAATTATTCTGTAGCCTTGTATACGAACTTTCCGGACAGCCCTCGTATATTAAAAACTAATACCAACTTAAAGAATGATGCATCGGGAGATCGGCTAAAATACAGTGTTTGAAGATTAATATATCTTTGAATTGTAGGCAGACTTTTAAATATTTGAAAAGTTTAAATTTTGTAAATGACGGTTTCAATATATAGACTCACTCAAAGTTCTAATAGGTCATCAATTGTATATGTTTACAATGCATACTACTATTTTCGTTTCTTCTTCGTTTATTCCCTATGTCAAAAGAGTTTGTGAAAAGAACTGTTTTGTCTTGGAATCGATTATTAAATATGGTTTTAATCTTTATTGATTATTTTCTTAATTATAGCCAATACCATTTACTCAAAATTATAACATTCTTTTATTAAAATTGATATTATTATAAATTGGTTACTAAAAATAGGATTTATTTAAACAAAAAAGCTGCCGATTAAACGGTTTTATGTTTTTCCTACTAACAAAACAAGCAATTTTCTCGTTGCTTGAACTTTAATTGCCTGAAAGAATTTTAGCAAAAGTTTTGTTAACTCTCGCTAAACTGTTTTAAAGTCAATAATTACAAGTACTACAAGATTAGAACTAAAATCGAAGACTGTTGTTGACTACTGAACACACAAAAAAAATTAAATCAGTTCTTATGAAGAATAACGTACTAAAAGCGACAAACCAGGACCTTGGATGAGTGTATTTATAATTAGAAATGACCATATAATTTAAATTATAATCAGTTTGTAAATAATTGTCTTTCACTAACATTTTAAGGTTTTAACAATATGTATTTAGAGAAATTATATAAGATGAAGCAAATTGGAAGTTTTAGCAAAAATAAACCAATTGCGATCCAAGTTTATCACATGTTTTGTTGAATTTAACGACTCTGAATATTATAATAAAATTATCAACATTTAGGTTTCGGACAAGAATAGTTTGCCTAAAACATTCTAAACATACGATATACATTGTACTATCTTTAAAGACCGACTAAGTATTGACAAATTTTGACAATTTGAATAACCACATTTTGTAATGTGTAATGTATATAAACAGTTCTTATCTATTGTTATTTTATTTGTATGCATTCTGCATTGTGAAAATAAATTTCTTAATCTTCATTGTCTATTCATTAATAGTAAAGACTGTTGAATTGACTAGGGGTTCGAAAGTATTTGATTTATGAAATGAGTGATGCGTTAACATTTCTAGCGCATCAGAAAAGTTGCTACCGTTTTATTTAAAAGTATCTGTAGATGATGGCATCAGATTTAATACAGAACCAGTGCTGTATAGTGTTTAAGTTACCATTACTTTTTCTGGCAGTGACAATACATGCATGAAAGTAACGCCACAGCAGTAAAAGTGAATTAACTTTTAGCGTAGTGGTAAAATGGGAAGTAACTTTCACTACATTATCAAGTTCAAGTTCAAGTTCAAGTTCTTGAACTTGAACTTGAACTACATTATCAAGTACATCTCATTATAGACTTCTCTCCCACTACCTATTTTAGAAAGGAAAATCACAACTTCAATAAAGGCTGAACCCTATATTGCTGTGAAGATCTACATAAATTTTGATCTATTCAAAAACACACAGGAAATTGGAGGTTAAATTACTTGTAAGAAAATTACTGATCTCTAGCCGAACAGACCCTATTTTAAACGCGGTATCGCAAATACGGCGCCAAAAATATACATCCGCTGATAAGGAACTATTACGCCTCTACCAAACGAGATAAAGGCATGCAATTGCTTTCATTTATTTTCCTGACATGTTATTTCTGCAAACAAGCCACAAACAGGCCGGATTTCTATCGATAAAGAGGCCCCAGATGAAGAGAGAAAATAGCATGATATTAAAACGGACTTCATTCGAATGGACCACGGAGGGACACGGAGGGATACAGAGTGATTTGGTGTTATTTAACCTAAAAAATTTACTTTCAAATAAGTGGTTGGATGGACTTTAATAATTTCATAAGTGAATTTCATTGTTTATTCATTTAAGTTTTGACTATAACTCCAAACTGATATTTTTAAGTTTTCAGCTCGTCGCGTTCTTTGTGTTTCTGAAAATTGCACGATTGTTTGACTTAGGAGCACTACTATATAAAAACATCTAATAGAACCACTTAATTTGTTGTCAAAAATAATCTGATTGTTGACTCCCTAACATTAGGGAACCTAATGTAATTATCGTAAATTTATGGGGCGACTGCAGTCGTCATTGCACTGTTTGCGGTAAAAAAAATTAATATTAAAATCTTCCTAACGGAAAATGCAGTTAATGTAATAGTGATGTCGGGGAGTGAAGTAATGCTGTTCATCATATTACTTTGTCTACCGAAGTCTATGCCCAACTTTATAAAACTGAGCATGGAAAACAGTCTCAAATCTCAAGCATCTGATTGGCTGTAATGGCGACCAGTCGCCATTTCAGCCAATCAGATGCTTGAGATTTGAGACTGGTTTTCCAATCTCAGCTTTATAACCTTCAGCTCTGGTCAGTTGCAATGAATATTTAATAATACAATTGAATGTTATATATTTTAATAATTTGCAATTATTAAGATTTATATGGTAAGCTATCACCGCGATCTTTTGAAAAGTAATATCAATGATATCAAAAACATATACATTGTAAATACACGTATTTATAGAATGTGGGCAAAAAAGATGTGCCTATGTCTAGTGTTCTGGCAAAGTCTGATAAAAATATATTATACAAACACTTCCGATAGGTCTTGCATGACTTACCAAAAACATTAATTATTAATCCAGTAACTTTAAAGAAATGTCATAACGAACGCTTTACTTAGAATATGATTTTAAATGTGGGCAAATATTTAAATAAAATTACTTGGAATAATATTTAAATGTGGAACACTTATTAAAATAAAATTTAAACATTTTTGACTGTCAAATATTTATACTTTATTCAACGTTTCTTGTAGATATTTATTTTCTGCAATCGGTGAATGTCTTCATACCTTAGATGACCTTAGGATATTGCGTGTATGTTGTTTTTCTAGGATATGATAAAATAATATGAATTAGTGGTTTTTTCACATTACTGCTTTTTTCTAGTCAAAATGAAAACAATGAAAGTCGCGATTTTGATTTTGTTTAGATTTCTAGAAAGTGTTTACAGTCAATTAATAAACGGACCACTGGTCTTTTATCATGTCTCTAAACTCGAAGGTTGCCTTTTATCAGACAAAAGCTTTTTGTCGCTAGTCAAAACGGCCATAAACAAATGTGCCGAGCATTGCTATCTGCGACCGCAATGCATGGCTATGGAATATGAACGACGTTTTAAGATTTGTGAATTGCTGGAGTTCGCCAGAACTGAAACCGTACTTAGGAGCAGGCAGAAAGAAGATTGCATTTATCTGAGGAAATCCGAAATGACAGTTCGAAATCCAGTAAGTCCACATCTATTTATTTTTCTTCACATTTTAATTATTAGTAAAACTTAGTGCTTATCGAAACCTTGAAAATTATTATAATAGTTAACCAGAAGAGAATGTTTATTTCAAATATTAACTTAAAAAATAACTTCTATCGTAAAATATACAAATTAGAGAAACCATACGTCTACGTGTTTCCTGGAAGTTTGACGTCATTTTTTGAAATAATGTCATACAAATAAGCAGACGTCATTTTCTTTGCATATAACAACATGTGTTTCTTCTTCTAAAAATAACAAAAACAAGTATTACCATAGAAACATGTTTAAATAAGACTCCCAATTGAAAAACATAATAATAACAAATACTTTAACTAATGTCAATATAAATAAAAATCTTGCATATCAGAAATGAATTGTTCACTTGCAAAATCCTAATATTTCCGCTATGACTCTGCTAACTAAAATCGTTTGGATAACCATTATTATTATTTTGGTTATATTCTGCTAAATAGCAATTAAGTGTTCTTAAACAAAAAGAAATAACAATATCACGTGCTTATTAAACACGTAAACGTTTCATGTAAGCAGTTTAGACCTTGACCCATGGCAATTTAAATGGGACTGAAAACCAAGACAACAAGAAACAAGAAAACGTTCATTTTGATAAAAATCAAGAATTATCGTTATGCCAGCGCGTTTTCATGAAGTTGATAAGATTCTTTAAAATACCTTTACTAAAGTTTAGCATATGGTCACCTTAGAAACAAATTGGCACATAAGGTGATACACATTTGCCTTAAACGTCATAGCTGCAATGAGAAGAATCAACATATAAAACAAATTTCAATAAAAACAAAAAAAACCCCATTTTTCCATAAATTTAGTTTTTTTTTATATCAAACATTATTCTATCGATATTGTTTTAAAGGCTAATGAATGTAATTAATTCCGTATACCATGTATACTAGAAGTTTTTATGGATAGTATGTGCTTAGCTTTATGGAGATCGTGCTCTTGAACCATTTAAATTGTACTTAGTAGAACACTTTCAGTGCTTACTAAATTTTTTTAGAAATAAGTACATTTATTTTAATTTATTATATCATGAAACAAAAACATAAGTGTAATGACATTGAAAAATGCTAACATTCTAAATTATCACTCATAAGTCTCCTATTTGTAAATCTACTTTTTTCTTTTTTTCTTTGGCCATTTTGAAAGATATCACCGTGTCTTTAGAACACTTAAGGGTTGGTTCCATGTGAGAGACATACCTCACATTTTGAGCTTGAAATTGAAATCAATCTTAAAACTGACCAGTAAGAAGCTATGCGTGTGCAATTTTGGCTTTATTTTGGCTTTCTTAACCCATTGTAGAGTTAACGTGTTTTGGATTCAGGACTCCATTTTTAAAATATGCTTTAAAAATTAGCAATTAAGATTGGTTATTATGGTTATTATTCATGTATCCTCGAAGCGTGACAAACGATTACATACATTCTATGAGACATTATTGTAAAAGTGACATACATGTATGCATATCAGGAATCGCCACACCTACAAAACACAGCATCCCCACGCAGCGAATGAGTGAGAAAAAGAGAGCATATGTTTAAATATGTCAAATTCAAATAAGACATTACAAACAATTAAGGGTTGGTTACACAAATTGGTTGTAACAATTAACGAAAATGAGAACCCTTGGGGTGAAGTTTCAAGATGCAGTTGTGTTAAGAATATCTACCTTCAAAGCTTCGAGAACGAACCGACCTTTAATCAGTATCCATTAGTTTTGTCTTTGATGTGAAAATCAATGCATTAAATAAACATGGGCGTAACAGAATATCTGAAAAAAGCACTTACACATAGTACTATGAAAATGACGCTTAAAAGGACTGAATGAAAAATTTCGTGTTTAATGACGTTTTGGTTTAAACTTGGAAGTTCAAACCTTGATAAAATCTTGAACCATTTTACGCCTTACGTATAAAAGTAATGTTAAAATATTAAATCTCACGGGAAACTGCTTGGTTTGGTAACGACGTTGTTGCCAAGTTTAAGTTTTCAACAACTTCATGAGAAGATAAATTATACAAAGGATATTTCAACATAAAGATCTGGCCTGAAGGTTATAAAGCTGAGATTGGAAACCAGTCTGAAATCTCAAGCATCTGATTGGCTGAAATGGCGACGGGTCGCCATTTCAGCCAATCAGATGCTTGAGATTTCAGACTGGTTTCCATGCTCACTGAACTATTCATATCATGAGTAAAACTTTATATCCTTATGTGAGTGGTTCAAATTATTGAAACTTACAGATACACTTACATGTATTTACTTTCTAAAGAATCTAGTCACCCCAAACCACATACGTTAATACTGTAATATTTCGTTTAAATTTTGCTCAAATATTTTTAATAAATAAAATATATTAAAAAAAAACAATGATTTTTGTCACCATGTTTGGTGAAGAAAACCTTTGCTGAAGATTTTAAAACTGAGATCAAAAACCAGACCCAAATCTCAAGCATCTAATGCTTAAGATTTCATATTGATCTACAATCTTAGTTAACTTTACAGATCTTGGGCCCTGTTGATTATATTTAAAAGAATTTATTAACATGCTTTATAAATAAGGTGAAAATCTGTTTTAAATTTAAAAATTCAGATTTCCAGATTATGTAAGATTATGGTACAAGAAAAAGGGTGACATCCGCTAAAGGCTAAAAAACTTTGAAACCCATTAATTAAAACGTTTGATTTCCAACTCATATACTCGCATTCACATACATTTTGTATATATCTAACAACCTGCAAATATTCATTAAAATCTAATTTGGTCAGACACTTTGATTTTGTTTTTTGAAACAGTAACACTGGTGTTTAACTTTCTGCATTGCATTAATAAAATATCATCTTTAAACGCAAATGACCTAAGGAACAAATCTATTTCGCAAAACTGAGTAACATAAAAAAGAATTCTGTATTATTACACATTGCACTTTAGATTCCATTAGCAAAGTACAAACGGTAATTATTCTTTGCAACTTACGATGAAGTTAACAATATTAACACAAATAACTATCCAACCTTTACGTCATTAACTAAACATTCGAGTTTACCGTTAACGTTGCTATAGAGGATGACATGACAAAATTCTATATCTTGACTACCTTTATATTATAAATAATGCTATAAATAAACGTGCTCATATAAGGATGGATAAGGCAGCCATCTCGCTGAGCTGAAAAGGAGCGAATTGATTTAATATCGACAAAATAAGACGTACATGTAATAGATTATGTATGGATTTAACAATGAAATATGTTTGTTTTTGAAACATGAATCTTACCCAAGAATGCAATCGGAATGACAAAACTCTAAATGAAAAGGATGAAATGTTACACGGAAAACGTTCCATCTCATAAGTCTTAAAACTTTAGAAATATTTCTTTCAATTAAAAATAAAATTGCTTTATAAATTCCAATAAATTACTCTACATGGGTAGACACATTTTCCACTCTTTGAAAGATTGGTAATGCATCGTAATGTTAAATCGCATGTCCAATAAAATAGTTCCTGTTAATTTATGAGCGATGAAAGTAGTTTAGAAAAACGTATTTCAATAAAAAAGCAATTTTACACTTATTGTTTACCTTCATTTAGACCACTTCAAAAGTTTCAATGTGTTTCCTGTGACCTTGTGATCAATTTCCAGCACAAATCTTGTATTAACGGATTCTATGAATGCAGTCATGTCATTATTTTTGCAATGAAAACAAAAGTGCATATAATTCAAACTGTAGAACCAGTCTGTCCTGTAGTTGACAAAAGGGACATATTTATTTTTAGACAATATATTTACTCAATAAAAGTCTATTTCTGGTAGAACTTTTTACGACATGCATTGAGGTTTGTGTACAGTAAGCAGGTAACCGCGAACGCTTGCCCGCTACATACATCACCATACATTTACATATTTAATTAAGTGAACGCATAAGGGTTGCATATATGTTATTATTCCTATTGTTCGGAAAAATATATTAATGCACAGATATACAAAGAGCCCAACGTTCAACAGCTGTTCATTGACAAAATAACACTGTTTAATGCCATATTTATCATCTGTTTTCAGTTACCTAGTGTCTGCAATTAGTGCGTCAGTGGAGAAACATGTGATCTCGGACTACTCAAATGTGTAAAAAGGGGTAATACAATTTGTGTTATCAACATGAATTTGAATAATATGCCCATTTAAAGACAATTTTCGAGTTAACTTTGCCATTAATCTACCAAAGTTGCATGAAAGGAGGACTTGTCCTGTTTCTAGTATTGTTATAAATATAGTTTTCTCAGTCAAATAAAATTTGGCGTTATACCATTATTAGTTTCACTGGTTTTGCTGAAGTAAATTGTTTTAAACTTATAACCCCCCTTTTCAATTATTTATATATGTTTGACAAAACGGAAAACATAAAATAAAATAAATATGTTTTGCGAAAAATCGGTTTTATGTCACTGGCGACACTTCGCCATTCGTGAAAATATAATTTTCTTTAAAATTTGTTCACCCGTGATAAAAGGTCGATATTTCACCAACACAAACAGGTATCCTCTATATTTTTATTTTTTTACATTATTTTTTTTTTATTATTAGTGACAGTTAATGTATGCACCTCGGATGAATCTAAAACAAGCTCAAAATTTTATCTTAACTCTAATTTTTCAAAATTTTGACAAGCCTGTCCTGTTTGAAACACAGCATAATATAATATTTGCAACCGCAATACGTGAATATTAAAGAAATATTCTTATTTTATATTTTCCCAGTATGCAAAAGGCTAAATATAATCAATGCAGATGAATTTGGAAACATGCACTCCAATGGCTCACGTGCCAAATACACGTGTCACCCTGGATTTGCACGAGCTCAGATTGAGGGCATTGTAACGTGTATTGACGGAATATGTCAGAAAATATGACTGTGTTGGTATTTTTGCTAAAAGTCAGTGTATGTAAGCATTTAAACAACTCATTTCGTTGTCCAATCAAGAAAAATTGGGGAACGTCACGGGAAAAGGTACCTTCGCTCATTTTAGTGATATTTTAGTTTTTACTAAATTTAGAAAGAAATTTTAACTATAAATCAAATTTTATAACTTAAATGTGATTTTGTTACACATTTTGGCAATAAAATGGTATTTTCACCGCGAAATGCATAATAAATAATGTCGTCTGCTCAAATTATGACGTCATTTCAAAGATTGACGTCAACTGTCCGAAGGTACCTTTTCCCGTGACGCGCCCCAAATATGCACGCGTTTATAATTTTGAATTTAAAGGATACCGGTAATATCAAAACACGAAATTAAAACAAGTATGTTCAAATAGTTTCTAGTTCAACTACTTTGCTCATAACTGGCAAGTATTTACAAAAACAATGATAAAAAATTATTTGACTAAATCTGTCTCTATACTATCGTTAAGTCGAATTGAAACTTTTAGCTATTTTGCATAACCTCTTATTGCGGGGCGTTATAAATTTGCTACGGACATGAACGCATAAGCATCATAATAAAAGTAAACTGTTGGGATCTGTTTTAAAATACGTGTATTTAATTTTTAAATTAGAGCTTCTCAAAACTGTGAAATGTAAAGTGATTCTGTCTTCAATATAAATTATTTGAGAAAGAAAACATTTTTTTGAATTTATCATTCACTTACGTATAGACATAGTTCAGAAATTTAGAATTCAAATAGTTTAGAATTTTAAAATGTAACAAACAAATTCGACTGACAGTGAATGAAGTGAGGGATAATTTTTTTTCTCACGCTAACCCAATTACAGATTTTTCTTGCAAATCCGACGACGTAACCAACTGAGCTATCCGGAACAACCTCAAAATAGGTTGACCGTATAGCCCTGATATACGTTATCATCCCTGCATGACATCGGTGACGGGTTGTTTTACTGATAACAATTTAAGAGTTACTATTGGTTGCAGTATATAGGCATACTTTTTTTGGTGGATATGGTTGTTATTTGTTTCTAGCATGGTTGGCTAGGGGTCTGTCGCCTTATTTGTAAGACTTTTGGGTTATACATTAATAGGAAATATTGTAAACGTACAAAGGAGCTTGATCTGTTCCCTTTATTCATGTCATCGTGTTCTTGCTGAGTTGACTCCAAATGGTCTTGTCTCGTGAAGTTATCCAGTAACCACCTATCTGCTTCATAAGATTACATTCTTATGTGTTATATGTTTGTGTGCTTTTGCATGCAAAATTGTGGTATTGATGGTTGTGTCGGAGCTAATTCATAAAAACAACAAGTTTTGTATCATTTTGTTTATATGAGATCATTTTGGAGCAAGCGTAAGGTCTTTAAAGTGACATCATTCTAACGCACATTTACTCTCACATTGAAAACATTCTTCTCATCATCATAAATAAACGACACAGGTTGTACATACATGTGGCGAGTTATGAAAGTCTAATACATCGTATTCATCAATCTTCTTTAGATAATGATGAATGCGCCAGTGGTCCATGAAAAAAACGGTGCAACATGCTTAGCTAGCATTTTATAGCGAAAATAAACAAAGGGCCATAATTTGTTTAAAGACAATTTCCTTTATAACAGTCGCACACCATTTCAAATAGTCTGTGCAAGATTTTATTACTGAAACAAACAAAGGGCCATAACTGTGGTTCAACGGCCGCATGGAAAACTCTTTTCTTCACGATCATCTTCACATCCTTCTTGAACATCTGTGCAAGTTTGAAAGATACCCGCCTGATAGTTAATCAGGAGTTGATGCCACAACATTTTGACAGACGGACGGACAAGTGCACTATATAGGCCTCCTACTTCGTGGGGACATAAAAATATAAGTTTTCATTTAGTACACTCTTTTGTGTAGATAAAAGACAACTTAAAAAGTGAATCTCGCAGTCAGTTTTAAGTATGCCTTATCTTAGCAATCTGAATTTATTTAACAGGCATGTGTTATATAATTATTAAATAAAATATATTGGATATCTGACAAAGCCATTTCAACGATTTGATATATGTTTGGTAATTTGGAAATCAGCGTTTTTGTTCTAGATAATAATGAATGCTGAAACTTAATGACTTGTGTATGCTTCGCATACGCAATCTGAATTAACTTTTTTAAAGATGTAAGCTCAATGCAATAAAGATAAAGAAAAAATAAAGTAAGATAGGATATTTGAATAGCAAATTAACAGATTTGTCATTTGTTTGGTTTTATCGAGTTAAATATTTTGATATAGATGTTAATGAATGCACCGGCAGTCCATGCATGAACGGTGCAACATGCGAAGACAGTACTTACAACTATGCTTGCAAATGTACGCCTGGATATGCGGGTACAAATTATCAGACAGGAAACTTTGCAAACCTCCAGATTAAAATAGAATTCTTCCGCGTGTTATTTATTATTACTGCTCATCAAATTTCCTAATTTAAAAATGCGATTGTTTAAACGTTTTTCCAAGATGGAGCTAATATAAACTGATATAAATTTACAATGGAAATATATGTACCTTTGTGTACATTAACGATATCTTAAACAGTGAATCTCCTCGGCTTGTGTATGCCGCATCGTCTAACTAATCTGAATTACCCTTTTAAGATGTTATCTCAGATAAGCAATATTTTAGAATAAAAGAAGAGAGTAAGATTGGATACCCGAAAATCTAAATAACCAATTTGTTTGGTGTTATCGTTTTAAACATTTTGTTGTTGATATTAATGAATGCGCCAGCAGTCCATGCATGAACGGTGCAACATGCTTTGACAATATAAACAATTATAGTGGCATATGTGCGCCTGAATATGCGGGTATAAATTGTAAGATCGGTACGTTCTTTGTTAAAAGTGCATGATTCGTGATGATGTTTTCAGCTTATGACAAACAAATGAAGTAGTTTGCAAAATTTAAATATGGGTGTTCAAGCGTGTTTCCCTTATAGAGCTTATGATAATTTACCTTAAAAACTTTCATTGTTGAAAGTAGTGAATTAAATTAAATTCTGAATCTATCCGTCTTTATGAAGACCGCTGGTAATATAGAATATATAAGTACAGAAATATCTAATTTAAAAACAGAGATTTCGCTTAGAAAACATTAGCCAAATAAATTTATTTATTTACACGTGCCTTTATGGTTAGGGCGAACAGTGTAGATCCAGGTCAACCGGCGCGTCCGAATTATAATGGTTAGATTTATTGATTAGATTGGTCAGATATAACAGGAACATTGAAAAGTTGGAAATTATGCTATCAATTTGGTTGCATTCAAATAAAATGAAAGCATCTGACTGGCTTAGTAGGATCAACTTTTAATATATCTTGTTTTATCTTAACAATACAGAACAAAACAGAACGTTTATTTGACATATTAATCTCATCGTCATAATACTTAAACATACTTGACGTGGCATGCTACAAGTGTACCACATATAAATGTATGTAATAAAACGTTATCACTGTAGTTGCCTAAAATAAAAAATATTGTATGTGGTGTTACTGTTCCTTCAATTGGTAAAGGTGAAAATTGAAAGATAAATCAGTTTTTCAGCCAGCAGCCTAGAATTAAACCTTAAATCTCTTTATGTGTTCAGATTTGTCAAGTCTAACTAACGTTGCATTAGGAAAACCTACAAGTATGTCAAGTGAATATGGAAGTATAAATGGTTCTAAGCTCGCGGTTGATGGTAACACAAACCAAACCTTTTCCTGCGGATCTTGCTTCCATACTTACAATGAGTTAAGACCTTGGTGGCTGGTAGACCTAGAAGCAGTCTATGATATATACATTGTTCGCCTGTACAATCGTATTGATTGTTGCGGTAAATATACCTCTATTTGTCATTATCATACTTTGTCATACTTTCTGCATTAAAGTTTATTATGGCGTGTGATGAATTAGAAATAAAGCATTGCAAGAGTTATAAATCTTTGAAAAAATATCGGTCTCCAAACAATGTTTATTGCACTTTTTAACATTTATACTGCGAAAATATGATCCTTTATTCTGTTTGTCGTAAATGTGGCTGTTATAACAGCCATTAAAATGGTCGTGATATCGTGTATTCTCCCATTTTGACAAGAGTAAAAATATTCAGGATTGTTAATATCAGTATTGAATCAATATAATTATGTCGTCAATGTGGCTGTTCTAACATGTGGCTGTTCTAACAGCCATTAAAATGGCCGTGATATCGTGTATTCTCCCATTTTGACAAGAGTAAAAATATTCAGGATTGTTAATTTTAGTATTGAATCAATATAATTATGTCGTCAATGTGGCTGTTCTAACATGTGGCTGTTCTAACTGCCATTAAAATGGCCGTGATATCGTGTATTTTCCCATGTTGACAAGAGTAAAAATATTCAGGATTGTTAATCAGTATTGAATCAATATAATTATGTCGTCAATGTGGCTGTTCTAACATGTGGCTGTTCTAACAGCCATTTAAATGGCCGTGATATTGTGTATTCTCCCATTTTGACAAGAGTTAAAATATTTAGGGTTGTTAATATCAGTATTAAATTGATATTATATTGCGTAGGGATATGACCAAAAACATTCGAGTAGTTAAAGGTAAGCTTTTGGGTTCTTCACACTTTAAACAACCCAAATGTTTCCAACAACCTTATGAACGTGAAAAGATACCGAATCTCGTTATCATACGCCGTTGAACATGGAATATTATTAATCTGGCTTGGGCATTACTATGCATTTCAATTACTGTCCATGAACAGAATATGTCAAACCGAGCCTGCAATATTGTCATATCTGTCGTGTTCAGTGTCTTTCAAAGTATCCTTTACGTCTATTTAAATAAACACAAATCGTTTATTCGGTATGTTTGCCAAACATTTAGTTGATCGTGCTTCTAACGTGACATTACTTCTTGGTATTACGTTGGAAACCATTCTGGCTGTACAATATGAAGATGGCCAGATAGACGATGTGCAGGACTTTAAATTGATGGGAAAACAGGTGCGATATGTGAACCTCACATTGAACGCAACGAATGTCTTTCACTTGTGCGAGGTTCAAGTCTTTGGAGTTCTCCGTATTTATTTTGTAAAGTTTTAAATGGTGTTCTGTTTTAAATTAGTTATAAATATTTTCTTCCAAATTTTAATGTGCACGAACATGCTAAAACAAAAAGTGATAGTCATTTGTTCGTCTTTGTCATGTTAAGTTATAGTGAGTTTGTATGAAGTGAAGTTTTGACAACTAAGAAACTCTAAGGGAACGGAGCGCAGCGAAGTGACTGTGGTTCCTTTATTTGTTAAAACTTCACTTAATATACACTAAATAAATCACAATTACACCATACAAATATCAGACCTGACGTCATTATATTATGAATATTCAGTACTTAAAAGACTCTAAATAATTAAGTGGTTGAAGCATGTAGTTTTAACAACTAAGGCGCAGAATTTTTGAAATTTGGGCTTAGTAATTTGATGGAACATGTGCTCAAGGTTATAAAACTGAGCATGGAAACCAGTCTCAAATCTCAAGCATCAGATGCTTGAGATTTGAGACTGGTTTCCAATCTCAGTTTTATAACCTTCTACCATGGTAAACGCTAGGAACATTTCTTAGTCGTATATTAATTCTTAAGGCATACTATGAAGAAAGTCAACGTTAAATATTCAGGTCAAGAAAAGTCAAGCTCAATAAAAATAGAAACGTCATCATATCTGTATTATTAAATCGATAAAACTGATAGAGTGTGTGCATTATATGTTAATTCCCATATTAGGCATGCGCTTCCTATTGTTCGTGTCAGCAAAATATCATTCCCTTTGCGAATCAAAGTAAAAAGCAAAGGATATCCTATATGAACATATGCATGACAGGTTACTGGTAATTCATTCAACATTTAACTCAAGAAATTTAGAAATATTTGCACATGAAATTAATAGAATAAATGCATCCACATAAAAAGTGGTGCAAATTTATGTTTAATTTCGACAAAATGACTTGTCATATTGTTTTTTAGTCATGTAACGTTAAGTTTGTATTGTTTATAAATATAGAAACTTCATTTTGTTCCTTTGAACAAGGTGAGCGTACCAATGGAAGGGAATGTTCGCAGGATTCAGACTGTCTTGAGACAGCATCTCAATGTATACCTAGTGTCACCGGTGTTCCTGGAAAGTGCTTCTGTAACAGACTGTACCGCTACAACAGTACAAGCAGAGATTGCGAGAGAGGTAGGAAGTGTTTAATATTAAATTATACTGATGTATTTTGTTCACATAACTCATTATACAACAGTACGAGCAGAGATTGTAGGACATGTAATGTTAGTGTAATGTTATTTATACATAATTATTTTGTCCATATATCTCTTCATATGCATGCATTTATACATAAAGCTGAGATTATTAAAACATTAAGATACGTCACTTTTAGAATTATCGAAGCATGTTTTCCTCCATTTTACTGTTTTATGGGTTTCATGGCTTTACTTATTGCGTAAACATGCGTTTGTTCAGGTACAAAACTTTAATATCAGCTGTAATTAGTTGCCCTTTTGCAGCCAGAAATAAAAGCACTAAATTTTTCTTTAAAAAAAAAAAATAAATCTGCATTTCTTGGTGTGAAATTACAATAACATTTTTGTTGTATTACGATCAAGTCTTCTTCAGTTAATAAATTAAAGTAGTGTGGAATTTATAAGATTCCATTACTATTCTGAATTCGATTCACTATCGCAAAGGCAACACAAATTTTGTGATGTGTAAAATTAATAGTGATTCAAAATTTAACACGGTTGGCAATCTTAAATTTTATACGGTACTTTTGGGCTAAGTAAATGTGAATGTCCTTTCTTGTTTCATTATAAATTTAAAAATTATTATTTTGCTTTAAATAGCATAACAGCTTTTTATGTACTCCTTGATAAAGTATTTTTGATATTACTGAAGTAAAATCTTAATTGAAGAACACTGCGTTCTCACAACGAATCACTGTCATTTTTTCTGAATTTATGATTGTCCTACTTTTTCCACAATTCCCCTGATAAGTAAACTAAATCGTATTGTATTTGAATTGAAAATAATTTCTCATTTTCAAATGTTTCATCATCATATATTTAAAAATTACATATTCAGGAAAATTAAATGATTTATTTTGTGTAATAGCACAACAAATAGAATATGTAACAGACAAATAATATTTAGAAATTATAAAAAAGCCATATTTAATTTTGTGTTTCATGTTTGAGAAAACATATTGCTTCTACTATGTGCATCTTTACTAGTTTAAACGTAATACTACTAAATGTTCAGCCATCATAACTCAAGATAACGAAATAACAAACAAATGTACAGCGAATCGTATTTTTTTTATTTTTCGTCAATTTCATATAATCCCGATTCCAATTACTTTTTAACTTAAACTTTCTACTGAACACTGTTTTAATCATGCAAATTCCCATACCTTAATCTCGACGAGAGAGAGAGAGAGAGAGAGAGAGAGAGAGAGAGAGAGAGAGAGAGAGAGAGAGAGAGAGAGAGAGAGAGACACTTATTTTGGCTATGTGAGGACACTTATTTGGCTGTGTGAGGAGGACACTTATTTGGCAGTGAGAAAAAAATGAAATATGCATATCAGGAATGGCCACATCCAGCATACACAGCCTCCCCACACAGCCAAAAAGTAAAGAGGAAAAGAGAGCATGCTATTACAATAATCAGTTTCAAAATGGACGCCACAAACAAATAACGAAAGTGAGAACCAGAGGGGTTACCGCCTTGGAAAGGTCAGTGGCAAAACAAATTGCAACTGGGGTTTAAACCAGGTTCTAGGGTGCACCAACCTCACACTTGACCCAACAAGTTCTCATATCACAAAACAAGTACAAATTGTTTTGGTGAAATCCAACCCACCCATCGGCTCAACAATGTTGCATGCAAAAGCACACAAACATATAAAACATAAAAAGCTAATAGCATTGCAAGGCCAAAGGCAGACAGTTATTTCGCTGTGTGACGGTACTTTGGTTAATAACTCGTCCTTGTGTTTTATGTTTTACCTTTTTGGAAATTGAAGACCAGTGTCTCTTATCATTATTAGTTTGAGAATTGCTACGACGGCCTTTGCAAACTAAAGCAAAGTATTACCAAAACAGTATTGATAATGACCCAAATGGATTAAGCAAGCATATTCACAGCGGAAATATAAGGCGTGTTTGCATTTGAAATCAACTTTTCTGTTTTGCTAGACTTCATGATCAAATTAATATGGTTTATAATTTGTTGTATGATATGTTTATTAGTTAGCTCAATTGGTTGCGTGGTTGGAATCGCAGGGCTATGCGCTGTCTTTTTTCAGTTGAACCGTAACCCTAAAAATCATAATTAATCATTACACAACGTTTTCGGAGCGGAATATGCATAATATGATCACTATGACATTTCCGGATATAATACATTTGCTAAGCTGTCAGTGGATAAAATCGTTGGACAAACATTTATTAATGTGTATACTACTTCTGCTATTCGCATGTCTTGTTTTATTTGTATTTATAAAGATAATCATAATCGTTAAATGTTTTAAGAGAACGTAAAAACATGCCTATTAGAACTAGTCACAGTCAGATAAGAAGATCTCACCAGTGAGCCAAACCGCAGAGAGCATTGGTGTATTAAATGAACCCGTTTTAAATAAGAAAAATCATTAAAAATTTACCAATAAAAACGGAGGGATTACCGCCTTCGAACGTTCAATGGCAAAACAATTTGTTGGTAGTCTTTATTTTTTTTATATATTTTTAACAAGTTTTTAACAATAATACTGGAGAATAAATATTTCATTTTCTTTTCTTTTTTAGTTTAGCAAGATAACTTGTAGTTGTTTGTTCATATGAGAATATGTGAGAGATTGGTTCACTCAGGAACCTGATTTAAACCCTAGGTGGCACATTGTTTTGCTACTGAATATTCCAAGGCGATATCCCGTCGGGTACTCGTTTTAGTTGTTTGTTGTATCTGATTTGAAAATAATTATTTTATAAACCCATGCTGTGATTTTACCCTTTGTTTCACAGTTATAAATAATTGATTTATTATTTAAGTCAAGCAAACCTGTCGGGAAATGCTTTACAAATACATATAGCCAATTATTTAAGGATGCCAATAAAACATACCTGAATCAAATGTAAATTTCATTAGGTATCAAAGTCTTTTTGCAGGTTAAACTTGAACTATACAGTTCAATTATTTACTTAGTTACTAAGTTTGTTAGAATAAGCTACTTTCCCTCTCAGATAAATCTACAGTCTATCATCACATTCTATTTGATTTACAGAACAAATTCACCTGTGAACAAAGACCTCTTCCTCGTTCGTTACTGAAATCTTTCGCTTGGGACAAAAAAGATTAAGAATGAAAAAAAAAACACTATGACCAAATAATGTCTTTCTGGTTAATGGTCTTGCTATATCTTGGAATAGATGTAAAGGAAACTTTGAAAGCCGACGAACACGATAGATATGAAAATATTGCAGGCTCGGTTTGATTAAGCCTGTTCATGGGCAGTAAGGAAATACATATTACTGCCCACGCCACCTAGCACCGGGTTGAGCGCAACTTAATATTTACACCAATTAACAGTACAATTTTGATCAATCCCAAACGATGGTGTGAATATGGCGGTGAACATGGAACCTTCAATGCGGTATTTTCAGATTAATACCAATTCATGTTCAGCGGCGTATGGTCCCCAGATAAGACAATGGGTTTGAAAGTATTTTCGAAAGTCATTGTTCTTGGACCAGTTATCTAAATTCAGTAATTCACGCTCTTAAATGACGACAGACAGTGTCCTGAATACATAGAGTTTTTTATGGGAGGTAAGTGTCCGTTATAGGATGTTTTATAACACTGAAAAGCCGTTTGATTGGTGCGCCGACTAGCTCCACACCATTGTTAATGTGGAATCTTTATTGATGAATATAAGAGACTTTTCAATATTAAAAAGGAAAAAACCGCGGCATAACTTGCTACTGTGTAAAATTACTTATAATTCAGCGACCAAAGATTTAAAAAATAGCGCAATTATGGTAAAACTAAGCACTTGTCGAAAACGGACTTATTACAAAAGCTTAAATTTCGCCGTAAGATTGCCCCAAAGATGCATAACTCTATAATAGCTAGTTATCCATAAAATACACAGCACATACAGATCCCACACATTGTATGTCTGTTTTAAAAATATATCTTTAACTAAGGTTAAAATTCTCTTGAACTATTGCAAAGTAAAATGCATGATTAAGATAAACAAAATAGTCATTAGTCGCTAGTCACGAAGTTATCTTAGTTTATTAAAGAATCCTAAATTGTCTATAATTATTATGTCATGTTGGGTGGTTTTGAAAGATCCTTTTTTTCTTTTGTACTATTACGTGAATAATAATAAACACGAATTTATTGTTTTTATTCTTCTTGGACAATAAGACGATACATGTTAAGTCCCAACTGCATTATTACTTTATTGCATTATTGTATTATTACGTAGTTAACATTATAACACAAAATCATCAAATGAATTTGATTACTAGCCGTTGCTACATGTTCATTTTTACTAATCGGGAGTAAATATGAATGCAAGTGCCTAAATTCCCCCTCTGGCCACCCACTTTATGTTATATTTTGCCATCTTGATTTTAATGTCGAAAAAGGCCTAAAGTAAGGCCGATCTCCAAACTTATTTAAGCGGAATGCTTAAGGCCCAAGACCAGTCTCAAAGACCAAGCATCTGATTGGCTGAAATAGCGACCAGTTACCATTTCAGACAATCAGATTCTTGAGTCTGGTCTCCAGCTTTAGTTTTATCTTGGGCCCAGAGATAACTTGAATTATAATAGAGTATTCAAAATTTTCGATATTTTACCAAGGGAGCTCAAAGATATTAGCTTCACACCAGTAAAAAGGCAATGTTATACTAGTGCATGTTTGAAGTTTTCAACGGAAAATGTAACCTTAAATCAATGATTTAAAATGACAAACTTGTGATTTCTCACTTCATTTTGCTTTGAAATTGTAGTGTAATAAAACAATTGTCAGCGATCAGACGTCGAAACCACGCTACATTTTGGAATTCAAGCATTCACTTCAAAAATAAATACATTATACAATTTTATTGCAGACGTTATAAATTAGCATTGCCTGAAAGTCAGAGCATGCTGACATCAATCCCCAACGTTTCAAAGAGGTTGCATCATTTGTAGAAGAGTCGTAATCGTTTCTTGCAAGTGAGTAAACATTAATTTATTAAGAAAATTGCGACGTTTGAAGAAGCAGCGGCGCACATTTCGATCATACGATATTGTGCTTAAACAAATTAAGACCAATGGACACCCTTAAGAACTTAAAACAAGTGAAGAGACATGCTAATTATCTTAAGCTTCGGTATACAAATGACACAGAAAGTTTGCGCAAGGTGAAACGGAAATATTATTTGGAATCAATTATCCCCAGTACTAGCAGGACCTCACGCAGATAGACGTTGTATGATTTCCAGCTAATAGTTCGAAAATTTATACAAAACTGCGAAGAGATCAGGAATGCTTGGCCTTCATGAAGAATCTTTCAACAAAGTGTTGCATTCAAGTATTTAATACTCAGGTGGACAGGCACAGTAATTGTACCGATTACGCTGAAGAGTACTTCAGGAAGGAGTAATGGTATGCTTCGTGATCATTGTAGTGATGTTGCGTCGTTGGCCGCTGGTCGTTAGGTCGCCTTATTAAATTGTTCACAATTTCTTTATGATAAATGATTTCTTTTTTAAATTTCGCATACAAGTTACCAAACTATGTCTTTAACAACTGTGAAATTTGCATTAACATTTGTGCTGTAGTTTTCTTTTTATAGTAAGAAATTACACGCTATATGGGACACCCCTCGTACGTACAGGTTGAAAACAAATATTTTTCATCAAGATTAACCATATCACAATACACTAAGTTTCAGATTAATTCCCAAAAAATGATCCATTTAATGCTCAATTATATTGAAATACATGCTCATATGTACACCATCCCATATTATTTTCAAATAAGTTTCAACTAATGTAACAATTCGTAATACAAGAAGTTTCAATGATTAATCCAGTTTAAGATTGCGCTGCAAAACAATAAAAGATTCCATTTTCAGAGCAAACTGAACAAGATAGTCCCTAAGATTTAGTAAGGCTAAGAAATAGTAGTTAGGGAACACGTTAAAATGGGAAAATGATTCTTGATGAAAAATATAATATTATACAAAATATATAAAAATACGCATCGTTTTGGCCAAATTCCTAAGCACTGACTTTCTTTAGGCGCCATGTGACCGTAACTGTAAGGGAAGTAACCGCTTGGAGGAGTTTGCCAATTTGCAAGCAGTGAGCTCCCTTAGAAGCTACACAATTTCAATGCCATCAGTGCTTTGATTAACGGATAAACATGAACTTCGCCGATTTGATATTTTGAAATGATGAACATTTCAAACCACCATACGATTATGTTTAAATGTGAAACAATATAAACATTCTTCTATAACACAAAACCACTTGTGTAATTAAAAACAATTGTATACCAGTAAAATACTACAATTTGTACCCAACTGAATATTTTAAACAACCAACTACCAACAGTCAGGAACAGTTCGCGAAACTAGACAGATGTGTATACTAGTGGGTATTTTATTTGTTTGTGTTACATGTATGATGTTCTATCATTCTGTTGCAACACTTAAAGCAGCAAACTGTTATTCAACAACAGTTTTATCCTGGCGTCACCAGTTCTCGTTAACCTAAGCATTCAACAGCGTCGGACATCAACATTAAGAGACAGGATTGACAATAGGATATCAACCGACAAGACCAAGAAATTATTGCTATAATGATGTGCAATGTGAAAATGTAGAAAACATTGTTAAATAATAAAAAATAAAAAATGCTAAGACAACCATTGTTGACACTTGTCTGTGTACCCCATGCATCTTTACAGCCATATGTACAGAAACACCTCTCTCCTTAACCATTTTGTATGTATTCGTCATGGGAGTTGGGGAATAGAGCCTAAGTACTGATCTGTCTTTACCAGCTGTAAACCATCAAAACATAAATAGAGCACCTGTCTAATTATGGTTGTGTACCTCAGTAAACGGCTTTTATCACATTCAGTAGTTAATGGTATGGTAATGGTTTTAGTTGTCAGAAACCGGGTCAATATGTAGAGCATTACAGTAAACAAACTTGAGCAGGAAATATCGATTTTCTGTAAAATATGGCAAGTTAAATGTTTACTTAAACTGGAATTAGTGAAAAGAGACAGAATTATACATGTGTAAGTATTTTGCTTGTAATCTTACCTTTATACGAAGCATTGTTTTGCATTTTTGATAGAAATTGATGTGATCGTCTGCAACCGAACCGGAAGTGGAATTTTCGAAGGTTTGAACGCACAATAAACAATATTTCACATGAATTTAAATGATTATCGAGAACTGGTAACGCACGAGAACAGGTCACTTGAGGATATTGTTTTGACCAAAACAACCAAATAATCCATATGTTCCTTTGACGAAAAAGTCCAATTAGTTGAATCTCGACGTTTAGTGGAAATGGGGGAAATCAGGGTTTTTTAATAACCGTCGTCGGCAAGGGGAAATATTTTGCATATTTCAATAAAACGATCCTCACATATTATTCTGACCAGATTGCCACAATATTTTATGACGTTAAAACTAGTTAAGCAACGTGTCTATCTACCTTAAAAGTCAGTTTTGAGGGTAATCGTTCATTTATACGTGATGGACTTTAATAATGAAATTCACTCGTCAAAGTTGTGAAACCTATTGTTCATTCAACTACATTTTTAAATGTAAGTTAAAATGTTACTTTCGAGCAAAACACTCGTCATAACCTGCCACAAACAAGGAGTGGAAGAGAAATTTATAGTAACACGATCCTGTGAATTTTCGGAATATTATATTTTCCGAAAACTTTTTTTTTATTTTATCGATTTTCTTGCGGATTTTTTTATCAAGTGATTACACATGAATTAAATAGAAAAACTGGAATGTTTCAATGCCCTATCTTGTTTAGTTTTCGAGAAAATTGAAAAATAAATTCAATGTCAAACTTCGATTCCGATCGGAATTGACATTTTCCGATCGGAATCCTGAATTTTCCTATCGGAAATTTTTCCGATCGGAATTTTTCCGGTCGGAATTTTTTCCATTCGGAAAAATTCCGATCGGAAGAGGTGATTCCGATCGGAATGTTTCCTGTTTTCATTTTATTCCTATCGGAATTCATGTTGCATTTATCTTTCCGAGCGGAATCAGTCCTGTGGGAAAAGTTATTCCGAACATTTATTTTAATCGCAACTGATGTGAGTATTTAGTATGATACATGTATGTTTTGTTGATTTTGGAGAACAATTCAATATTCTATGATTTTTTTTCATTTGTAACCACTACTATGGGTTTCAATTACCATAGCCTTTAGAATACAACTTCTTCCCCAATCTTTATGTAATATTTAGTGTTTACAAATTATATAATTTAAAAACAACAGTATCAATTTATTTTATCACAGAATTGATGATAGTGATATTATGTCTTGAAGACATTCAGGCTTCCTCTAGTTCAGGCAAACTTAACTTTGGAACCTTTTTTTACATGATAGGGTAATCTTTTTAAATTAAGACTTCTTTTCTGGAATTTCATACTGAATAGCTCATGATTTGACAAAAACATGAAAGCGTGTTTCATTCTGTTAAATAAACTTCAAAACAATTCTTTATTCACAGAAAGTTTCATAAATTTATGTAAAATACCCAATACACTATATTTTGCGAATTTCCAGCAAAATATTTAATCATAAAAATAACAAATGCTGAATTACCTTCAAAGAATGCGTTTTTATTTATTGAACACACTCCAAGCATCTCATCCCGATCACAAACCACAATGCAGTTGGTACTCATAGCGAATAATAGCAACACAATTAACCTTAGTATCAATTTTGCATTTTCAAAGTGAGGTAATGTGAAAAATGGAACGCCTGGAAGTTATCAGCTGCTTACAATTCAATTCATTTTACTTCATAACCTTGCTTATTTCAATGTGGTTAATAATAATAACTTAAATGCAGCTAAAATCTGATTGCGTTTGACAGAAATCTTAACACTGGTGAGGTGAAAAATGCATTATAAAAACACAACATGATGACAACACATGTACATCCTGCATTCTTGAATGTTGCATCATGTTAAGAGACTCAGAGATCAGTAGGGCAGGCGGTTTGCACAATTGACAATAACTAGGTTTACCACCCGATAACCATAGTTATTGGTGAAAACCCCAGATATCGGCTGATAACCATAGTTATTGTCAATAACTATGGATGTCGGACCAATAACCTTTGATATTAGCGAAAACTATAGTTACAAACTGAAAACCATAGTTCTTGGAGTTAACCGTGGTTAACGAGCAATATTTATCTAGGGTTTTCACTAGTAATTATGGATATCATATCTAATGTGCACTTGGCACAAAACTCTAGATATAAATCAATATCCTAGGTTGTTGTCTTGCCATTGTATCTGTTTCTCTTTGACATGCAGTTTGCCCAAATAATCCAATATCATAATAGTTATCGACCAATAACTATTGATATCGGCCCGATTCATAATTCATTTTAAGAGGTAGCAAACATTGTAAATGGCGAAAACTAGCTAAAATTTCAAAAATGAATTTTGGAAATACTTATTTCTACTTTCACTTTGAACCTGAAAGTAAGATTTCCTTGAATTTTTTGAAAACCCTAACATTATTTTGATGAATTGGCACTAAACATTGTAGACCAGCATGTACTTATTTCAGGTATGAGTTGTTTTGGTATATTGTTCATGAATTTCAGAGTTCCCATGCAAATGGTTTTTCTTTTGTTTTAGTATGTGCTTGGTAATTAGAACATGAATTAGACTAAACTGAGCTTGCAAACATTTACTACATCCATAGCTAAATACATTTCTTTACTAAAATCTAGGTGGCAATAAGTATTTTCCCCAAAATTCATTTTTTTGAAATTTTAGCCTGTTTTCGCCATTTGCAGTGTTTGCGATACATTAAATCATAACCTTGCTTATTTCAACTCTGTTAAAAATAATAACTGAAATGCAGCTTAAATCTGATTGAGTTTGTAATATTTCCATAACATGACAAAAATCTAAATACTGGTGAGGTGAAAAAATGCATTATAACAGACTTCCCGAAAGTTGAAAATATGTGTCAGACATTTGGTCAGATGAGATGTGAAAATCTGTCTGACCGAAACAAATTCTGCCAGACCGAAACATGTTATAAGGCTATTTGCAAGTATAAGGAGTTCAAATTTTTTGTCTGACATTCGGTCTTATAACATAAGAAATCTAGTCTGACCGGCTCAAATTTTACAAGACAGGTCCTTCGGTCTGGCAATTTTCGGGATGTCTGTTATAAAAACACTACATGATGAGTACATCCTGCATTCTTTAATGTTGCATCATTTTAAGAGACTTAGAAATCACTATCATCATCGTCACTATGGCAAGCGGTTTGCACAATTGATCCGATATCCATGGTTAGAAACCCATAACTATAGATATTGATCCGATAACCATAGCTATTGACAATAACCAGGGTTACTGTCCAAAAACCATAGTTATTGGTGAAAATCCTAGATATCGGCCGATAACCGTAGTAATTGTCAATAACTGTGGATATCGACGTAAACTATAGTTACCGGCCGAAAACCATTGTTCTCGGCGTTAACTGTGGTTACAGAGATTTTAATTAATGCAGATTCTTGCTTTTTGAGGCAAGCAAATTTGAATTTTTCCACTTTGAGCCCACCTAATTCAGAGCTTGGGGTCATTTTGATGCAGAAGAATTGAGGAAAAGTGGTCAACATTTTCAAGAATAAAGAGATATTGTGTCTTTTGCAATTTTATTATGAAGAAAATGTTTATTTCAATTGTGAAAATTAAGTTAAATGATGTTAAAGCAATTCTGTAAATAATATTATGTTAACCGAAAACAATATATGACCAACTTTTGTATAAAATCTTTAGCGGCCACCAACCTAGATGTACAGTACTCTACGGAAAACCAGGCCACTATTTTATGCATATAAGAATAAAATTTTAGCATTCTGGCCTTACTTTACCTCTCAGATATATGTCAGATATACTTTACCTCTCAGATATGTCAGATATATGTCTCACTCAAAATTAATGTGTTTGGCATAAGCACTTTTAATGCAATAAATGTGATTGTTGTTGTTTTTGTTTATGTATAATTATCGCAAGCCAAATGCTGCTTAAGTATATTTTATTTGCAAACGTTTAAGAAATTCATGCAAATAAATAGAAATACTTATACCTTTATTCTGCATTAAATATTATGACGTCGAAATGTACAAAGAAATACTATGCGTAACTTTCGCGCTAACTGGGGAATCGGCATGTTTAAAATTTCATTTTAAATTTGCAATAGCAGGAAATAGACTAACAGTTTAATTAAATTTGCGGCATTTATACAAATCTGATTGTGGGCCGTTTTCGTAGAATAGATGAATATGGATAGATGTTGGTGTTTTAAAGAAGGTTTTATTAAGTAATGATCATATCTTAGCGTTTCTTATACATATGAGAATAATAATGAAATACTAATAAAATTCGAATTATTTTATTATTAGTTTAATGTGGAATTGTGTGGATTTGGTGTAGATTTGGGTGGATTTGGTGTAGATTTGGGTGGATTTGGCATAGATTTGGGTAAATTTGGGTATATTTGGGTGGATTTGGGTGTTTCGTATCGCCGCAACGAATCAACGGAACGAAAAGATAGCATATCACTAACATGGACAACTGTGTTTTTCTCAGCAGTAATAAATGCCGATCGAATATTAAAAACTAACTTTTGATTGATCGCAACAAGGTCAGCAGTCGCTAACAATGTTCATTCTTTTTTCAAGACTTTACAACACGCTGCTAGTCAGATGACCTACTTTACTGTATTCCACTTTAGGGGGGGCATGCAAATTCATTTTTTGTTTCATTCCTCGTAATGATAAAATTGTTCAACACAAATCTATATGCATCTTCTTTTAAATTTTAAAGTTTAACAATGCAAAGTTTTCGATTCCTGCAATAAAGTTGTTTATTTAGTTCTTAATCGCGAAGTCCACGACAGTCGAATTAACATTACTGCGCATGCGCGACCTATCCTGGACACATTTTAATTAAGACTTAATAATATATCTCCAATACTAAGTAGCATTAATATATTCCCACTATTTTATACCGTCTTGAA